>CM060959.1:119927639-120382639 GCA_030765055.1 Mantis religiosa
TCTCTCTCTCTCCCATTGTTCTGTTTATATCGACATTAAATTTTATAGGTGATAGTGTACTTTGGAACGTATTGTTCACGTGAGGTGCTGTGAACGTGTACATAGTGCGTTTATGGTTCCTTGGGTTTGTATACATCACATCACACACATGTATATCCACATTCTCCATACACTTCCAAACTGTTGGGAGGACAGAGAATAACTCTGGTACAGCAGAAAGTCTAAACTTGGACTGAGCGAAAAATAAGAATGGTACCAATTGAGGCTTAGCATGTTTCTTTATTCCTGTTGCACCTCCAAGAATATATGGTGCACGCCTTGGTGGCGTGGTGGTAGAGTGTCTGCCTCACGTTCAAGAGGTCCCGAGTTCAAATCTCTGTTAGGGTGAGTTACATGGATAAGCTTTTTCCGGGGTTTTCCCTTATCCTTCAAGATGAATTTTCGGGTAACTCTAAGCTCTATGGACCCAGAGTCCATTTGAGCATCATTTCACCCATTCCATTTATCGTCCGATTTGACTTAACTTTGGAGGACGTAGACTACAAAAAAAAAAAAATGGAATATAACTATCTCCGCCGTTCATTAATCAGATAGTGCATAATAGAATGAGCGCATACACATTCTGTTAGGTGTATATTAACGAGCATCCAAAAGTGTTTCTATTCTTCATTGGTGTCAACAAAAGGATTAGGGTTTACTGCGGAGGGATTTTGGCAGTGAAACCAGTGCGTTCCATTGTACCTATGTCGCAATTGAGGATCCCCGGGAATAAGGATGACACAGGAGAAAGAAATGGCAGGGAGCCAAGGAGATACGATAGTGCAGAAGGCAGTGTCTCTACTAATTACCATTTGGAAACTAGCCAGTAGGTCAGCATAACCGGCCATCCTACACGTCGTGTTCCAGAAACGGCTCACCTGGTCGGCCCTGAGACCAGAAACCGTTATACTCTAGGAGGAAGTTTTTACACCAGGAGCACTTCACCCTGCCATGCAGCGCTGAGACTACCACAACACTTCTAACCTGAAAGAGACCACCAGATGAGAGATGATATTAAATCATATTGGAGATGAAATGGAGGAACTGGAAATTCAGACGATAGAAATAAAGCTACCCAGCATATGTTTATCGAACCGGGAGAAAACCCGAAAAACCCATGGGTAAGGTAGGCTGCTCACGGGAATCGAACACGAGCCTCCCGAATGTGGGACACGGACGAAACCACCTGAACAATCCCACTGATTGAGCAATTCCTCACTGTAATAAGGTGGCCGCCTAATCTGTGGAGAACCTTGTACCTATGTCTCTGATGGGATTGGACGAAATGAGATGAGAGGGGGGGAAAAGATGAAGAAGGCCGAGATCTTGCTCTGAAGCAAGACCTCGGCCCTCCTTAGTTTGGGAGTCTTGGTGCCTATTTTATAAACCAGGCTGTGGTCCACTCGTTATTATAATTCATGTGCATTTGCTCTTGTGTTTGCATTTTAATTGTTGCCTAGGAGTACTTACAGAGACTGTCTACAATACAAATACAACATAATACTTTTAACTTTCAGTAACATCAACTATCTTCAAGTAATGTTCTTATTCTAGCTTAGAATAGGAAATAGGAGACAGGGGACAACATCTGTAAAGTTTTCTATAGCAGCTCGGACAACCAACTTCCCTTCCTTTTGCGCGGTCTAAACATCCCTCGTGGGGATGGAGATCGTCATTCAGAGAACGTCAGAATTGGAGTTAACTTTTATCCTGCCATGTAACGTCGAGTCTCCAGCCGATAATAATAAAATGAGAAACGAAGTGAAATAGAAGTGAGGTGAAAGTAATCGAAATTCTGTGAATAGGATTAACCTCTCCGCTTTGTTTAGCGAAATGCGAAATCCCGAGCTCGGAATAGAACCCATGGCCTGTCTAATGCGGGGTTTTCTCGTTACTGCGACACCATCCCTTGGTTACTGCGACCACATCTATATACCTATCCTTGTTTGGAGCATTTTCGTGTTTCATGAGTACTATCAAAAACGATGAAAGCTGTGAGGTGGAAGCGAGAGACAGAGTTAATCCTATTTGCAATTGTCGTGCAGATGGTATAACGGGGCTTCGTGTTGCTCGTCCTGAATAATAACGACTCCTGTACATTACATGTGCCTTATAACTTAGACACAAAAACGCAATTATCTCCACATCCAAGAGCGAATATAGTCGTGTTCCTTCTTAGATCCGTATGTTGCTGAAAGTTCAATTGTTATGCACATTCATAGCTAAAGCGAGGTTTAGTAACCTCTTTGCCTTATGACTGCAGCAGAGATCGACGAAAATCGGAGCAATTCATGCCAAAGTTCGAAACTGGAAAGAGAAAAGTCAATACCATAAACGGGCTTTAAACCATATTTCCTGCTTGCTGACAATAGCAAATCAGTAAGTTGGTACAGGTGGTAGCGTGGTACTCGCATTTGTGAGAATCGTGAGTTCGACCGCGCTGGCCACATAGTCTGACTTGAAGTAGTATTTCATATTGGTACCGCTTCGTTGGGCACGTGTTTCTTAATGACAAACTTAGTCGGGATATATTTTATACAAACGATGTTTTGGCGTTCGGAATATAACTGCTTATTAATTTTGGGTAATTTGTTTCTTTTCCTGGGACATAGTTATATCATCGTATACCAGTTGGCAACAAATTGGTTACATTGAGTCCTGAAACGAGAAATAAATATTAACATGCATAGCACATAGGAATAATACGAGAAAATGGGTATAATTAGAATCATGGAATGAAGTAAGCTTTTGTTAGAGGAAAAGGAACACGTGATTGTTTCAGCTTTGTTTCTTTGGTTTTACGCAATCACTGTTATTCTTCTTTTTGTGATTCGTATTTTATGTTTCCTGCCTTTAGTTATATACGAATTTAACATTTTGTTAGTTATCAATAGCGTTGTAGGTTAAAACTCCTTATTTATTCGTTTATTCATTCGTTCGTTCATTTATTCATTTATTTATATTCAATCTGATACACAATGTTTTTCAACAGGAAGCTCTGCATTTTTGCCTTCCAAAACACATAAATGTATAACTTTTCTTTTATTTCATTTATAAATATTTCTGCACATTTAGTATGTTAAGATCTCAAGTAATAAAGGTGCATATCCTTAGTTACGTTCACCAAAAAATGTAATACCACTTAAGTGAGCTATCGTAACAGTTTCCTGTTTATAACAGATGGGCAACTATACTTATATGACATTAACTGACACAATGGATGGATCCATCAGTCACGACATGGTACGTGCGCTCACACTTATGTTTGTTGCGAACTGATTAACATAATGCTCAAGTTAAAAATTTGCTAAAGCAGGACCAAAGATAAGATGTACGAGGACGTGGAGGGGTAATGAATTATTAAAAGGATACTGAGGGAAAATTGAGAAGGGTATTTGGTATATACATATGTGACTAATGTAGCTTAAATAAAATTGTGAATATAACCTAATTTTTATGTACTTAAAATGGCTTGTAAAGTAAATAATAAGTATTCTAAGCAATAAGAATTATCCTTTTGGAAATATATCACACACATTATAAGATATATAAACAAGCGCTATCCAGGTGATATTTTCCAATAAGGGAATTGTGCCATTAATGTGAGATAGTAAATCAAGAAACAAGATTATTTTATAACATCAAAGCAATATTACATTATATTTTTAAACAGTTATTTAGGGCATCATTGTAGAGGATATGGAAATTTCCATCTATTTCCACATAATCCAGTTTTGTAAAATAAAAAAAAATAAAAACTTGATTTCACTTAGTAACAGGCGCATTTGTTGCGGAGTACAAGAGTAAACAAAATAAATTGTAATATGTATTTTACAAAAGGTTTATATAGTAAAAGTCTGAAGAGTAAATACAGCCACTTACATGAAGAAAAAATGTATGAATATCCGCAGAAGTGTGAAGATTTATCTAACAGTGAAAAACAATTTTTGAGTCATAAATGCGTGGAATAGCACAGAAATGATATGGAAGACATACCTTTGAATAAAATTAAGTATTAAGGAATTGTAAGATTTGGTGAGGTACTTGCCCGTTAAGTACCTCGTTGAGCCCTCCCGGCACTCAACACCTCATATGGTACGATATGTGACGGGTGAGGTCTACGGATGGGAGGTTTACAACAGGTCGGTGTTTCTCTCAGGTTAGGTCTGCATGGATTATCTCTTTTGGGTTTCAGGGAGTGGGTGCGTCCTGACAGTGTATGGGTATTGTCACACAGAAGACACCACGACCGTTGAATGGCAAGTTTATTTATACAAGTCGTTCTCTCCACTCCGCACTGTTGTGTTGGTGTTACTCGAACATTAGGCGCGATATTTAGGATCTGTACGTTGCTATGCGCCTGACATGACAGTTAGTTGAAATCACAGTCGCGAGTGAACCCGTAAATTTCTAGGACGTGCCGAGTGATGTATGAAGCCGTGTACGCGTTGTCGTTTCTGGACGCCACGAGAGCATTACTCGGCGCACTAGAGTATTTCCGGAGGATTATACAACAACAGAGTTATTAATGAAGTTCTAATGTGTGCTGTTTCCCTCGCTCGCTAACACAGATTGTTCGATATCCACCTAATGTGTGTTGCTCCGTCCATTCGCGAACACGGACTTTGATGAACTTTCAGTACTGTTCGCCCCCTTCATTCGCCAATACAGAGTGTTTTTCCTAGCAAACATCAAAGGTCGCCATTGCACAAATTTCCCCTTCCTTTCACCAAGTTTTGGACACATCAGAGGTCATGTGACCTGTTACTCGTTCCTTATAGGTTGTATTTCATCCCTACTCTTAAATTTCATCGCAATTTCAAGTTTCTGAGGCATGTATTCCATGCAACTTTCATTTCCCCATGGTCTAGGTAATTAATGCAGAAGCACGTTTGAAAATGTGCAGACCAATGCATCGACTGGCGACTATGACTTGGGCGATTCTCGAACAATGCCCCCTTCGCCGGCTCATCACAAGGAAAATTCCTGTGAGGGTAAGCGTTCATTTCCCCGCTGTCTTTACACATTGGGTTCACGTGCTTGCAATAAAATATATGTATTGGGATTGCCTGTTTAGTTTCTGCAGCTGTATATTAAATCATTATCCCCTATATTTGTTATAATTTAGCTTAATTCATATTGTGATATCTATCCGCCCTTAATTATGCATTTAATATGACTTTCGCGGTTATTATGCAAATGTTATGTCTAACAGGGACGGCATCAGATTGCATAAACATCCTTAAGAGAAAACAAGCAAACATAAGTAAAACAATGAAATAAATCTCTAAATAAAACTATAATATTCGTATATTACAATTTTAATCAAACTCGAATATCGTACTGTCACTTATATCCTCACATAGTTTCCAAATTTAAAACTTTACGCACTAATATTAATTTAAATAAAGGTGAAAGTGAGACAGACAGAAAATGCCCAAAATACCAAACAATTTAGTGTTACACATTGTCAAATAAACAAAAATCCGCACCTCTACATCCCGACAGTCAGGCCAAGAGCTGCTGTCCAAAGCACTGCATGGGCAACCTCGGATAGGCCGCTTACTGGAAGGTGGACGTGGTTAGTGCTACATTAATTGCAATAGGTAGTCGTAACGAGGAACCTCTAATTTTTCATAAAACATACTCTCACTCTCCCCACTCCAGAGGCCAGACAAGGCCACAAGGATAGCAGACATTTCCCATGATAACCAGAACTGCTACAAATGCACTAAGTAGACGACACAAATTGAGGTAAGTGGGCTTTCTGTACGAGGTGCGTTCAAGTTATAACACCTATTTTTTCAGGACTGGGATCAGATAGGAAGCTCTGTTTTCTTCTCTTTTTTAAATGCCCTTTGTGAATGCATGACAGAGTACAGTGCATAGAGCTCTAGTGGCAGTGACAAGAATTGGGACTCTTTTTATAGGTAGTCAAAATGGTGACAGTTTCATTGCAAAAATTGCGTGTAATCATTCGTTTTGTCCATCTTCGTGGTATGACACCTACTGAAATTCATTTCCAGTTTTATGAAACATGTGATGAAGGTACCATGGATGTGTCTAATGTGCGTTCCTGGGTGCTACAGTTCATTGAAGACAGAACATCGTGTGACAAAAACCAAGACAGTCACGGCCTCACACCAGCTGGTATGACGACATGATCCAGCGAATGCAGAACGTTGTTTTGGAGGATCCGCGATTGAGCGTTCCAGACATCGCCTGCAAATTTGGCATTTCTGTAGGATCTGTACACATTTTCCTGCATGAAGATCTGAAAATGCAGAACCTGTCCTCCAGGTGCGTATCATGAATGCTGACGGATGATCACAAGGCTGCGCGCGTAGCAAATTGTCAGGCGATGTTGACGCGTGATGACGGCAATGGAACTTTCTTTCTGTCGATTGTGACGATGTATGAGACGTGAATGCCCTTTTACAAACCTGAAACTAAGCGCCGGTCAGCTCAATGGAAGCACACAGACTCACCACCACCAAAAATGTTTCGGGTGAGCGCCAGTGCTGACAAAATGATGGCCATCTTCTGGGACAGCAGTGGTGTAATCCTTACTCATTACATTCCAGAGGGCACTGCGCTAAGAGATCCATTCTACTAAATTGTTTTGAGGAATAAACTCCTGCCACCATTGCGTGAAAAAACGGGCGGAAAAGGTTAGACGTGTGTTCTTTCGTAAAAGAAAACGCACCAGCGAATCGGGCGAACGCGACGCAGGAGTTTCTTCGTGAAAACAACTTTGAAGTGACTGCTCATGCTCCCTATCCACCTGACCTGGCCCCTAGTGACTTTTGCCTGTTTCCCACTATGAAAGACGCTCTACCTGGTCACAGATTCACTAATTGTGCCGCTATTGCCTCAGCGATTGGTCAAAGCACAGTGGTCAAAGCACACTCCTAAAGAAGCGTTCGCAGTGGCCATGGAATCATGCCGCCAGCGTTGTGAAAAATGAGTACGGCTAGCGGGAGACTGCGTTGAGAAATGACTAGTTTCACATTTTTCTTGTGATTACTTTCTGAGGAAAAAATAGGAGATTTTATAACTTGAACGCACCTCGTATCATGGCAAGGAACCTTTAAGGCATTTGGTCCTTTTGGGGAAGAAATCCAAAAGAAAGGGATGAGGCGAGAGGAGACAATATGCGTCATGGAGGTTCCTCGTAATTTCAGAGGTTAGCCTCTTTCTGATATACAAATTAAATTTTTCTGGTGATGCCTAGTTCAAAAGGCTGCTCAAGCCAGATATGACTTTCGAGGGGCTTGAACGGCGAGGGTACCCTGGAAAATGATCGTTTACAGAATACAGTTCCCGTCAGAGATGTGGGTCAATCCTGAAAGTACGAATACCATGAAGGATGAAGTAAAATGAATGGAAGTGACATAGAGGAACATGAAACTCCCGGAATGTCATTATCTTCCCCAGCATTTGTCTAATGACCCGGGAAAGCCCCCAAGGGAGACCAGGAATCAGGGTAGTCGGTCAAATAAAGCTAAAGTGCTTCGGAATACCGGCCACAGACTTTATCATTTGATCCACTTCATAACGATGAATTTATGACTTTATAATGATTTAAACGCTGTTTGTTGAATATTCAAGTTCCGTTTCACGTTAATGAGAGACAGATCTCTACTGTGGTGATGTATGTAGTATACTGCTACTCTCAGTTGTCCTTTTGATCCTACTTCTTGAGGAAAATTCAGTAATATAGAAAATCTGCTCCTGTAGTTGGGAATATTGCCTCAGTCCTACACGAAAAGAAAAGCCACCAGTAATTTTCTCGAGCACTTAGGTAAACTTTGAAACTTCAAAACTGATATCAGAAACCTTAAACTAAACATTGTAAAAGTTTTGAATAGGGAATTAAAAAGCTTAATGCAATTTCCTTTCCCAATATACCATTGCAGATTAACTACCTAATACAAATATATCGATAAGCAAAGAGAAAGTAACACACACTTGCTTTCAAACAAATATGTATAGCTCCATTAAATATTATAATATAAATATTAAGAATGTGTCCTCCATACTTACGTCAATTGCAATGTATCGGCATTGGAAATTTGCTCGGTACCTTTTAGATGCTTCGTTGATGATTCTGAAATTCTTATTTTTAAAATCACAAGTTATAGTTGCCTCAAGTAGAACATTCCAAATCCTGGGAAAATGTAAGGAATGTGGTAACCGTACAGCAATATTAAGCAAGAAAATAATTGTCTTTCTAATTCAGTATCAGTTACCAACTCTCCCGGCTCGCTAACGTAGATGGTAGCGTGTCTGCCTCACGTTAAAGAGGTTCCGAGTTCGAATCTTGGTCAGGGCGAGTTACCTGGATAAGGTTCTGTCCTGAGTTTTCCCTTATAATGAAAGAGGAATGTCGGGTAACTCTAAGCTCCACTGACCCTGGGCTCATTTGAGCATCATTTCACCCATTCCGTTCATTGCTCGATATGACTTAACGTTGGAGGATGTAAATTAAAAAAATACCGATTCAGAAGAAGAAATAACAGAAAATCTTAACGATGATCTATGACCTACTAGTTCTAGAGCAGTGAATTACTAGAAAGCAGTGTATTCAAAATTTACAGAACTAAAAAGGCTAGCCGGTACATATTCGTGTATTCCTTCTGTAACAGTTTTCTCTGAAGTACTATTTAGCATAGCAGGACTCGTGTGTGAAAAATGAAATAGACTTGACCAAAGAACAGTAAAATACTAGTATTTTTGAACAAAAACGTATAAATATTGACCTTTTTTGTTTTTAAGTGTCTAATGCAGAGTATGGAAGTACCAACACTGATGGGTTTAAGTTCTGACCCGTTTTAAATTTTGGCCCATTTAATTTTAATGCTATTATACAGTGCTTCCAATATTTTATTTTGTACTGAAAGTGGAAGTAGAAATGGCGGTATCGAGTACCACGTGTCGGATATCGTGAAAAATATCATGTGTCGGTATCGGGATTTATGTATCGAAAAAGCTGGTATTGACACATCCCTAACGTGTTATACATATATTGAGCAAGAAAATAGCTGACCGATGTTCCTGGTTCAATACCGGTGACCGATGTTTGCAAATGTTCTTTTCGCAGTTATCCTATTTGCTAGACGAATGCTGAACTAGTACTTCACTTTTATTTCATCCCACTTCGATTCATTATCAATCCAATCCTTCTGGGTCGAATGTATCGGCGAAGAGGAGTACAGAGGGCACTGTTGTAATATAGAAACCTTTTGGACTGATTAGTGATGTTAGGAGGCAGTGTAAAATACAGATAGTTAAAAATGAACAATTAGAAAAGATTACGAAGTATCTAGCAAACATATTTTATTATAATTTAATGTCTATATATAATACGAGTACAACAGAGCAAGAAAATGGTGACCTCGACATGATCGAACACGCAACCTTTTGATTGCATAGAACTCTAAACGCGGCAAACAGAGCTCATAACAGCTTAAGGTGTACAGAATCTCTTCCTTCAGTCCTACTTGGTCTAAGAGCTGCACTGAGAGAAGATACTCAGTGTTCAGTAGCAGAAATGATCTACGGAGTTGCAATCCGCTTGCCTGGCGAATTCGTTGAAAAGAAGACTTCAAGTGTCAATCCAGTTACCTCTGTTGCTGATCTACGACGACATTTGGACCAACTGTGCCCTAACATACCCCACAGCAGCAATAAAAGAAATGTGTTCATTTATAAATATCTCTTCAGCTGCTCTCATGTGTTCATAAGGATTGAGAGAGTGAAGAAATCACCGGAACCTGCTTGCGATGGACCATTCGCCGTTGTTAAATGTCAAGAGACGTTTTTCACTGTAAGAGTCAAGGGCAGAGAAGTTGACATCTTCATCGATAGGCTAAAATCTGCATTTATTTTGTAGCCAGCAATTGCCCTTTCTATCAGCTTCCAACATTTAAGGAGAATGACCAGCCTTCTAGTTCTACCCAAGAGATGAGAACAAGGAGAGCCCGAGTGGTGCCTTTTCCTACTCGGTATCTGAACCTTGCAAGATAGTGTGAGAGGTGTGCAAATTGCAATTATTGCTTATTTGGAGTGTAAAATTTGACAGTGTCCCCAGAGTTATTATTGTAACTTCGTTAATGGCAGGGGATAAGCTATAGAGGGCACTGTTGTAATATCGAAACTCTTTGGACTGATTAGTGATGTCGGGAGGCAGTGTAAAATGCAGATAGAGAAAACTTAACAGTTAGAAAATGTTACGAAATATCTAGCAAACATGTTTTATTATATGTTTTATTATATCACAATTAATTGTAGCCAATAGTTGTCCGAACTATGACGCCCGGGCCTTAAAATACAGCATAGTAAGTCGCCTTTAAGGTAGTTGTCTCATGTGTTTATGAGAACTCTTAGTGGTTTACCGGGAAAAGTACGAGTCAGTTGGAGAATTTAATGTCATTTCGGCACGTTGTCTATTAGTACCTCAATGGTTAGAGCGGCTGGACTGCAACCAGAAGATCTATGATTCAATTACCGGCTATGACATTGAATTCTTCAGTGCGAATCTACCCTTTCATATTTTATCATTTAATGTTATATATAATTAATAAGTATGAGTACAAGAGAGCAAAAGTAGTATGGTCCAGCTGTCTGGCACAAATCTTTCTCTGCAGCCTCTGCTTTCATCTTAGAGTGGTGCTGTAGTCGTTTGTACCCGCAAGGGGAAATCACGAAACTCGTAAGGAACTCCATACTGGCTCGCATCCCAAGCAGGATTTGTGGTATACTCGCTGGATAACCTCATCTCTTCGTCCCTCCCCTTCTTCCCGCCAAGGGTCCATGTACATAGTCTATTCCATACCAAGTGTGTAATCTCCTGCAGTTATTGTTGAGCGTTTTATAAACAAGGCCACATCAAATATAAGGTGTTCAGAGTGTAAAACGCAACCAACTCCTGTCACATGATTTTATCCAAGTTATGAAGGCATTCCCTGGTATCTAGTTGACTAAGATCGGATATGAAAACAGACTCTTACCTGATGGAGGCGAAGAAACAATGAACTCTACTCCAACCGGTGAAGTACGTCATGCCATATCTAAAGAATTGAAATTATCTTCCACAATTTCCCGCAAGATCCTTAGTTTTCCCACATACTTTTGTGAGCAGTTACATTGCCCTTATGAAGGAGGGTTCTTTTCTTGAAAAAGCCAGATCCCTTCTCACGTATTTCTTTGATTCAGTCAATTTAGGAGACTTAAATTCGCCCGCTGAAGGTAATCGATAAGAGGAATCACTTTTACAACTTTCTTTTATGCAGAACTTACAGCGTTCACCCACTGCTTTGACTGCCATTCGTTTGCAGCGTATGGTGTTGGACTCGCATTAATACATTGGCGCAGAAAATGAGTGACAGATTTTGTAAAACGGTCCGAAATTTGCTGCGAAAGTTATTTTCATATTCAGTATATGTGGCAGCCACCGAGCAAAACGCATTAATTTTCCCGTAGAATATTGTAACGGCCATGGTAGAAACCGAATCTCCACCGGCTAGATTACAACATTTGATAAAAAGTGTTGAAAGTAGGTCAAGCCTGGAATACGGAATAATAGATCGCTTACGTTTCAAGAATGAAGTAATTAAGCTGACTCAATGTAGGTCAACGAGGCAGTTGGCACAGTTGACGTGTAGATGATGAGCAGTCTAATAGTTAATAAGTTCTGTGGTCAGCTAACAAAGCCGTTATACATCGTCATCACAAGCCCGACTCGGTAGCGTGGTGGTAGCATGTCTGTGTCACGTTCAAGAGGTTCCGAGTTCGAGTCTCGTTCAGGGTGATTTACCTGGATAAGGTTTTTTCCAGGGTTTCCCTTATCCTGAAAAACGAATTTTGTGTAACTCTAAGCTCTGTGGACCCTGTGCTCATTTCAGCATCATTTCACCTATTACATTCATCTTCCGATGTGACTTAACGTTGTACGACGAAAATTACAAAAAAAAGAAAAAAAGTCGTCATCGCAAGGATTGAATCAGCACTACTATGAACTCTAAGGTAAGTTTTGGGTGTATTCCATTAGGCCTAGGTCACTTTCGGAACTTGTGTGTTTCCTCAATTAACAAACTTGGCTCATATACTAATTTGGGATTAATAAATCTTTTTCAGCCAGATGGCGGTAACGTTCCCTATCCTCTCTAAGTAGCACACCTCTGAAAGCTACACCCCCTTATTATAGAAGTTCTTCCGGGGTTCGCTACAATATACAGCAAACCTTTTGGTAATATGCCTTAATTCTGAGCAGCTCTATCATTGAGTATCCAATACCATCACCTTCGTGATGTTTCCTTCAGTGGAATCCATCTTGAAGGGTAGTATGGATTGGTATAAATTCTGCTGTCCACTTCATAACTGCTAAAATTTGGTTTAGATAAACCATGCAGTACAACAAAGTGGTATTCCAGTTTCTCCATTTTAAGCAAGAAACATTAAATGCTTTGTATCATTTGCCACAGAAATAAACCTGCTTTAGAATGCAGTACAATGCCGTATTATACTATTACAAAACATATTCCAATATGAGAAGATGTAGCTTTTTGATACAGAAATTATCTTTTAGCGAGGTCCTAAACTTTCCACCTTTCTCTCGCAGTTGAACATTCAAGCAAAACTAAATGAATATTTCGGATACCAATAGAGACACCAAAAGGTTAGTTGTGTACAAGTTTTGTGCTTTAAAGAGGAATAACTTCTATGCAGTAAAAGTTTGGCGATTCCTTCAGCTTTTCAGTCATACAAAAGTTAATCGAATAAAATAGACATTCCGGACCATTGTCAGGAAATGTAAGATATACTATTTATTTGTGATCTAGTAGCCTAAACATATGGGTCAGTGAAATTCAATGAAGGAACGCTTAGAAATTTAAAAAAAAAAAGCATTTTACGTCAAGTATATCTTAGAGGTCTAGAGACCGTAGTGAAATCTTCTCATTATTTGATCCTAAATACTAATCAATCGTCCTCTTAATTTTGTGTTTTGGGTTTCAATCAAAGAATCAGCACGTGCCAAGGGAGCTGTTTCTACAAGTGCTTATCTGATATTTAGGAGCCTCAGAAGTGCACTTTTTATTAATATTTGTAAATCATATCGGAGAAGGCAAAGCGAGACAGACATACATAAATAGAAGCCTTTTGGTCTCTGGTTGGTGAAGGACATTTCGGACGTTCAGCGACAAGAGCCGCTATAAACACTCATGAATTTTCCTCCAATTCAGCAGCCTAAAGGCTGCTTTACATTAACTCCCTACCTAAGTTCGCTTATCTTGCCATTTACGCCTCCTGTATGTTTAGAATAGAATTTTTATAGTTTGAGGCTAGTAATAGATTCCAAAACCAGACATGTCTCGTCGCTTGGCGGAGATTTTCAAAGATTGCCCCCCTTACCATGCCTCACTGAGTCCCTTGTCGACACTTTGAAACTCTGGATTTAGGGAGAAGTGAGACGAGCAATAAAGGACAGAGAGAAAATTCTCGTAATTAAGGAAACCTTCCAGCATTTACTTAGTGAATCAAATTACCTAAATTGGTATTTACTAATCATATGTCATGATGAAAGTGTAACAGAATATATAAATGAATGATTATATAAATTTACTGCTGATGCTGTAAATCGATTCTGCATTTGCCAACTAGCAGATCACGCTCATCTAATAGAGGAAACAATGGAAAATACTACGTAATAGTAAACAATACTGCCAGCAATGGAAATGCGTAATCAGATAACCACGAAATAAACTCAAATAAGAGAATACAAAAACGTCCCAGTCAAAAACTGACTTTACTGGATGGTTGACACTACGTTAACGCGAAAAGCACAATTGGATGACGTAGCTATTGATCATTCCACTATGATTTAGTAACTATCTGGCGTTTTATCCGATAAAACAACAAACATAAGATAAACGACCTTGATCGGTCGATATCCGAGCCACAGCTAAGCGTTATTTATCACTGTCAAATATGCAGCATATGAACGGAACAGCCTGGTACCAATAAATCGGTTTATCAACATAAACCGATCGGGACATCTCATGTGGACAAAAGGAGATGAATGGATACGCTCTCACACGTAAGTCGACGAGCAGTTTAGAAGCACACAGGACGAGAAACGATGAAAACTGATATGCGCAGTCATATGAACTTCGCGGCTCACTCTTGTATAAATTATACCTCAAACACATGATATAATATCTATTTTTGTTAACTGAGGTGAAAAATTGTGCAAATTATGTCATTATATGTTACGTTATATACAGTTATAAAAGTAAATACGATCACTAAAATAATAGCGGAATTTTCTAGTAACAACCGGCCACTGAGTGATGAAAACATTGTTATTCCATTCAATTCCAATTGCGAATACATTAAAGAGAAATTACTACTTAATGGTTGATAAATATATAAGAATTTGGAAGTTGAAAACAATAACAAAAACTTCGTCATCTCCACAAAAGGACATAAATTGCGTTCTATAGATTATTATAATCGAATTCAACAATGACATTCCATTTGTCATAATATTATCAGCATATAACATTTTATTAAACATTGTTAGAGACGTTATCAGAAATGTTTAAAAATATTTAGGTAAAGCCTAGTATGACGAGAGGGACGTTCTTAAAAATCTTTGTGTTACATTCCTGAAAAACGCTGCTGTAAATATCAAGTTTGGTACTTATTTGTTTATTTTTGTGTGTTTACTTGCATATGTACACGCCGAAACATCACTTCAAAACATGTATTATTAGCCAAATTCCAGGTTCGAGATCTTGTGCATCATGCAGAGGTTTTGTACACATTATGTATGTGGGTGATCTCGTCTGTTATCATTATGAGTGACGTGTTTTGTACGTTGAACTTAAATGGAGCCTTCTGTGTTTGTTTTCTATTAAGAAATATATGTAATAAATGTCCTAGACATTTGTCTTACTCGAAAAAGCTAATGTTACAGAAGCAATATGATTTATGTAATGAATTAAATATGGACAAGACAAAGAAAATAATAGAATCAGATGGAAATTAATTGTTCTTTCACACTAGCCGTGTGTAAGACCACTATGAAAGGGTAGAACCAGATTGAAAAATTAAATGCCATAGCCGGGATTGGTTGTTCATCTAGTAGCGTTCAAGTAAAAACACTTTCCCATTTGAAACACACAATATTTGTAAATCTAATTGCTCGCCTTTATGGCATTCCAGTCAGTATTATTGTAATTAAGATTTCATGACAACTAAGAATCATAAAAGTTATGGGTATAACTTAGTATCTAGTTCTGATGGTAACGCACTGAAAGCCATGTTGCAATTAAATAAAAAATGTAGAAATCCTAATTTAAATATTTCAGAAAACGGAAAGCATAATTATTGTATATGGAGAAGCAAATATCCTTGGAGCTACCAATTTATTGCATTTGAAGTTAACTATTCTTTTAATTACTCGGTATATCCTACATTCTCAGTGATTACGTTCAGAGCCAAATCAGTCTATTCTTTATATATCCTGATTTATAAAAAATCGCTAAAACACCAGCAGGACATTGAGATTTAACTTTGCTAAATAATGGCAGTAAAAGCACTGCCTTACAACCTGCAAATATCCAGTTATAACGCACAGGGAAAATAAAACTGAAACAGTAGAAAGTTTCATATACCATTAAGTTTTCGTATACCATTTCAAATAAATAGAAGCGAAGATAGAAGGAAATAATTGAATATATTTGAATGAATAGATAGGCTAAAACTGGTAAAATGAGTGGAAAAGTGCACTTACAAAACATGGACTACGACCACATACTAAAACTGATAATGAGCAACAACCGAAGGGGTAGAAAGAATTTTGGTAGACCGAAGTCAGATGGCCTCAACTGTGCTTAAATGAACTGGGAACAGGAGACGCCCTTGTCCATGTAGCAGATGATCGTGATGGGTTTATGGTAATTGTGCTAGCTACTCTATTAATTTTCTGATTAGAGCTGAGAGTATTAGTGTCCTGGCATGCTTTTCAGTGATTCATACCAGAAGGCTGCTTTTGAAATATCATAGATGAGCCCCAGTTTGGGCTCAGGACCAAAAAAAAAAGTCCTCTGTTGTTTCTTTGCCAGATTTTCTGCTCTTTCGTTCCTGTGAATTCCTCTATGTCCTATCACTCACGTCAGTTCTACTAAAGTATGTTGGATCAGTAATCGTTCACCAACTCAAACCAGCTCCATCATCTGGTAACACCACTCCATCCACTTCAAACCAAACTAGATGACTTCAATATTATCCACTGTTATCGGAAAACATGGTAATATGTCGATTTTATGACCCTTAAGTACACTCACTCATTTGCAAGCCAGCATGGCACATATTACCCGACGCTAAAGCAATAATTCATCTCAACAGCTCCAAAAACTATGATTTCGACACTGATAGAAAATTAATTAACCCGTAACCAGAATGAGGCAGTATTTGTAGTACAAATGGTATGGTGGGGTCAGAACCCCATTTCATTTTTGACAATTATGGAGGATAAGCGATGATAAATCGTAATGAACTAAACATAAATGTAATATTCAGTTTCATTTAAAGATTAATTTGGTAAAAACTGCATTGTAAGCTTCTGCGTGCATGTCTACAGGATCTTTTTTACCATATATGTAATATTCATTAGTCGAATGATGATAGTTTAAAGAATCAGCTATTTTGAATCAAATTATATGTTTTACTCTGAAAACAGATATTGAAATATAACATTAATTATGAATAGCAACTAATAAAAGTGTTTAAAGTGAATTTGATATAGCAACTGTAGAAAAGCACAGTAGGTGTTTATAAGCGATCCTCACAAATACTTCTTGTGCATTCGTTATATATTGGTGTACTGAAAGTTACACAACATGCTTTTGTCTTACTACCTTTTTGTTCTAGGACACTGTACATCTAACCCGTTTTGTTATAGCTCCTAATGCTTGGGGATTTTGCATTTGAGCATCCTGGCAATGTTATTTCTTAACATTCGAGGAAGGTGTGGAATACTCATCCTTCTCTGTAGAAGTGGTTCAACTAGCTGCCATGACAGAGACTTGGTGAACTCGGAGCGTCCTTTTGATGGTTTTGCAAATGATAAATCTACTACAAATGTATTCAACATGGAATGTTCAGCATTGTGCAGAAAATGGCAAGAGGCCACCTTCTATTCGTAGCACAAATAGTGCATTTTTCATTAAGTGCGTCTATTCCTCGTTTTGTGGCATTGTAATACTAAATTATCTCAGTACTCAATTACCACTTTTTCATCCCCATTTTGTAACTCTTCTGTTAGCTCCGAATGACTGTCATGGACAACTTCATAGTCTGGATCATGGTGTGAATCAACAAAGTCACTAAAGTCACTCTCTAGCTCATTTGCAATTGATAACATCAATTCCTGAAACTGTGGGTCATCTGTGAAGGTGAAGCCATCTCTCTGTTAAAGCATACCAGCCAACATACTGCATTTTGTTTGCGTAAGTTGTTGACATTTCCCCCTGAAACATACAGCAATATGATATACCTACGTTATCAGTATGGTGGGGTCACCCTGACCACACTAAGGAGATTAGTACGCATTCTTTTAACCACGACCTTAACGCCCAACAACTCAAAGCATACTGCCTGAAAGGTACTGAGAGCCGCAGCGCCACACTGCAGATAAAATAGGTTTCACATAGTAAACAGTTTTAAGCGGCGTCCTCCTGACCCTACCATACCATTTACGGGTTAATGTTAATTTTTATATATATTTTACGTCCTCCAACATTAAGTTATAAGGGACGATGAACAGGTGACATGATGCTCAAATGAGCCCAGGGTCCATAGAGCTTAGAGTTACCTGACATTCGTCTTTCGAGATCAGGGAAAACCCCGGAAAAACATTATCCAGGTAACTCACCCTGATCGAAATTCGAGACTTCTTGAATTTACGGGTTAGTGTTATACAGTTATTTTCATATATGACAGCCAAATCCACTGACAGCCACTTCGGGGAATATAATTATTCCTCTCAGAATTTACCCAAAAAGCCGTGAGAACCCTTAAAATATCATAAAAGTCACTGAGAGATCGCACCCACGATATGTCATAGTCAATATGAGCCATTCCGTCGTCTAAGAAAAGTATAAATGTGTAAGGAAGGTTTTTTGGACTAAAAACTTTAATATAAAAACACGCCTTCATAACAATTCCTTATGTAATAGTAGAGATAGACATACACGAACCTTTCCCTTGAACATGAACACAAAATATGAACTGATTAAGTGCATCGCTAATCATAAACACAGCGGCTCACTGAATGTATACATTGACGACTCTTTTTAAAGAAAACCCTAAGCGTAGAAAATAGCTGAAGCTGAAACTTTTCATGTTGAGCTATAACCATGAAACTGATCGTGATTCATTGTGAATGCGCGCCATCGAAAAAACATTGGACGACTGTCTTTCAGCGAAGTTTCTCCTCTCCTACTGCAATCTTGGTGGTTCTCTTTTTTTGTTATCACACAGGATTCTTCTGAAGGATGCTCAGGGAAGACTTCAACATTTATGTCTTCAGTATTGACAAATCACCCCTGCATATTGAGTTCAAATATCATCTCTACAGAGATATCTTTACTCTGTTTGGATACAATGGCTATATATAGAGAAGAAACTGACATAGTTGACAATTTTATGGAACTTACTATTCCATTTATGAAGAGAATATCAAAATAAAACAATAGCTCAAAAATGTAGACCTTGAACTTATTTCAAAGTTAATTACCCGTTTATTAAGCCTGATATTTTCATTGCCAGCATTTTACTGACTAGGAGTGACAATTTGTGCGTAACAGCACTTAACGTATTCGTTTCTCACTCCCTCTTTATAGATTAGAGAGTTTAACAAGTGCACTAAAATACCCTCCAACTATACGATTTCTTCCACAGTAAATCTCGATTTATAATTTCTATCAATAGCAACAGCAATCACAGCCTTGAACATAATTACGGACACCTTTTTCTAAATTTAACATACATACAGATAACGTGTATCTGCTATTACAGAGTAAGCAAGAACTTGGCTCCATATAAATGTTTTTGTTGGACAACACCGACATTAATTGGTTATGATTTCGTATCATATATAAAGGTTTATTTTTCCCAATAAAATTTAAATACGAGGGCTGTTCAATAACGAATGATCACAATTTTTTTGACTACGTACCTTTACTCATCCTCACAATTTCAATGGTCCATCTCAAAGTAGTCTCCCCTGAACGCGATGCACTTCTCCCAGCGTTTCTGCCAGTCTTCAATGACATTCTGGAAACCATTTTTGAGAGATCCATCAAAATCGCCTCCGCAGCCAGCACCACTGCTTCTGATGATGGATAATGCCTCCCACGAAGGTGTTTCTTCAAGTTAGGGAATATAAAAAGGTCACATGGGGCTAAATCCGGACTAGGGAGGGTGAGGAATGCACTTCACGTTGATTTTTGCAAGATATTCAGCAACAACATTGGCAATATACGGCCGCACATTATCGCTATGCAGCATCCAGCCTGCTAACGGAAATGTAGTCCTTTGCGCCTAATATGGACTTGCAATGTTTTCAGGAAATCCCTGTAGTATTGTCCAGCTGCTGATGTGTGTGCAGGTACAACACGCTGATAAACCGTTCCAAAATATCAAATAATGGAATGACCATAACTTCTCTAACAGAAACAACCACTTTTGATTTTTTGGGGGTTAGTGATGAAGGTGATTTCTACACTGAGCTTTGCTGTTTATCCTCAGGATCAAAATGATGTACGAAAGTTTCATCAGCAGTGATTATGTTTGATCCGGATCTTCCTCTAACATCAAATTTAACTGCATGCTGCCCTCCATGCGAATGTCCTTATGTTCGGGAATCAACAGTCTTTGAACCCATCGCGCATAAACACGTCTCATGTGTAATGTTTCTGTCACCAACGTGTAGGTAGCACCCAATGAAATGTTCAGTAATTCAGAAAATAGTCTTAAGGTAATTCGTCGATCCTTTCTCACAATGTCAGCAGCAGTGTTGATGTTTTCTTCCGTAAGAACAGTAGCTGGAGCACCGGGTCCAGCTTTCTTTGAAATTGATTGTCTCCCCTCTTTAAACACTTAAACTATATTTGAGCTGTGCTGTAGGGAAGAACAGACTTTCCACAGGCCTCCTGTAACATTGTATAGGCCTCAATTTAAGATTTGTTGAGACGATAGTAGAATTTCAAAGCTGCATATTGTTCCTCGCGTGTTACCTCTATTACAGCAGTAGCCAATTCTGAACATGTCTGAACTTGGCTCGTTTTCGCAGACGGAAACCAGGAGTACCAACAATGAAACTACTACGGTGTTTTTGTTTCACATTAGGCTAACAGAATAAAATACGATTGAATTTTAGTGCGAAAAATTATGACCGTAATTAAATTATGATCATTCCTTATTGTATATTTAATTTAGCTTGTCTTTTGAAATTGAAATATTATTGTTTACGAAAAACATGGAGGCTATGAAAACATCTTTTTAATTAAACTGTGACATGAAGAAACTTGATAAAATGTTCACATTATTTGATCTACTAACGGTAGAAGGTTTCAAAGGATTCCGCTTCTCTATATCCTGTAAATGGGGATATAGTGTCATTTTTACACTTCGTTTTCCGTGCAAAAATATGCAATAGGCTAGAACGTTATTCAGTCTATAGAACTCAAACAAATATAAATAACAGTTAATGCGAGAATTAATCCTATTTGACATAGATTTTGTGCTTTAACCAGATTTACCTAAAAGTTTACAGTAAGAATTTGCCTTACGGATATTTAATAATACAACGGTTATTCAGAATAGTAAGGCTCCGTATATGATTCAGGATATAAACTGCATATACTTCATTCATGCCAGTCTCTTAAACTTATTAAACATAAAGCAGAATTAACACTTTGAGAAAAATACGAAAGTTTCTCATGTAAAGGGTAATTCCAGTAAACGAAATTTCCTAAAATTCCTCATGCCTCTGTTAGGGAAGATAATGACTCTTAGCGGGATACACAAGAATGGATAAAAAACAAATAATTTTCATTTTAACAAGAGTTAAAAATAGAAAAATTAAGCAGAATAATAACAGAATATAAACTCAATTGAAAACAACAATTGGATAGCATGCCAAAAACAGGATATCACGTACAGTACATAATTATAGATTCCAAGGATATTGTGACTTTGTGGGTTCGTAGAATTGAAAGTCCATTTTGCAGAAATTCAAAATACTTTTTATCTCCGTAGGAATGCACTGTGTACACCTTTGGCAGCAAGATGACGTAACATACACGAACACAATCTCCTATTTCTGCACACGTAAATAAGAATTCACCTTCAAATTACAGCTGCAGGCACACGATATGAGTGCGCATTACCACTGTCTCTCTGCAATTGCGGCTTCCTAAACATACGTCTACTCGTGTTTCTAGACATTTCTAGAATATTATGTAACAAACAAGAAATCGAAACTTCCAGTCAGCTATCTGTCTCTTTATCTGTTTCGGAAAGCTTTTATCTCCGCGATGCACTATCTGTCCATTTGTGTGCGCGCGCCATGCTATCGAATAACGGGTTCGCGATACTGTTTCCTCCTGATGGCTGATCGTCCCAAACAGCACCATTGTAGCGTGCCAGACAATCCAAGTATATCACCAACACTTTTCCTCGGGGAGCGTTCTGGATACGGCAGACCACGTCTTTAATCCTGTTTACCACCCGGTATGGTCCTTGCCATGCTTGTTGAAGATTCAGGCAGCGTCCCTTGGTCCGGGTAGAGTGATTCAACGAGACCGGTCACCTTGCTGGAATCCTAGGCTGTTGACTTGCCTGTCGTACAGGGTCTTCATACCATCGCTCGCCTTCTGGGTGTTTTGATGAGCCATCTCATGCGTGATATGGAGATGGTCCACCAGGTTCTCCACATACTCGGTTGCTGGCTGTCTTGCATAGAGGGGCTCCCAAAAGCCAGGTCACAAGGGAGGCGTAACACTTGGTCGAAAATTAAGCTGGCTGGCGTGAACCCAGATGTGTCGTTTGTTGACGAGCGGTAGGCCAGCAGGAACAGTGATACTTTGACGTTCCAATCTCGCTGATCACTGGCCACGACCATCCTCAGGTGTTCTCCTAATGTCTTGATGTACCTCTCCACCATGCCGTCCGATTGCGGATGTTGGGGTGCTGTGTGGGTATTGCTCACCCCAGGTTTTCCAGTGCTTCCTTCCAGTTTGGTGTCCTGGTCGCTGTGGAGCTCTAGCGGTACCCCAAAACGGCACAACAGTTGCTCAACGAGGCAGTCTGTGATCACCTTCACCTCCTGGTTCGGGATAGCATTCACCTCCGGCAGCTTGGTGAAGAAGCCCACGACCACCATCAGATACTTATTACCATGGACGTACACTGGGAATGATCCAGCTATGTTGAAAGCAATGCGTTCGAATTGGGATACGACGTTGTACTGCTGCATGCGACCCCGGCTCCTAGTTTGGGGCCCGCAAATTACCGCGCACACGTGACATTACGGCACTATCTCACAGGATATGCTCGGAGCCTCTGCCAATAGTAGCACTGACGGAGTTTGTCGATCGTTCGGTTCGCTTCCAGGTTTCTGCCTGAAGCACCAGCGTGCACTTCCTCTAAGATATCTGGGACCTTATTCCGGGGAGCTATCAACTGCTCCCTCTGCGACTAACTATCAGGTGATTCCCACGTCGCCGTCTAACAGCTGCTCCCTCCTCAGGCCTGCGCCTTCCCAGCCGTCCGCAGGCACTGCCGTTACCACTCTGGCAGCTTCGACGCGCTGCTTCTCTTCCACTCTTTGCACTGGCCGCACTCTTCAGTGCAGGGTCTACGGACATGGCGGCTGCTTTAAGGTGGCTCTCTCGTCTTCGATGTTCAGAGGTGAAGTCGTACTCCTGCAGCCTCTGAACCCAAAATGCTGCCTGACCTTCAAGGTTCCTAAAACTAAGCAGCCAGTTTAGGGCGTATTGGGCAGTTCTCAGATAGAATGGCTGACCATACAGGTATTTTTGGAAGTGCTCAAAGCTCTTTAGTACTACCAGTAGTTCTCGCCGGTAAGGCAGTGGTTCTTCTCTGCCTTCGTCAGCGGCTTGCTGTAGTAAGCAATCACTCGCTCGTGGCCCTCCTGTACTAGGGATAGGACGCCTCCAATGTAGTGGTCGCTGGCGTCAGCGTCCACAATAAAGGCGCTGCCTGGTTGTGGGAGTCCCAAAATAGGAGCACTGCAAAGTGTCTTCTTCAGCAGCTGGAAAGCGTCTTCGGCATCTTGCGTCAACACATAAAGACCGTGTTCTTCCGTAGGTGGATGTGTGGCTTGGCGATGTTGGAGAACCCCTTTATGAAATGGGGGTAATAACTGCGCAATTCTCTCTTAAATTTCGGCCGGGGCCAATCTCTCACGGCCTGTGTCTTTTCCGGCTCTGTTGCTACCATAACTTGTGTGCAGCAGATGTCTGAGACGGTTAACAATGAGTTTAAATCCAGTATATACCCTCTGAGAGCTCTGTATCTGTTCCTGCCAGGAACTCCCATCTATGGATGAACCACTACCACCCAGTGATTGGACAGAGTTTTGCCCAATATGGCATGCATTTCTTTCCGATGTCCAGGGGCCCACATCCACCTTTGGATTGCGGCATTTATTGCACGTAAGAGAACATAAGCATGATAGATAGTTCTATGTGGAAACAACTAAGCGGTAATTCATCCGACGCTGAGAGCGGTTGTAGTTAGAAAACTTTCATAAGTAATATAAGCTGAATTTTATTTCGCACCCATTAGACACAGAAACACACGTAGACATGATCCTGGAATCTGCTAATGACTCAGGTAAAATATACCACTATGTTTTTCAGACCAAATGCTTTGTTCCCTCTATATACTATGTATATGGAGAAGCGGCTTTTGAAAAATTACAAAATGTTACAAACACTTCCCAACCATAGCAAAAATCAGGATTACAGAACACTTTGTATCATACCCTTGAATGATGCTAAATTGAAATGTGACATTTACTATATAACTGACTTCTCGTTTTACTGTTATGCTCTTCCACACGCATACAAACACACGCGCACACTCAAAAACAAGCAAACACACACATACACGCACCGGTCTTTTTTAGAATTCCTTTTCTTTTGCTTCATCGGATCTCATGTTGTGAATTTACATATGCTTTTACTTACTGTGTAACTTTTGTGTGGAATGGAATACCATCTCTACATACAAGGGGGTGTCCTAAAACTTTAATTATCGCCCGGTAGTTTTTATGCTAGAGTGGTGAAGAGATTTCAGTGCCATCACCGATTCCTCGAGACATAATGTTGGTAGTTTCAGTGATTTGAGTCGTTTTTTCTTTTTACAGTGAGTGCCAGAAGTGACTAGGTGATGGAGAAAATTGAGGCTCGTATTGTCACCAAGATCCTGCATTTGAAGGGCAAAACTGCCCGGGGAATCCATGATGACAAGAAGGCTGTTTATGGCATGATTACCATCCTATGATACTATTGTGAGGTGGAAAACGAATTTTCAAGCTGCTCACTTTAACCACACAAATCAGCCAAGAGCTGGTAGACCGTCAATGACAGACGATGCTGTTACAGTTAAGAAAGTGGAGTGTTCAATACTCGAAGACAGACAAAAAACCATCCAAATGATAATGAATGAGGCACATCTTAGTTACGGGAGTGTGTGGAAAATTTTTCATGACAAACTGCACATGTCTAAGGTGTCTGCACAGTGGGTTCCACGTTTCCAAAAGCAAACACAGCTAGAACTTCAAGATAGGTGTTGCCGTTGCAACAGGATGAACATGATCTTTTTATCGTCTGGTATCCATGGATGTATCCAGGATCTGTTAGTGTGATCCAGAGACAAATCCATGAGCATGGAATGGAAACACGCTGATTCTCCCCTTCTCAAAGAGGCAAAGGTCCAGAAGTCAGCTGGAACGGACATGCATTCAGTTTTCTGGGACTGTCGTGGGTTCATCCTTACAGATTATCTTGCCAAGAGCCAAACCGTCACTGGCAGATACTACTGCTATCTTCTGGACAAGTTACGAGCAGCTCTGATTAAGAAACGACCCATCTCCAAAGGGTTCGCATTTTGGCTGACAATGCACCAGCTCATTCATCTCAAGTTGCAGTTGACAAAACAAGGGAATGTGACTTTGAGACCTTAGAGCATCCACCTTATTCGCCCAATCTAGCAACAAGTGACTTTTCCTTGTTACCGGAAATGATGAATCCGTGGCGCAGTCGCCGATTTGACAACACAGGTGACGTCATTAATGGAGCGGAAAAGTGGTTTAAAGCGAATTCAAAGTATACGGAAGGTCAAGAAACACTGGGAAAGATGTGTAAATCTGCATTTTGATTACGTAGAGACTAACAAGCACATATCAACACAAACTCCCTATCATATTTTTAAAGGGTGATAATTAAAACATTACGATAACCCCACTTACTACGTACGAGTATCTGTTAGAGAAAGGATAAAGTAAGTAATTGAAAGGAACACATAACGTATTTATTAAATGAATGGCATCTACCTTTATGATAAGCTATAATAGAAATGGGAAATTGTATCTTATTGTTCACACAGTGGGCTACGACATTAATTTCAGAGGTACCATTAATTCTTTTATGCTTTCAGCTCATATATTACTGCAGTGACATTAACTACTTCCTCATTAAAGAAACTGCAGTTCAGCACAGATTCCCTGGTGTCGCTTCTTGCTGCCGCTATTTATACATAAAACCCTTATGTCTTGATTAAATAATTTGTAGCCATTTCCTCTTTTATCGTATGACACAGCGAACATTTAATGTCCGCTTGTGCTATATTCAGGATATGAAATCGTAAATATGTTGAGACTTAGGCACTTTTATTTTAACAGAATGTAATAACCTGTTTTATGTTTTCGAGTAAAAATGTGGAGAAGACTGCCAGAGCAAACCATTTTTCTGTTTATTTTTTGCAAAGCGGAAGGCCCAAATGCCGCATACGGTTAAGATACAATTATGGGTCGTTAAAAGGGTACCGTCAAGTGGAGAACTCATAAAATATTTGCACCATGCACACATACGCACCATGCGTACGTAAAATATGTATATTCAGGTTTAATGGAAAAAACAAATGAAAGTTCTAGTCTACCTTTCTAATCGTAGGACTAGAGATGTAACAAATGAGCATACAACGTACGTATTATGATTATGATGTGTATGAGGGCGCTCAACTGCAGAGGTTATCAGCGCCGATTATAGAATTATTCATGGCAAAAGCCAGATGTAAATGTTTCTAAAACTGCATAAAAGTGTAAATAAAATTACAAAAAATACATGCACATAAAAATACAAAATAAAAATAAAAATAAATCTAAATCAAAACTGCAAAAGGTTCTCTTCGCTAAATTCTCATATCTAACCTAGAAAAGAACATAAAAACTTTCTCCTCTACTTTGTTATCATCCGATAGCATTTCTACAAAACTGGCTGGCAGCTGTAGAGACGTCCTAAGGTGTGCTAGGCAAAAAAACACTAGCAGCACGTGTCGAACTGATAACGCTTCGTTGCAAAACGGACACAGTGGAGCAGGCTCCTTTCTAAAGAGGAAACTATGAGTAAAACAGCAGTGCCCAATACGTAACCAAGCCAAATTAGTGCATTGGAAATGCGTCTCCTCCCCGAATTCAGAAGAAGACTGGAACGAGCTGAGATGCACATCCCTCAACCACCAGGACAAACTTTTCCACCGACATGGGTCTCCACGCAGGGCCTACACGTGGGTGGAGTTTAATCTGACCCCTCTCCAAGAAGCTGAACCTACATCGAGGGTGTCAGGATGGCTCGGGACCCGGGACCGCCAATTCCCGTACGTACTGCAGTAGGCCCCCGGGGGGATATAACGTACTGCTTCGATATTACTTCGGTAGTTGAAAATGACCTCTATGTTACTTTAAAATAAACCGAAAGTTAAAATATCTTGTTATTCCGCAGTGTTAGAAGTAAGCAGCACATTTAAGAACATTTGTCGCTGATAATACCATACATTTCAGTAAAGTATGTACAATGGTTTTATGGTGTTTACAATTGTGGAATTCAAATTTTCGGTCACTGTTGGCGTTGATTGTTCTCTGGTTGAATATTCTTTATAGGTCGAGTACAACAGAATACGTGGAATGAATTATTAAACTGTTTACTTAACGTTGTGTGGAAGATTTATAGGAGTCCAATCTAAGTAAAAACCTTGTGCTTATTGCTTCATTAGTTTTTTGTTATACAGTCCTTTTCGCGTCTTTAATGCTGTGTTTTACACATGTACACATAAACACCCATGCCTAAGGCGGGACTCAAACCCGCGAACCTCTGTGGTGGAATGTCAGATATATGCTCTAGGGATCAACGGCTACGAAGGCCGGTGAGTTAAGAACAACTCATTGTGTATAGTGCCCACGCTTAAGGATCCCCAGGCGACTGGCTTTGTACGGAAAAATTGTTCTCGCCCCTAATCATAATGAAACCTCTTAGGTTACACTTACCGAGTTGAAGGGGTGAAGAATGTTAGGCACGTGTTTACAGCTGAGAATACCTAGGGCTGCTGTTGTTGAAAATAACATTTTGAAGAGAGAAAGAATTTCAAGCTGAATTCGCTGAACGAAATAGTCAGTGATGTTTTCAAATAAATTTTTAATCAACGGTGTCCTGTAATAATACATCATGTTACAACGCTTTATAATATACCTAACTGAAAACAGATATATTACCTATGTTATAATGGTATTAGCACTTAAATTACCTACCAGAACTAAATGCGTATTATTAGCATAATATCCAAGGAAAGCTTAGTAAACTTTTCGGTAACTTGTTGTGGGATCATAATTAAAGTTTTAGAGAAGTTAAATTGCATCAATGTGCATTACTTTGCTTGCAGATTAAAGAAGCACATTGGATTTTCTGGTAGTTAATAATAATTTATAGGCAAGGACTGCATGTTCGAGCTTTGTTTATTGCAATTGTGAGCCAATTTATCCTAAAATATGTTCCTATATTCTATGGCAGCTACAGGCGGTGAATGAAATTTCAGTCGATTTAACAAATCAATAGTAAAAAAGGAACTAAGGGATTAAAAAGTCTAGTGAGGTAACTCTATTGTCCTTTTTAAAAGCTGGAAGATTTTTACAAACATGTATGCTAATTTTACAAGCTTCAATATAGATAAGCAGTGTAGTTTTTCGGGCAGGGCCCTCTGTTAAAAACAATTTAAATAGTCATGTACATTCGGCATTACAATTAAATGTAATAAACGCTTTAGAGCTCGAGAAATGTTAGACATACTGTTAGGTATATATTACATGTATTAATGGAAACCCATGTTAGCATATCCATGATAGGTTCGATTCCCATGATCTCCACATCTTAATTACATTACGCAAGTGCTAAACGCTAATAACTATTGAACACTAATAAATTTATAAAACTACACTAGCTTCACTAAGTAAAACACTATGTAACTTCTGTAAAAGTAAGCTTAATTAACACACATAAGACGTAGTGTGCACAGTCTAAGCTAATATAAGGTACTGGAAGTTCTGAGCACAAGAAAAACATCACAACAGTGCTTTAACATCGTGAATGTAGTAAGAAGGACCACCCCATATTTTTTTAGGGTGAAGCACCATTAAAATTGCTTCCATGTGGGATCTGTGGTCAAAAGTGAAAGCTCTGCTTTCGCGTCGATGCCGCTAGGATGCAATGAAGGCGTCTACTTATACAATGTGAGTATGCAGTCATCAAGTTCGTGTTGCCTATGTGAATATTCGGCAATGTCCTTACCCGTTCAAATAAATCAATGTATTAATATTTCCCAAATAATCAAACATTGTTGAAGAAATGGCTTAATGTATCTAAATGGCCGCTTTTAGTATATGATATGTATCTTATTTAATACAAATTGTCGGTCACAACATTCGGGTCACTAGTTTAATAAGTAAAGATAAAGAACATTTGAAAAATCAACCAGTTATCTAGACAATGCCACAAAAAGTAAAAAGCTTTCACATATACACTCTATGACTTTCTGTATTTTGCTTTATATAGTGACTAAAACTCTGTTTTCTTTTTGTAAATCCAAAGTATGAAACACATGTGTAGCAGTTTCATGGTCTTCTGCACTTCTGTACAAACTATTCTTACAAATGGAAAGATAGAGTCAGACTGAAAAATTCAATCCCATAGCCGGGATACGAGTCAGTAGGAGAATTTAATGTCATGTCGGCACGTTCACCATAGCAGCTCAAGGGCTAGAGCGGCTGGACGGCAACCAGAAGATACGTGGTTCAAATTCCGGCTGTTGGATTAAATTTTTCAGTCTGACTCTATCTTTCCATACTTAAGCCTACACAGGGCCAGGGTGAAAGAAAAACTAAATTCTATTCTTACAATTTTTTGTCTTTCTCTACCGTATGTTAATTGAGAAAAGAATGAACTTATTGCTAACAGTTTTGTACGCGGAAAGAGACTGAGAGAATACAAGAAAATGAATTAATAAAGGAGAACAAGGTATTTGAAATGGATTGTGCCCCAATGAAACATGGCCTTTGTGCTACAAGTGTTTGTCATTTGTGAGTTTACCAGTTATGCAACATGTATACAGAATAAAGTGGGCTTCTGAGTCTATTTCCATAAAAATCAAGATATGTTCTATTTGATATGAAAACAGACTGAAACCTAAAATATATAACATTTTAATTGAAATCGTTTGAGGAATTTTAACCAAGTCAAATGTATTACAAATGTTCCATGTAAAGAGTAACCAGAGAAGGGGAATTTTCTTGAAATCATTTGCTCCCCGCTCTATGGGGTATGCTCAACATAAATGCCAAGATTAATATTTAGTCAACTTTTCCTTTTTACGTAATTCAGACGAATATGCATACACGCACACACACTCTTTACTAAAAATTGCTATTCTCTGTTGCAATGCTTTGTTTCCGAGTTATTTACATTATTGGCTTGTTATATTTTAGCACTTACTTCACTATTCCGTTGTACTTTAGTTCTGTGTGAATGAAATGGCTGAAATTATGCTCAGATGAGCCCGGGGTCCATGGAGATTAGAGTTACCTGACATTTGTCTATCAGGATAAGGGAAAACCCGGAAATACTTTATACAAGTAACTCACCCTGACCGAGATTCGAACTAGAGACCTCTTGAACGTGAGGCAGACACGCTACCACCTACGCTACCAAGGTGGGCTTAGTTTTGTGTCTTATACAAGTTTCTAAGAACATTTTGCTAAATTGCCTTTCATTCTGAGGTTTTTTGTAATTTACGTCCTCCAGCGATAAGTCATATCGGACGATGAATGGAATAGGTGAAATGACGCTCAAATGGTCCCAGGGTCCACATAACTCATAGTTGCCCGACATTCGTCTTTCAGGATTAGGTAAAGCCCCGTGTAAAGCCTTATCCAGGTAGCTCACCCTGACCGAGATTCCAACCTCTTGAACGTGAGGCAGACACGCTACCACCACGCTACAAAGTCGGACATTGTGACGTTGAGCCACTTACTAGATGTCTGTTAATACTGGTTTTAGATTTTAGAGTTTTGTTTTACTATCGCTATATACTGAAATGGGTGAGCGTCATCGCATTCCTTTGGGTGACGATGGTTCGCGATAATGCTTAGATTGATCACTGACGTCATTCACACGATGACGCTAAGGGTGACGCCACCTTGGACCCTCTAGTTCTCTGTAGATGGAACCTTACCTGATAAGGTTGTTAATCGCCTCCGTCATTCTCTGCGGTGATGGTGAGAACGATGAAGCACGCAGCTGCTCTAGACGTTCTCCTAAATCTTCTGGTTTTAGGATTGGATTATAAGCAATGACCTCTTAAGGTTCCGGATTGTGTGGGTGGATTACTTGAACACAGAAAGAAACGCAGTTTTCTTGTCGTGAGGCAACCATTTATTTTTAATTTAAGATATTCGTAAAATTTCTTATGACAAACTTTATGCGGTCCACGCGTCAGCAAAGGTGAGCTCCTTTGCTGAGCATATTCGGGACTTGCCATCTACCACGAAACCTAAAAATATACCTAAATAGTAACAGCGAATTAGAAATTTCGTTGCATTTTTCACAATTAGTAATTCATTTTATGTTTCTTTGGTACTTCTGATTAATGTTGTGTCACTTGGATACGTTACCAATGTTTCGCAAGGTAGTCTAAGAGAGGGGCTGCTTCGTTCGAGCTTGGGCCGCGCCGGGGCTGAGTGGTTAGACCAGGGGAAGACAGCTTCGAGGGTTGTGAAGTATTTTATCCGGGAGCGGAGCCTGCAGTGCGTCTGACGTCAGAAAAGAGTCGTGTAATATCAAGTTGGCTATATAAATGGAGCTGTGAGTACAGAATCTGAGGTTTCAGTCATGTGTAGCGCATTCTGTGACAACAATGTAGCTGTCACGTACCAAATGGAACTACTAAATTTACAATGTAAATACTTATTGAAGGACAAATGTACATAAAATAAATTGTCGGTTGGAGCTGCCCGCCACTACCTGTCCTCCCTTGGGTTACACCACTGGGCTCTCAGCATGACGGCCCAGATTCAATTCCAGGAGGCCGCAAAGTAAGATTTGTGGTAGACAGCGTGATGCTGGGTTTCTTCGGGATCTCCGGTTTCCTCCGCCATGTAATTCCACCGATGCTCCTTCATCTCATGCATCATTAGTATCACAGCCTGCGTTGCCAAATGTAATAAAAGCCGGCGTTAAACACAACACATTTAGTTTCATTTCTTTCTGGCTTCTCAACAAAGTTCCTGCCTGTATTAACCCCCGGGAGATGGTAATCTTTCAGCCCTTATTGGTCGTTGATGACTTTCTCCTTGTTACAGCGGAGATGGATCTTCAGTTACTTCTTGAAGAATTGGTGGCTCGGGTGCCTCTTCGGTCAGTCAAATCATCGGAACGTCCTGTTCCTCGCTCCTGCCGTTGACGTCTTAACCGGCGTCCCTGGGCAAGAGCTCAATACAACTACTAACATCTCGGAGCAAGGGAACATGGTGCATGGCTTGGGCAGGGACGCAACCTACAGAAATAAGGTCATCCTAGATGTAATCTCTCGTAGTGTAATGGAGAAAATAAATTGTAATGCACAACAAATTTAAATACATAAATTAGGGAGTAGTACGTGGTGACAGCAGGCTGCATTTTGGCAGTGACTTTTGGTAGCCCGACAAGCTGTCAGCTGGTGCAAGCTATACGTTACATTAACGCTACCCACGTACCTACGACATGACTAGGTCAACATACATTACGTGACCAAACTATTGCTCACACAAATGATCTATGTTACTCTAATTCAGACTGCCTTTGCTTCATTGTTGTTCTCGTTCAATTCTATTATCGTCGTCGGGCAACCAGAGTACATCTCAAATTTTCTTTGTATTCGCCTAAGATTAAAGTAACTTGTTCTTTCTTTATTTCTTTCCTCCAGAGTCACTGCATAGAAGAGCTGACAGGTTGGAGGTATTCTGTTTTAGAAATGAACCTATAGTCGCATTAAATTGGAAATAAAAGATAATTAACACGTTAAACATTCCTCAAAGTACTCCAGTAAATAACTTAATTTTAATATTAGTATTATGTCTTGCACAAACCATTTATCTGCTGGCCCATTCTACTTTTGAGTGGAAATATGTAGCAAAATAATACGAATTATTCTTAATGTCTCAGCTATATACAGTAGAGTCTCTGTTATACGACGCTCGGTAAACCAACATTCCGTATTATCTGACATACTCTCACCATGCAGGATGTGCATCATTGAATCTTCAGTGAGTAGTCAGGTATAGCTTGTTTTCATTTCCTGTGAGTACAATATGACAAGCAAAAGGAAGCAAGTGTTTGTTTTCATGCAGTAAACATTAAAATGAAATTATCAGCGACAACTCATTTTGTTCCTGATAGAAGAAATGGACAATGGCAACGGCACGACGGAAAAATTAAGATCCATAAAAATGAAAGACGTTTCATACTGTGTGGCTCAGGATTGTTGATTTCGTGCATGGTAATGACAATGAACGAGGATGAATCAGAACGGGAAATTAAAAAACAAACAAGATGAGTCACGCTGAAGGTTTAAGTGCATTAGAGATGGTATTAAGATACGTGGAACAATAGCCGAAGGCAAGTGCAACTGAGGTATTGGTGTTTCGTCGATGGCGAAATCTCGCAGCAAGAAAACGTCCTTCAGCTGGCAAGCAGACTTCTATTCTTAGGACAATTGGAGATTAATTTTATTCAATATTGCATGTAAGTACAATTGGTTTGATTATTCGGTAAATAGCTCAAAACCAATAATAGTTTTAATAGTACAGTATGCCTACCATGTTTTACTCCATTTTCCAACTTATTTTGTATTAACTGACATTTTCGGTTATGCGACTTCGTCCAGGGACTGTTTTGGTCAAAACATCAAGGCTGATTTACCTGGAATAAATAGGGAAGCAATGTGCTCCATACAAAAACAATTAATAAAACAAGTACTTTCAGAAATAGGACTGTGCATTGCGTGTATGTATGTATATGCGTGTGTGTATGTGTGTGTATGAGCGCTTGTAAACACCGTAACTCGAAAATGAAAATTGGGTTAAGTATGAAACGTCCTATTTAGTTTTCTCAGATTGCTTCAAACAATTTTGATTAATGTAATACTTCCTTTAACACATCTTTATTCAAATTACACGAGCGTAAATTTTGAATTTTCCGGGATAAGCCTCTAAAATTCTGTTCATTATAGATGGCTTTTGTAGGAAAGTGAAATTATAAGATATGAACAAAATCTTACAGCACAAAAAATAGTTATCTCGTTAAAACGTACTATTTAAGTACATCTTTGTGTACGTAGCATTTCTGACTAATTCATTCTCATTGATTTATATTCTCAAGTGCTTACACTTATCTTAAATAAGAGAAGGAGCATGAAAATGGAACCACAAAAATATTACACAGCTACCAGCTTTTAAAAATGTTGACTACCGCTGAAGCATACTGCATTCTCCTCATGCTGTTGTAATGAAATCTGTAGTGTTTAACGCCCGCTGTTACTACATACAGCACCGCAGGCGATGAGAGTTAAGTCCAGAGGGTCTACTCCCATCAGTCCTGGACCCGTAGGACCAAGAACCAGGCCTCTTAAAACCAGGGAGTTATCCGAGCTGTCACAAAGGGCGCTCGGCGTCCTCCGTGGGGCTTTCCGTAGGGCAAGACCTGGGTTACAAACAAGGCCCCCGTATCTGGTCCAAGGATACAAGACCGGATGGAAGTAGATACGCCACTTACGCGCGCCAACACCAAAGGTGAAGGCTACCGATATGACCTCGGTGGGGCCGCCTGGCACACCTTCTACTCGCTCTGCAGACTAGAACCCGGGATAATTAATAGCTTCCCTCAACCCCGTCCGAATACGTACCCGATTCCCACGGGTATCGGGAACACACTGCCCCCTCGAGACCAACCCAATCCGAACAACTCCCGGAGGAGGGGCTCAGATGTTCGGCCCGAGGTTCCTCTAATAACGTCAGAGGCACCACGAGTGCTAAGGGTCCGCAGCGCCCGCACCACGGCAGCTGAAGGGGCCGAATCCCCTCCCCTACGGCGATGACACTGATGATACATGAAATGAAGATGGAGTACCGGTGGAATCAGATGGCGGGAGAAACCGAAGAGCCCGGAGAAAACCTGTCCCAGCGCCATGTTGTCCACCACAAATCTCACTTTGGGGTCGCATGGGATCGAACCCGGACCGTTTTGCTGAGAGCCAAGCGGTCTAACCACTGAGCCACGGCGCGGCCCATCCTGCTGTAACGATGCCATAATATGTAATAAAATAATATGAAGAAAAGCCGACCATGGTTAACATGAAGTTTATAGGTTAAGGGTTTGCAGGAATATTTCCTACAAAGGAATGTAGAACTGTTATGTCAGTACACACTTATCAATATTTCAGATAGTCGACTGTAACAGTTTCTAGCAGCCCGAGGAAGAATATCTGTATTCCAAATATATGAAAATGTGTTTAGTTAAATTAACGCTGCTTTCAGCATCATATTATAACGCAATATTTATAGATACTCGTTTTCCTATTCTTATTAATTTAACCTCTAATTTTTATTAATTTATTTCCTTATGCTTCTTAGTTTATTATCTTATTTAAATTAATTACTCTTCTTATTCTTTTCATTTACCAGCACACTAACCTACCTAGCTGTTTACCTACCCACCTGTCTGCCACCTAACCCACCCCTAACCAGCTACTCACCCACTTAGGTATCTGCCTACATACCTACCTACCTACCCACTATCCCACCTACCTACCCATCTACCCGCATACCCGCCCACCACCCGTAGGGGAGGGGATCCGTCCCCTTCAGCTGCCGTGGTGCGAGCGCAGTGGACCCCTAGCACTCGCGGTACCTCTGACAATACTAGAGGAACCTCGGGCCGAACATTCGAACCCCGCCGTGATTGGGAGTTGTTCGGATTGGGTTGGACTCGAGGGGGCAGTGGTTCCCGATAGCCGTGGGAGATCGGGGACGTCTCCGGACGGGATTGAGGGAAGCCCATAATATTCCCGCCTACTAGCCTGCATACCTAGCAGAAGGTGTGCTAGATCACCAGGCAGCCCCACCGAGGTTGATCGGTAGCCTTCCCCGTTGAGGTTGGTGCGCGTAAGTGGCAGATCCACTTCCATCCCGTCTTGTGTTTTTGTACCAGATGTGTGGGGGGCTTGTTCGGCTCTATGTCTTTCCATAAGGAAAGCCCTACTGAGGCGCCGGGCGCCCTTCGGGGACGGCTCGATATCTCCCTGGTCGTCAGAGGGGGTTGTCGGTCTCACATTGTGAAGGCTGCCCTGGTAGATACCCTCGCGTTATATACATACATATACCCACCCTCTCACAAATCCCACCCACCCACCCACCCACCCACCTTCCTATACTCCACCAACAGAGAGAAAGTCCCTGGGAGGAATGTGGCAGCTTTACTCTGTGCGACAAGGACAGCGAATATGTGACGGAGAATGCATACTACACAAGCAGTAAAGCCATTCAAAAAACATGCGCCCTACTGACGTATGAAACTTTCACTGTGGATAACCAAAATGGTAATATAATGTAAATAAAAATTACCTTAAAACGGTTGAGCAGGTTCATAATCAGAAAGGTGTTCCTCAGGTTTACTGGTGTAATTGCTGGAAGAAATGTCATTATTTGGTTTCTCGATGATAATAGCATCGATGACATCTGAAACGATTCCATCGCCGTTCCAGTACTCCTGTTCAATTTTCTCCATATGGTTATAGAAGCCCTCCCAATCTTCTGTTGTTACTGCTGCGATGCCTTGCACTGCTAATTCTTTAAGTCGTGACAGTGACAAATCGCCCGACACATTATGTTCCCGAACGTAACTTTTCACTATAGACCATGCGTACTCGATAGCATTTAAGTCACACATGTAAGGCGGCAATCTGACAGCAGTATGACCGTATGCTTTTAAGAGTTCATCTATCTTAAAGATCTTCTCTCTAGGCTTATTTACACATATGAGGTCATGCAGTTCTTTTCTCATTGCCATGTTGCATACGATGTTATGTCGCGTTAACCAAGAAACCATTTCGGACTTCACTGCATATTGCGAAGGAGGTTTGTGAAGTTGCACATTATGATACGGGGCATTGTCAAGTAATACTACTGCCATTGGTGGCAGACAATTTAACAGTTTATTTATGATCCACTTTTCAAAATTTGCACAGTTCATTTGTCCATGATAATCTCCCACTGCAGACCCAGCTTTATAAATCAATTCCGCATTACTTAAAAATCCAGAACGAGAGCCAACGGTCACAATTATCAGTCTGTTGCCTGAATTTATATTTGTACAAACACCAAAAACGTCGTCACTGTGCCAATATTTTCGAAAAGTGAGATTACTGTCTACCCACGTTTCTTTCCCTCGCTGTGAAGTCGTTTGATGTTTCTCAAATACTGTGCGCACCAACGTACGATGTCAGGTCTCTCCAAAAGAAGCTTACGTTTACTACTACATTTTCTCCGATTAAATGCCATCATTTGCAGCAGGCTTCGCAGGGTCTCGGCGCACCATGGAAAGTCAATTTGTTGCCGTAATGCTAACAGTAGCTTCGGACAGGTTGGTACTATTTTTCGAACAGTGTTACACTCCTGCACAGTTCTTCGTATTACACACTTATCGAAATTATCAATATTTACCTTCTGCTCACATGACCTCGGTCGTTGTTTTCCCGGCGTATGGAGAGGCGACGAAGAGCCGGCTTCTCCTCTGTTTTTCATTTGACGGCTAATTAATTTTTATGAATGACTTGGACACCCCGGTATAATGAGCTGACCTTTCTGTAACACAAGCAAGAGGAATAGCTATCTGTTTAGATTTCGATTCATCACAAACTTTAAGGACATTTCTATCATTTCCCGAGCCTCGCTATGAACTGTTTTTCGTTTCTTTCGCACATTAGATATCATGATTACGTACGTTTGAAAACACAGGATCACTCGATGTACACGAAAAGAATTCACTGAGTATACTGAAACTCAGAAGGCATTACATATTTACAAAAGGAGAAATCGTCAGATGTTGACCAGATGTTTTTTGCCAGTGTCATAAACATGCCATAAATACGTCAAGGCTGAGTGGTGGATGCGTTTCCAACCCCCTTCCGTCTCGCTCCTCGGAGCTTTTCCTAACTGTGGTGAACCATGCCTACCTACCTACCTACCTACCTACCTACCTACCTACCTACCTACCTACCTACCTACCTACCTACCTACCTACCTACCTACCTACCTACTAACCTACCTGACTTCCCATCCACCTACCCACCAACCTACATAACTACCCGCCTATCCACTCACCCACATACCCGCCTACCTACCGTCGGATTTTTATAAGAAGATACGTGAAGAACATTTGTTCCACTATGTAGGGTGCTGTACTGTTGCCTAGATCGAAGTTACGCATACTCTTTATCCCCTCAACACACGAAATATAAACAAGCATTCGAGGTTATCATATGTCAACAAAAACATCATATTTAATCTGTATTGGTCTACCGAAAAAAAAATTAGTTATTCACGCATTCAATGCGTTGTGGCCTCTTCACAAGTGTGCGTCCTTTGAAATAATTTTTGCACTATGTAACTTGCATTCTATACTTACCGCTATTGTTGCTATGCATCGGTAGTTGACAATCACGCACTAGTGCGGTAAGTAATTTTTCCACATCAACACATATAGGCGATGCACGTTCTAAACTTAACAGTTATCTTCAATTATGCGTATTAATATTTTATTTAATATCTTAACTATTAAATTTCAGATTGTTATAAATACACACGGTGCAAAAATAGTACGTAATGAACATGTAGTAATCACATAACGCAATCCCTGAAATTGGAAAAAAATAGCTTGACACAAGCGCCTCGTTATTTTGGTTTTCAAACACTTCCTCGTTCCGTATAAAGTGTTTACCACATTAGTTTCCTAATATACTATTATTAACGACTTTGATAATTGACAAGGTCATATCAACACCACCGATATGCCGGAATTTTATCCCACAAAAACTCCTTTACTCCTTTACATATCTACTGATATGGGACTGTAGCTTTTGGTTGAAAGGAACAAGCTGTTGGTTGATAGAGTAAACTCTGGTCTTCCTGTTCAAAGACTTCCCTAAGAATGCAGACAAATTCTTTAGCTTGATATGCAATGTAACACATTGCCCTTAAGCAGATGTTTACTTCGCGCCATGAATCCTCGGTCTACCTCTAATCCTACCGCCACTACGTCTTGCTTTCATAACAACGTACTTAAATTGTTTTTTCACAAGGTAGGCTAACAATACACAACGCAAGTGAACACTCAAGCAAAATCCTGTTTCTCGGACAAAATTAGCGATAAGCAACCTGAGGAGTACGTGATTCACCAGTGTGAGAATCTGTTAACCTTTCTTTACCTTTCCATAGCAACGACATCTCCTCTTAACCTTCACTTCCCTTCACGTATCCTCTTTTAAAAATCAGTTGTACATACCTACATATCCACCGGCCTATCCACTCACCTACCTACCAACCTGCCTATCCACCAACCCACCTACCTACCTACATACCTACCTACCTAACTACCTACGTACCTACCTACCTACCTGCCTGCTTACCTACATACCTACCTACTTATCTACATACCCACCTACCTATATGCTCACCGACCTTCCCATCTAATTAACTACCCGCCTATCCAGCAACACCCCTCACCCACCCACCTACCTACCCACCTACCCATCCACCCACCCACCTCCCTACCCACCTACCCACCTACCAACCCACCTACATAACTACCAACTCACCCACCCACCCATCTACCTACCTACCTACCTACCTACCTACCAACCCACACACCCACCTACCTACTTACATACCCACCTACCTACCAACCCACCCACTCACCTACCTACCTACCCACCCACTCACCTACCTACCTACCAACCCACCCACCTACCTACCTACATACCCACCCACCTACCTACCTACCTATATACTCACCGACCTTCCCATCTAATTAACTACCCGCCTATCCACCAACACCTACCCACCTTCCTGCCTACTTACTCATCTACCTACCCATCAAATTAACTACCCGCCTATCCACCAACACCTGCCCACCTACCCACCCATCCACCCACCTACCCACCCAACTACCTACATACCTACCTACTCACCTACCTATATACTCACACACCTACCCATATATGAGCTACCCACCTATCCACCAACACCTACCTACCTACCTACCTACCAACCCACCTACCTACCTACCTACCCACCAACCCATCCACCCACCAACCCATATACTCACCTACCTATATACTCACCCACGTACCCATCTAATTAACTACCCGCCTATTCACAAACACCTGCCCATCTACCACCCACCTACCTACCTACCTACCTACCTACCCACCTACCTACCAACCCACCTACCTACTTACCAACCCATCCACCCACCCACCCACCTACCAACCCACCCACCTACCAACCCACCCACCCACCTACCCACCCAACTACCTACATACCTACCTACCTACTCACCTACCTATATACTCACCCACCTACCCATCTAATTAGCTACCCGCCTATCCACCAACACCTACCTACCTACCTACCTACCTACCTACCTACCTACCTACCTACCTACCTACCTACCTACCCACCAACCCAGCCACCCACCCACCCACCTACCTATATACTCACCGACCTTCCCATCTAATTAACTACCCGCCTATCTACCAAGACCTACCTACCTAGCTACCTACTCACCTACCCATATACTCACCCACGTACCTATCTAATTAACTACCCGGCTATTCACAAACACCTGCCCATCTACCCACCCACCTACCTACCTACCCACCCACCTACCTACCCACCCACCTACTTACTAACCTATCCACCCACCCACCCACCCACCCACCCACCTAGCTACCTACCTACATATTCATGCATGTATTTACTTCACTTTGCTTGTTAATACTCACAATATTTATGAGTAACTATGTCGCCCCACCATTTAATAAGTATTATATCTGTTGCTGTTGATAAACAGGTTGGTTTTAAAAGAGGCAGGTCAAGATCAAAAGAAAATCTATATGCACCGCAACATTAGCCTCTCTGCGCTCTCTTGTACAAGCTATTTCGGTAAACGCACATTCTAGAAACGCAGTGGATTATAAGTTTGCTGTATAATTCTGCCTTAATTGGTATTTAGCATTAGGAAAAATAATGCTAACAAAATTAGCAGTAATTTTGCTAACACTATATCCTATTTTCCCCCACTTTTTCTATTCCTCTACAATTTTTATTGGGGTCGAGCTTAACTGATAGATTAGTTACTAAACCAAAAGTTTCCTTGCTGTTTCTGGGTTATTTTACCCAAAATGATTGCAGTTTTTAAAACAGCTGTAACTGAATATTATAAATCCTGTTTAATCGTCAGTTAAATTTATAACATTGAGCTACACCATTAACATATATTAAAAGTATTTAGGACCAACTGTTTAAATGAAAAATCGCTGGAATGGGTTTTTAAAGTTTTATATCATAAGGGGTTGAAAAAGCCCAGTAGGATTATATTATTATATGCCAAATGATAGGTTTCCTTGTTAAGATATTTTGATAATTTCTTTTGTTAATGCATCTTTACACTTCAATGAGAATAAGTATTGCGTTGCCTTTGTAAAAGAAATGGTGACACTGCGACCAAGGCTGCTAATTTTGAGATAGGTATTGCTGCCGGGTGAAACTCCACCGCTAATGTCGGTACACCCAAAGACTTGGGAAAGGTGAACGCGATGCACCGCTGCCAAACGCTTTTGGTTGAAACTGTCAGTATAGAAGAAGATTAATGTTTCGAAACAATGGGTATTCCCGTCTGCAGTAGTTTAATGTGACGGACTTCCAGGCACAGCAGTAAGGATGTGTAGCAGTGGCGGTACGTTCACCATTTGCCTTGACATACCAAACAGATGTCGAGCCTGGCGCAGGTCTACTGATTCCAAGGTGTCGGGTTCAAACCTAGTCCAGATTGATTCATTATAAATGTACCTAACTGCGACAGCCCCATGTTCATAAGTTTACTGACATATAAAATAACACTTTAAGGACAAATTTTCGATACCTGGGGATGCTGGTACGTACGCGAGAAAATGTATTCCGATGCGTGCAAGACTGACATATGAGAGGGAGGCAAGTTTCTCATCTGTTAGTTGTGCCAGGACGATTAATGTTCCTTATACCTGACCAGCGAGTTGGGCACAAAGGTCTTTAAGCCTCAATGGAAAGTAACAATTTTGCCACATGAAACGTGGGTGGTTTTATACAACTCTCCAGTATCAACTTAGGTATTAATCGATCCCTCTTTAAGGAGGTTATTTCCTCGCTCTCCCTCTCTCTCTCACACACACACACACACACACACACACACACACACACACACACACACATTTCTGAAACATTTTAATCTCACTTCTTCCTTTTCAACGCACTTCCCATACCCAAAGTAGTAGTTTGATCTGGAACGAAATACTTCTACCTTTCATAGATTAGCGATAATTAATACAATATTAACTCCGTGCTATTTAAAATTAAGTGGAGTACAGAGGTCTTCTTACTGGCACAAATTCTACAGATCGCTTCAAAGACACACTATAATCGACTACACAATACCAAAATCATAACCAACTGATAGAAGCTGTAAGAGAAAAACTACAACAATTAACTAAAAACGGAATGAATAATAAGAATAGGATGGGTAAAAGGCCACATAGGTATAGAAGGAAATGAACTTGCAGATAAACTTGCGAAACGAGCAACAATAAATAATAACAGAAAGCTACAACCGAATCCCAAAAAGTGGCATCAAGAAAAAAATACGAGAAGAAACACTCAAAAATGGGAAATAGAATGGCAAAACACATCAAAAGGACAAGAGACAAAACACTATTTTCCCACAGTAGCAAAACAAATAGAACGAAGACTTAACATATCAATAGATCTCACTACCATTTTAACAGGACATGGAAGGCTTAAAACCTATTACAAGAAATTCAACATAATTGATGTTGTTACAAGCACCTGCAACAGAGGAGACGAAACCACAGATAAAATCCTGTATGACTGCATAAAATGGAAGTGCCAAAGGGAAAAACTAAGGATGCAAATAAACAAGAAAGGAGAGAAGTGGCCAGTACATAAACCAGCACTTGTGTGACAATATCTAAGGGACTTTAGTGAATATGTCAACACAATCAATCTAGAAATTGCTGAATAACTAAATAAGTAAATTAATTCTAAAAGACTGCAGTGACTGTGTGGACACAATTTCAATACCTCAGTTAATATGAACAATCAATCTGAACCAGAACTTGTAATATTACAAATGTAATGGAATATGTGGATGAAATAAGGGGAAATAAAAATCGACGAGATGTGTTTTTAGTGTTTTTTACCCACCGGGGCCCTTTGTTATTTTCTCAAGCTTTTTAACGCCTTTCCCGGTAATATTATGAACTGTTTAACTTTATGTATTCCTTTTTTCGCACACTCCGATATTCTGTTGATAACCATTGTTCTGGGAAAACTTTGAATCTTTGATCAGAAACCTTGGTTTCAGAGCCAAGCATCAACTGAGCCTTACACTACCCTACTATTTAGCAGACCGTTTATGAACACTAGTGAGTTTAACTGGGCCCGATATAATTTATGGATCAGGCCCCTCGGAAATCGTTCGCCAGATACTTTATGTATTAGGATCGGCTCAGCTCACTTGATTCTCCAGCTGTTCTGTTTTCGTCCTATTCAATATGGGTCGGAACTTGACTGTACGGCTCTTTCTGACATTCAGCTCTTTTTTCCAGAGGCTTCCTCATTATGGCTTCCACAGTGTTATTACGTTCTTATGTGTGCATATCCATTCGCTCCTCTTGATTACTTTCCATGGTTTCATCAAAATATGCTACGTACTTCAAAATAGCTAGCCAGATCTTTGCCCAATCTGTTTCAAATTAGTTTTAATTGTTAGAGTACGTCAATTTTGTAATTATATACTTATACTCAATCCCCCAGTCATAGTTTCAGAAACTGGTAACAGTAGGACATGTTTTCAGTAGAAGGGAAACTTCCTCTGCGAAGTCGAAAATAGAACTTGAGACCTCTAAATAATTCGTTGCAGAAGGACTGATACACATATGTTTTAACGCGAAGGAATAATCTTTTTTAACCCGTAACTGGTGAGGTAAGTTTTTGGAAGGAATCTGGTGAGGTGGGGTTAGACATACCACAGAACTTAATTAAGGCTACAGGGAAATGTTTATAAATATCAACGCAATATTAAATGGTATAAGAAGGTAACTATAATGAATATAACAATATCATATTTGTTGGCACACAATAACAAAACACAGAACTTAAATGGTTCACATTTGGACAATGTAAATAAGAATGGAAAAAAAAAAAATGCAAAACTATAGTTCTTTGAACTTTTCAGAATGAAACCATTTCTAAAACTGATAACTTCTTATATAATACCATCTAGCATGATGAATATAACAAATAATTAACATTGTGTTTCACTGAGAATACGCTAGAGCACTTTTTATCACAGTTTACTTGGCAAAGCTCTCACATATGCTCAATGCACATTTTGAGCACATCTGTGTTTTACAATCAGCACAAGTAATTTGTATCTTCCTGGCTTTGATTCTAGGGCACATGCCACTTCTTACTTGTTTCTGAAACCTTTGTCCGGCTGCTGTGGGAAGAGTTTTGTTGAAGGTAAACCCTATAGTTTGACGTAACCCTTGAAGCAGTTGTCCATTTAGGAATATTACGTTCAGTTGTGGCTTAATCATTTGTCGCTCTAAAGACTTCACCAAATCAAGTCTGCTTTGGTCAGGATTTCCCGGAAACGACCTAAATATAATGTAAGCATTGACTAGGCTAATATAATACTTGGAGGTTCCACGGTGAGCATTACTAATCAAGTCTTCGCGGGTGATCAGCCGTGGCAAATTAATAAACGTCGAGCTTTCGGCCATTGTAAACTTCATGGCCCTCTTCAGGATCTGGATCCTTCTTCTTCTGGATCCTGAAGAGGGCCATGAAGTTTACAATGACCGAAGGCTCGACGTTTATTAATTTGCCACGGCTGATCACCCGCGAAGCCTTGATTAGTCTAGGCTAATATTTAACATTGCAAAAAATACAATCAATGGCTGGCAGTTCAACATTGGCTTGTTGATTAATTTGCACACCTCTCGTCCAAAGCATCAACGCCTCCTTTAGATTCATTATAAAACTATAGGGTTGCTGTTTTGATTACACTTTCGGTACATATTGCATGGTACATGGATGAGATAAGCATATTGGCAGTGTTTTTCTTTGGTACAAAAGATACTGTGCAATCATTTGTGGATCTATACATAACTAAATTTACTGGTTTATTTCTTGAGGGAAGGAATTGTTATATATTTCTCGTTTGCTCTTTTTCACCGTTCCCACATATGTCAACCCTCCTTTTTGCAACTCATAGACAAGTTCAACAGATGTAAACAAATTGTCCGCTGTCACGTTACAGTTTGTCCCTATGATGGGCTTCACAAGACGAAAAACAGATTGTATTGCTTTGCCAAACTTTCTTTCATTTTCTGAGAGATGACCATTTCAATTTGTTTCTAGCACCAAATTAGCTTTGCTCAGGTCTTTTTTACCTTAGAAGTTGCTCCTCATCAGTTGTATCAGCATCATGTTCTCCTTCAGTCTGATTTTTAAAAGAAGATACATGAAGGTCCTGTGGCAAGGGATGCGAAGTGTAAGAAGGGAAGATCGTTGCTATGATAACGGAAACAAAGGTTGCCAGATTGCTTACACTGGTGAGTCACATTCCCCTCAGGTCAGTTATCGCGGGAAACAAGAGTTCGCTTGAGTGTTCATTTGCGTTGTGTATTGTTAGACTACTTTGTGAAAACAAAATTAAAGTAAGTTGTTATGGAAGCAAGACGTAGTGACGGTAGGATCAGAGGTAGAACGACGTAGTGAAGGTAGGATCAGAGGTAGAACGAGGATTCATGGTCCAAGTCAAAGATCAGCTAACTATCGAGATGCTACGTTGCATATCTCTAGAGAATTTCTGTTCGCTTAGGGGATTCTTTGTTCAGAAAGACGAGGGTTTGCTCCATATCAGGTTGTTCCTTTCCACCAAAAGCGACAGCCCCATGTCAATAGATATGCTTGCATGTAAAATAATTCCTGGGGATCAAAATTCCGGCATTTCGGCGGCGTTGATATGAAAATGTCAATCGATAAAGTCGTTAATAACAGTATATTGCGATACTAAATTGGCAAACACTTTATACGGAATGAGAAAATGTTTGAAAAAAACGATCCGCTTGCGCCAAGATTCAGTTATGTGCTTACCACATATATATTTTACACTATTTGTTTGTACTATGTGTATTTATATCAATCTGAATTTTAGTAGTTAGGATATTAGCTGAAGTATTAATAAATATAACTGAAGATAAATGTTATATTTTAGAACCTGCAACACCTATATGTGTCTCTATGGAGAAACACTTACCGCACTAATGCGGGTATGTCAAATTACGATGCATAGCAATAATAATATTCAGTATGGAATATTAGTTACACAGCTCAAAAATTATTTAAAAGAACTCACATGTAAAGACGCTACAAAGCATTGGATGTATGAACAACTTATTTTTGTACTTAAAGTAGGCTAATACAGATTAACTGTGCATGTTTTTGTTGAGGTGAAATAACTCGAACCCTAGTTTATGTTACGAGTGTTGACAGGGTACACAAAGGCGATCTGCATTACTTCCTATCTGCGATGAGCAACACTGCAGATCCATATGTGGAGAAACACATACGTATACTCTTTTAAAAATCAGACTGTACAAGACTACTGGCATGGCCTTCTTTATTTGTTACTGCCTTTTCCTCAGAAATATTAAAAGGTTCACTGTCAAATTCTTGCTGCACAGCATCACCTTTACCACCGAAGTCACTTTCCAAGTCCTTGAGAATGTAATTAAACCAATCAGTGAAATTAGGACCTTTATCCCTTAAAGTATTCCTTGAATTTTCCATAATGATGTTTAACAGATAAATGCAACATTAAATAAAATGTCCCGTAACTGGTGTGGTGGGGTGTGTGCCACTCCAATCAGTGAGAAACACGTAATCGCTTAGGAAACTATTAAACTGGATAGCACAGCTACATATCTCTGAGCTGCTAGGGTGACGACTGGAAGGTACACCACATTCCAGGATTATCAGGCATCTAGATTAAGCGTACGGTCACTTAAAATATTTTGTGGGGTAGCAGCTACGGGTTAATATAAAAGGTAACCCACATTACAAAAGCACAACGTTTCACTTCATTTTAGCTTTGACTGGCGAGAAGATGTGCTATGCACGCCACTGAAAATATATTACATTGTAAATTTGTCTTGCGTAAGATTCACCAGCTTAGCTCCAAAATGCACGAGTATATTGTATGATAATTAACAGACACGTTGCTAAATTATATAACTATCATACCTATATGATCGTTCATTACAGATGAATAGTGTGATGGCATTTTTGTAATCACCAAGCAAAATATCCCGTGCTAACTTCTTTTTGCCTTGATTTGCGACGGCTTCCTATTTCAAGTTTGTAACTCCTGGGACATTAACCCGTTTGAAGCTGTAGGAGTCTAAAAGGTGTTCTGCATTTTGATTGATTGTTATATTTCTAAGAAATCTTTTTGGATGAATGTGAATCTGTGTTTTATTTGCTGCGGTGCATATATTAAGAGAAGGACGAACAAATGGACTACAGAGAAGAATATTCCTGTACAGATCTGCTGAATTTAATCAGTATTAGCCCAAGAGCTTTCTTCTCAGAAAAACAATGAGAATAACAAAAAGATAATTTGGTCAAACGAGGCACGATTAAAGAAGTTTCTTTACTCCAATGAAAACAGCTGGAGGGTTCATTTGCTGAGCTTGAACTTGCCAACTACACTTTGTTCGTTAATTTTCTTTTTGGATCTTATTGCTACCAGTTTACTCTGCTCCTCTTTGTTCCGTACCTCCTGTTGATACTTAAAGTTTCATTGCGTAGCCTGGTAGTTGTTACGTGAAAACAACATTTACTAAAGAGTGTATGGAGATAGTGAGCTAGGTATATGTTGGAAATGGAAGGGCAACATAATAGCAAAAGGCTATCTCAAAGTAAATAGAGTTATTAAGTCTAATCCTTGTTTCACATAAGCTTGCCCCGTATCTCTTAACTTTCACGTGATCTTATCACCTCTCATTGGCTGCTGTTGTGTACAGACTGCTGTGCGGTAAAATTATTTCGTTATTTAACCTGGTGATATATCTTTATATGTTGAAAGAGAATTTTCAAATTTATATTTTCGTAACTGAATTAAATATATTAGGCAACAGAGTTGATATATCCGAAATTCATATTAATTCTTAAAGGAAGTAAAGAGGAGGTTTCTTTGCTCGCAAGCACATGGCACGATAGCGGTAGTGATGACATATTTTTTTATATGACTCTTATCACTGACCTTGTTTTGAACTGGATTAGTCATATATTACCATTCGAAAGTGTGTTGTGCCGAGTGCGACAGCTAAATTATTTTATTGATCGTTTATCGGGCGTGTACTTATTATATGTATAATGGCCGAGTCTACCGCCAGTTTTTCACTGAAGTATCGCAAGGGAAAATCTTTACAAACCGGCGGAAAAGGAATTGTGGTGCATGTGTTTAATGCACTCACAGAGAAGAGTCCGTCTTTGTTAGTGACAGAAGTCGAACAACTGTGCTCTGAAATTACAGGTGGTTTTTAGATGTGTAGGAACATCGTGACATGTAATTGAGACAACAGGAAGTCTTACCGCTCCAGGAGCGATATTGCTGTGTGGTGAAGACGTTATTTAAGGACAATCAGATTGAACCGGGATACAAATCGCAAAATATACTACCTTGAGGAGATTTGGGTGAATGAAGGACACACAAGTATGGCATTGCACGACTTTTAAGAACGAAAGACAATGATTCTTGCAAGGTATGTGTGCTGGTTTTAAAATATCCCATTCGAAAAGGCCGAAGACCTTTCATTATAAACTAACTTCAGTTTAATTTTTCATTCAGTTTCAACTTGCTCGTTATAAACTTCATTATTTTTTTATGCCTTCATATTCTTATTTGTATGATTTTATCTTTTGGGTGAATGAAGGACACACAAGTCTTTTAAGAACGAAAGATAATGATTCTTGCAAGGTATGTGTGCTGGTTTTAAAATATCCCATTCGAAAAGGCCGAAGACTTTTCATTATAAACTAACTTCAGTTTAACTTTTCATTCAGTTTCAACTTGCTCATTATAAACTTCATTATTTTTGCATGGCTTCATATTCTTATTTGTATGATTTTATCTATCTTCCTGGCAATTATTATGACGTTTACTGCAGTTTTAAATGTGACGGCAAAGCACCCCCTATGGCCTATGGCGCGAAAGCATTAGCCAATTAGGGTGAGGGGGAAGGTAGTTGCACGCGTGTTGATACATGTCAGCGGGTCAAGGTTAGATGAAACAGATATAAATCACTGTGACTTTAGTACCGAAATTGATGTAAACAAAATATGTTCCACCTCTCACAAGCAAATCTTCATATGCAGTAGATGAAAATGAGAATTTTACTTTCTCCCTACTTGCGCACAAAAAAAGCAAGTGTTTGGGCCACCCAATAATTGGGTGCTATGACTTCACTGACAATGTATGTTTGACACTCTCTGAGTAATAAAAATAGAAAAAGGCCCCTGTGTTGCAGTATGTGTGCCCGTACGTTTATGTATGTTGTTGTGGCGTCTGAGTATGTAACCTGAAACGAAATATCCGTTAAATACCAAACTTGGCATTTACGTGTAGTTTCTTTCAAGGATGCAACACAATGTTCCTCTCTGCGGTCTACTCTTGCTACGGAACATAGTGATAAATTTTCTTTCTCTTTTCTTTTCAAAAATGGTTCTAAGGACTCTTAAATATAATTTGTTGGATAAATTCTCGTGAAAAATGAAACATATATCTTATATTTTCCAGCAATGTACACAGAAATTATGTGCAGTCTGGAATTTTCATACATGTACATCGGAAATTGCCCGAAGCTGTTGGTATCTAGTATGTTACTTTATATAATCTTGGCATAACTATTTCACCATTCGTGTTTTACACCAGTCCTGGCTGCACCAAACTCTTATTGCTTTATACCAAAGTCCAACAGCACAAGCAATGACCGATGAACAAGGTGCGTAGCCGGGGTGCGTAGTGCAAGGGAGGGGCACGGAGGAATTTAATCTTAGTGATACGACTGTCAACAGCACTTCCTTACTGTATCCTTCGCTCATTGATTTGATGTCATAACTCGGGAACCAGGGAGGACAAGGGGGGCTTATAAGGAATGGGGCTCGTGGATTTATTACTATAATATTATCGCCTCTGTGTTTTCCCCTCATATTTGTGTACCTGACGGAAATATGTGATAGTATGCTCGGTATATTTTGTGTAGATAGAGCTCCTTACAGCTTAAAATTATTTTGTAATGAAATCAGATGATTCAAAATAAGTATTCGCAATACGTTTAAGTTTATACACATAATAAAACAGATAAATATGTCCCATTCTCATTCCCTTCCCAAGAAACCTGCACAAATCTGGGAAGGTTCATTATTCGAAAAGGATGGGCAATCTGCTCCTGTCGTGAATAACCACTGATAAAATAATTAAAGCCCCATGAGATGCATTCTGACTTATATGATTCAATGTAGGTTAAACTGTCTGGGCTTCTCCTTCACCTCCGCCATCGCGAAAGGGCAGGCGCACGCCTTCCTATAGCTGACAGGGTTTTGAACTGGGGGCGTGGAGCCATTCACCTACAAACCTAAATAGCTGTTCCATATATCGGAATGTTTCCGCGCACCAGGCTGGTTACAACAGATAAAGAATAGCAGTCTGAATCTTATAACACTAACATCATAGATCCCTTTAAAACTAACTTTATGGCAATTATGTGTATAATTTAAAGATGTTCCTTTTTGTAATTTTTTACGTCCTCCAACGCTGTCGTATCGGACGATGAACGGAATGGGTGAAATGATGCTCACATGAGCCCAGGGTCCATAGAGCTTAGTCATCCGACATTCGTCTTTTAGGATAAGGGAAAACCCCGGATAAACCTTATTCAGGTAACTCACCTTGACCGAGATTCGAACTCGAGACTTCTTAAATGTGAGGCAGACATCCTACCACCACGCTACCGAGGCGGGCAACATGTTCCTGGTTACCCTCCTGAGTGTTCCAACACTTAGTCTTTTCTCAACTGGAAATTTTCATTGCAAAGAAAAGAGAACATCAAGCAAACATAGAGACAGCTCTAAAACATATTTAGATATCGCCTAAAGTCTACTGCACTCCAATATTCCCCAAGCATCTACAGAAAGTTATAAATACGACCATTTCTGAAAATATTTGCTTGTTAACATAAATTCCACAGATGAACAAGTGGCAGAATAATCAATTTATAGCAGACTAAAGTTGCAACACATTATATTTTTCTAACTCTGGCTTATTTAAGTTTCGTTTTACAATGCCCATTACTTTGATCTTTTCACACACACGTAATGGTCCACCCCAAAACACAAACGTATAATATGTATCTAATAAGTTTTATGACGTTATTCACATAATTTGCATTACTTTACCGCAACACTTCACCAATTGCGTTTCTCTACTTTCTAACGACATTGTTTACTGGCACGAACTATACATTTTTAAGAATACAGCATACCTATTTTTGATGACAGAAAGGTTATAATGGAGCAATTGATGGATTGATGGCGTGCGAAACCCTTCTCCGGAGATCCAGAGAAAACCTGCCTTGTGCTGTGTTGTGCATCAAAAATCTCGCACACGGTTGCTCTAGTCGCCTTGGTGAGAGTCAAGCAGTATAACCGCTCGGCCATTGCGCGACTAATGCATAGGACAAAATTTGGAAGCTGTGAATTTCGCATATCGCCCAATGAAATCCTTTATTTTATGTATACGACGCGTAACCTAGTAGTAGGAGGTGTGAGGTGAAATGATACGAAGGGTAGCTGATCTGACGAAACGAGAGGAGAGTGTCTTGACACATTTAGGTTCTACGGTGAGGTTACCTGTCACCTCCACGAATTTACATGTCCGGTGGGGCTATAGTTGTTACTACTTCCTTTATGTGTTGTTCTTTGACATTGTGTACTATGAAACCCATTAAGGATACCCGTCTGTGAAAATCCTAAAATCTACCATTTTACTTGGATCGACTTGAAATGTCAACAGAATTATTGTAGTATTGTGACTTTGAGGGTTCGTAGAATTAAAAGTCCAAATCGCAGAAATACAAATTGTTCTTTATCTCCGCAGAAATACACTCTGGTCAATCCTTACAGTAGCAGAATTACGTCACATACACAATTACAATCTACCAAGGTCTTAGACCACAACAAAGAGTTCACTTTAAAAACACCCCAGTTCCAATTACAGCTCTCGTTACGGTTCTGTTTGCGACTCTGCGCTGGCGTGTCTTATATATACCTCCATTGATAATTCAAGACTGTTCTGTAGCAAACAAGAAATCGAATGCTCTGTAAGACGTCACCAGACAAAACACGATCGTTCCAGACATCTAACTTTAACTGTGTCGGCAAGTCTTTTATCTCCGAACTGTCTTTATCTGTTTTTGGCAAGCTCTTTCTTTTAAACCTGCACTATCTTTCTGTTATCGCTCCGCGCCGAACCCTTTGTGCGCGGACGCCACAAGTCGTAGTAATGGATTCGCCACAGTATTAACAACAGTCCACAGATCAATGTTCAGACCTTTGTCCAAAATATTTCTTGTAATATTAATATATGTATTGTGTTTTATTGTCATTTAATGAAACTGTTCTACATGATGAAATTTAAGTCTCGGAAAATAAAACTTTGCGGTTATACTCATAAATACCTTATTAGTAAATTTAGGAGATGAAATTTGAATATGACTCTTGGTTTAGGATAAAAAATTATTCAACTCTCCTTTTATTAATTTATAATATTTTCTTGTAAAATGTGTGCTTTGTTATTTAAGTGCAGTATAACTGCTGACATAAGAAATCTTCTCATCCACTCAGACACAGACCTATTTATACCATAACATTTTCTGTGGTTCACAGAATCTCCAAGACATGTTTCCTGTAAAACCTTCGTATAAAACTTTTAGGTTAATTACATAATATATAAACTAAGTCAGGTTTTATAAGCATCCATTCTTCTTGAATGTATGCCGCTTAGTTTGAACTGGTACATAAATAATTTGGTAGCGAGTTTCAAGTTAATTGAGCGAAATTAATCATTTCTTCACACTAGCCGTATATAGGCTAAAGTGTTAGACGTAAACCAGGAGATTCGTGATTTCAATCCTGGCCATGGTATTTTGTTTTTCGTCACTACCAAAGTTTAGTTTATAAATTAACGTCCTCCAATGGTAATCCATATCACACGATGAATGAGGAGTGGATCCTATAGTCTTATTGCGACTTTATCGAGCACTCATCCGTTCCAAATTAGATTATGGTAGTGTCGTTTATGGGTCAGCACGACCATCTGTGCTGAAGACATTAGACACGGTCCATAACTGTGGCATACGTATAGCAGTTGGATCATTTCCAACGAGCCCTGTTATAACCCTGTATGCTGAATCTTCAGAACCTCCTCTGCACAAGAGGTGCAACATGTTATTAGCAAATTATGTCTGTGGACTTAATTGCATGCCCACACATCCAACGTTCACGCGTTCTTCAACACCTTAATGGACGCGCGTTATAGGAACACTTCTCTTAAGCCAAAGCCACCTGGTTTTCGATTCCGGGAGCTCCTTAGAAAGCTTGATACTGAAATGCCCAAGTTGTACTCTGAGGAGCATACCCTCCTTGGTTGTGCAGTGCGTCCCACGTAGATCTGGGCGTGGCTAAATACGATAAATCTACCATGTCTATGTCTAGTAACCGCACATGTTTTATTAAAATTTTTATCACTTTATGAAGACCATTTTAAGATTTATAGGGATGGCTCCAAGAGCTTAAATGGTGTTGGTTGCGCTTATATGTGTGGAACCAAACCGTAAACTTTCGGATTCAATACTAGCACTTCCATCTATACTGCAGAGCTGTATGCAATATACCGGGCCATTTTACATGTACGTCGGCGAAAGTTGTGGGACTACTTAATCTGAGTGACTGCGTGAGTGCACTTCAAAGCCTTTGGCACCTGTACAACTACCATTCTATTATGCAGCGTATCCCGGATGCCCTCCACGTTTTACACGCTTCCGGCGTTAGCGTGGTATGTCATGGATCCCTGGTCAGGTAGGCTTGCGGGCGAATGAAATGGCGGATTCAGTAACTAAGACGGCTAGCATGGGTTCCAGGGCTGGAATACCATCTGTGACATCAGATGATTTTAGAGCTGTACTGCGGAGAGCTGTGCAAACTTGCTGGCAGGACGAGTGGTCCGCTCTGCGTAGCAATAAACTTAGATCTGTGAAAGAAATTCCGGTTCCCTGGATTACCTCCTGTCGTTCATCTCGTCGTGAGGAGGTGAGTTTGGCTCGGTTACGCATTGGACACTGTTTTTTTTACACATTGTTTAGAAGAGAGCCTGCTGCAGTCTGTCCGTTTTGCAATGAAGCGTTGTCGGTCCAACACGTGCTGTTAGAGTGTTTTTCACTAGCACACCTAAGGACGTCTCTGCCAGCCAGCTTTGGAGAAATGCTAGCGGATGACAAAGTAATGGAGAAGGTTTTTAAGCTATTTTCTAAGTTAGAGTTTAGAATTTGGTAAAGAGAATCTTTGCCGTTTGGATTTACAGTTATTTTTATTTTATTTTTAGGTACATGTATTTTTGTAAGCTTATTTACACCTCTATACGTCTTAGAACCATTTACATCTGGCTTTTGCCACGAATGCTTTTCGCAGGGTGGTGATAACTACTGCAGTAGAGCGCCCCTATACACAAATCATCGCACGATGAAAGAAATGGGTGAAAGTAATGCTCTAATGGACCCAAGGGTTTATAACGCTTAAAGTTAGTTTCCTGGAAAAATCCGGAGAAGGCCATATCCAGATAGCTAGCTCTGACCGAGATCTGAACTTGGGAACTCTTGAATGTTATGCACTGTCAGTACACATGCGGCTAATTTTAACCAATACTTATGTTTAATAGGTATTTGATTCACTACTGAACTATTAATATTAGTTTAAATATAGTTTGCAGTTTACTTCGTGTGTCTTCAGCCGTGAATAGTTTACATAATATTGGTTTTAGTTTTAAGGGTACTGAGAGGTCGATGGACTGCAAAGAATTGATTATTTTATTTTTAGTGTTAAAATTACATAATTCTTCAGCTTTTAAATGATATATAACATAGGGTGTCAGCTGGTATTAACGCTCTTTAATCCATCAATTTAAAGATGGCGCTGCAATGACACGCTCACTTTCTGATGTAGTATGAAGGGAAAGATTCTTCCAGATGGCAAACCACTTGCAGATCGCGGAAGACTAACAGACAGTGAGATTGACCTCCTCCAGCAGTATTATAGACTAGCTATCAGGATAAATATAGGTAAAACAATTGCAGAAATGAAATAAGCTATTTGGGCCATTTATTTTGATAAATTATCCACAGATAGTAATCCGCAGCATGGTTTGTGTCCTAAACGTGAAGATATATGGTGTGGCTTTCAAAGAGCTTAGATAAGAAAGAAATTTATAGACATAAACAATCTCTTCCAGAATAGGTTCTTTTGGCAATTAAACAAGTACTTAGGGAAGTTTCTCAAGATGAATTACTGAGAAAGTGCTTGCATAGTGGAACCCAAAACCCGTATGACAATTTTTATCATATAATATGGGAAAGAATTCCAAACGGTGCATTTTGGGCCAAAAACTTTAAAACTTGGTGTATATGACAGAGTGATTTGTTATAGTGATGGGTGCAGTGTTAGGCATAAAGTAATAACAAAAATGGGTATAAAGGTTGGTGAAAATATGAGGACTGCATATCTAAAAAAGATATGCGTTGACTCTCAGAGGCAAAAAGTATAGCTCAGTTGCTTGAAAGTAGAGCTAGAAGTAAGAAGAGCACAAGAAAAGATGAAAAAAACCTAACTGAGCAGGAATAAGGAGCAGGCATGCTTTGAGGGTATGTATAATTTAAAAAGAATGGTGCTTAATCTTGGAACATGATTTCCCAAAACTTTGATTTTTTTTTTACTTTAGGTGCATGTTTTTCAAAAACAATAAAAAATATTGATACGACATTTTTATTGCTTACTTCATTATCCTCCCTGAACACATTAATCTAACTTTTATATACATATGATTTGTAAAATGGAGGGAAGATAAAATTCAGTCCTTAAAAATACTATCTTTTTTTAATACTACTAAATAATTTTTCATACGCATAGTATAAACTATCTGTGCCTTTTATTTAGTTTAGATTGTAAAACTGTGTCTTATGTTTTTCAGGAAAAATATTGGTGCCTATATCTTTAAATTCCTACAAGGAACCTAGGCCTGAAATACAGGTTGTAATACCTTTTTTCAGGATACATACAGTGCCTTATGCCTACTTTGCAAGTAACTGTATGAACTTAATGTTAATATCACATCCTTATACTATAATCATACCAAATTTTAATTTATTGCTATGTTTAGTTTTTTGTATATTTATACTTTTTATATTGTTAACACCTAGCCCTGTCTGGTTAAAAATAACCTCCAAGTGCCCTTAAGTGGAGTAGAGTCTAGATTAATTTTCCAGATTAATTTGACTTTTCAGCAACAATAATTGCAAAATTACATATATTCTTTCTTAGCGACGCTAATAGAATAATATCAGCATTGCCGGTGTGCCGCAATTTTGTCCCACAGAATTCAAGTGCCAGTAAATCTGCTGACACTGACATGTTGCTTTTAAGATACTTACAAAAAATAAAAGTAACATTTCGTGCTAGGTTTGAACGTACGCTTTCCGGATAGTTCGATTAGTGCCTAGTTAAGCCACCCTGACCGACAACGTTAATTCAACAACTTCAGAAAATCCTAAACGGGAAGTTTTCTAGAATTGATAATGCTGAGGAATTTGGAATGTTGGAAGCTGTACGAAAATCTCTCAGGAAGGAAAACTAAAAGTAAATACAAGTTAATTAATGGTGGGTCTCAGGTGTTGTTACGGCTCGGCACAACAGATGAGATTCTACTTAAAGAGCTAACAGCCTACGGTATGTTGTGTGAGCACATGCAAATGGAGGGATTATAGACGAGAAACTAATTGGCTTCTTACATGTAGCCCATTTAAAACTTCCCTTTATAAGTATCGCTGAAAGAACAACCGTTATAGAAAACCTATGTTCCTATGTAAAGAGGACTCATTAAAATAAATAAGACCGACCACTGAGTTATAGCACAAACTTATATTTGCGTTCTTCATGTGCAGCCATGTTATTTATCATAAAGTTAACTACATGGAAATTTATATTTAAATGACATTTGTGATTCGATAGGTTAAATACACTTTGAGAAGTTGTAAAATGGATTTCATGCTTCGGACATTACGAAACACGTCACTGTTGAGTATCCTGAGTTCAAAAGTGAACTTACGGTTATCCTCGATGCGACTATACCACGATGCGATAACATTGCGTACAATTTTATTTCAGATGCTATCAAGTATTATGAAAAAATCGTGGTTTTCTGTCACTATATATATAATATTTTATTTTGTAAACCGTACGTGCATTTTGCGTACCAGACAGTGGAGGTGATGCGAGAAAAGCACACAGCGCAATTATGTTTCGTTTAAACCATACAGCCACCGAAACTTATGAAAGGCTGTAGCACGCTTCCAGTGAGGGTGCACTACCTCGTGCAACAGTGTTTAGAGGGTTCAAGGACTTCAAAGAAGTCTGACTTGTCAGTGTTAGGCAAGGTGGGCCTGGTGTTTTGGCTTCTGCTGTGACTGAAACTAACAACACAAATGCTGCGGTTGTCCGAGAGGATCGGCGTATATTACGTACTGCATGGCAAAGCGAGAAGACTTATCAGGAAATAGTCGCAATGCACAGATGTTTACCTCAGCTTAACGCACATACACGGTGAGTCCAGTGTATGTATAGTATGTTCAGATGTCATCAAGTCTTCTGGACATCAATGTGTCATGCTTCGGCAGGCCCGAGAAAACATATATAAACACACACAGCTTCCAATCATTCTATTTGTGTTTTGTAATTTATTGTACATCAACTTACTAATATTACACTCCTCTAATCGACCAGATGAGAACCGATAACAGGCGATCAAAGCGCTGGTCAACTGAAAGTCAATACACCTCAACGCTCTGTCGAGTAATAACCTCAGTAAAGTGTTGAGAAGTTCATACCGCATTGTGTTTACAATTATGCACGAGTATGTTCATATGACCCGAGTTTGTGCTCGTTGGGTGCCACGTTTGTACACTCCCGAACAGAAGGCTGTGCGAATGGAGACAAGCCGTGAGATGCTGCGTCTCTTTGCTGATGGAGGGGATGCATATTTTAAATCAATTATCACCGGTGGTCAGTCATAGCTGCATCATTTTCATGCTGAAGGAAACCAAGCAAGCACAGTGTGGGAATCACCAGCTTCTCCAACACCAAAAAAAGGCAAAAGCTGTTCCATCTGTAGGGAAAGTGATGGCGATCACATTTTTTAACTGTAATGGAATGATTTACCAGCATGCAGTTCCCCTCACACTACTGTTACAGCAGCATATTACTCGTCAGTATTGGCTGCACTGTGCAAGAACATTGCAAACAAACGACCAGAGCTTTCTCGGACTGGGTGACGACTTCATCATGACAATGCACGTCCTCACATCACACACCAAGTCATGCAGTTTATGGCTCGGTTCAACATTACCTGTACACCACAACCACCATAGAGCCCCCATCTTGCAACCTGTGACTACAGGCAAATCTTAGGGGTGTTCGATTTGAGAACTCTGAAGCAGTGCTAAAGAAAAGTGAGGTGATTCTCAAGGACCTAACAGAGAATGGTCTGCAGCACGTTTTCAAGAACTGACAGAGACGCTATAAAAAGTGCATCGAAATAGGAGGGGACTACTTTGAAAAGATAATCTAAACGTTGAATTGTAGTAGCATCTGTGAAAAATCAGTTCCAGTTTGCTGATTGTGTACTAGAATGCAGGTAAACTGTATATTTCCAGGACACATAAACAATCTCAGTCGCATACTTACGTCTGGTTTTCATACTGCTGACATTACAAACTTAAGGTAAAACAGACTCAAAGTGCACTATCCAATACACGCTTTCTTCAGTAGTTTACTAGACAAGGAAAGGACTGTCGTTTGGGAATGTAACTCTAAGCAAAAGCTTATCGTGTATGGAGGCAAATATACTGGTGCACTGTACATAATAAATGGTTTCATTGATTTAAATATTAAATTAATTTACCTTTTCCACCACACTTAGGACATTATTTTTAAAAATAAGAAGTTTTTTACATGTTACTGCTTTATAGAAAATGCCTGGAAACCGCCACACGAGTTGCACAGTTGTGAACATTACCTTAATAAACCTCACCAAACCAGCCTTATTTTATCTATTATTGATACAAAATCTCATATGAGTGCTGTTTGGCTCCTTATAAACTGGCTCGCAGCAAGAGAGTGACAAATGAAGCACCACAACTTGATGTTATAGCAGTCACCGCAGTAAGGAGCTGGAAAATGGAAATGTCAATTGAGATCTCTCGAACATCTGTCCTAGGCGTTCTTTATAGGCATACTTACCAGACATAACATCTGTCGTTACATCAAGGTACTAAGGACAATGTCTTTAAAATTCGTATTTAATGCTGTCAATCGTGCAGCAAATCCATAAATTTAAGAGTAGAGTAACAGGAAATGAGTTAGGAATGGGATTCTTTAAAATTCTTGGCTGCTACTGTTTTCTGCAAGAACTGAATATGTCGTATATAAATGTGTATTTGAAGTTCTATTTTTACACCAAAAGTTAACATGTCTACTACAATGTAGCCGGATATTCATTTTCTTACCAAAAGTTAACATGTCCAGTATAATTTACCATAAGTCAATCTTTTGTTTTCGTAACTGAACATGTCTACTTTCAGAAATTTTTTATTTGTCATATGCTTCATTTGCCGGAAGTTTTGGAAACTTACATGACATTCTAACTCCTAAATAATGAGGGTTTAGTGTGTCGTTTTTGGTTTGTTTGAGGCAATTAGTTTTCGTGTACGCATTAGCAGATGCAGATGTTCTTTATACATGAGGTGCTCATTGAGCTGAAGGAAAGTGAACTTTGAACAGGGCACTGGAAGTAACAGTCCTTTAAATTAATTGCGGTGCTAGGAAGAGATGAATATCCTAATTATGAGCGAGATGCACACTTCCGAAGCGACGATATCTAATCATATTTTAACCTGGCTTGCTGCCCGAGAAGAAATTGAGCATATTCCTCGCCAGCAAAGCTTCAGGTCTTATTATAAAGAAATGTTTCCTTTTGCAGATGAGAAGCCAATGGGGAGGGTCTTGGGCTCAAAAAGTAAGGGAACTGATGGAACAGATAGGTATGGGACATATTTGGAGAAACGAGGAGTATTATTATAGGGGCTTTTGGAAAGAGGTGGAATTAAGGCTGGAAGATTTACATAGCCAAGTTATATTTACCAGTGTAAGGGAGAAAAGATCATTGAGGACATATAGGGAAATAAAGAGAGTGTGGGGGAGGGAGAGGTACATAGATGTGTGTAATAAGTCAGGGCGAGAAGGATTTGCGTGGACAAGGACAGGAGTTAGAAATTTGAGATGTATTACATAGGATAAGGATACAGGGAATAGCCCAATACGTGGAGAAGAGAATACATACTGGCATAGTGTACTTCATTGCAAACAAACGATGATATGGGGAGAACAAGTTTGGCAACATAAGTGGGACAGTTTTAGGGAGGGGGAGGTATTAATAATAAACAAAATATTAGTGGTAAACGGAGAAAAGAATGTAAGAAATATAGGTGAATACCTGGGGAAAGTTAGAGTGAAATGGTTAAGACTGATGAATAATAGCCAACAATTAAGGGCTGAAAAACTAGAACGAGATATACAAGGGAGAGGAGGTTCATCAAAACACAGAAAACCAGGGGTTATGTCTATTGAGACCGAGACTCGAGGCAAGTAGGTAGGAAGGGTATATTAGATGCGAATAAGTCATTTTGTTATTGTATGAAAGAAATGTTACAGATGTCAATTATGAATGAAAATCTGCGTAGAACAAAGCTCAGAAACAAACAAAGAAAAATAAATAAACAAATAAATTAATTAACGAACAAATAAACAAAAAATACATAAGTGCATAAGTAAATAAACAAACAAGTAATAAACAAGTAACAAACAAACATGTAACAAAAAATAACAAACAACAAACAAACAACAAACACGTAACAAACAAGTAACAAACAAACAAACACACAGAAACACACACAAACACACAAAAATAAGCAAACTAGCAAATAAACAAACGACAATAAACAAGAACAAACAAATAAACAAATAAATAAACAAATAAATACATACATAAATATATAAATAAATACATAAAGAGACAGACAAACGAACAAATGAACAAACAAATGAACAAACAAATGAACAAACAAACAAATGAACAAACAAACAAACGAACAAACAAACGAACAAACATGCAAACAAACAAGCATGCAAACAAATTTGCAAACAAACAAGCATGCAAACAAATTTGCAAACAAACAAGCATGCAAACAAATTTGCAAACAAACAAGCATGCAAACAAATTTGCAAACAAACAAGCATGCAAACAAATTTGCAAACAAACAAGCATGCAAACAAATTTGCAAACAAACAAGCATGCAAACAAATTTGCAAACAAACAAGCATGCAAACAAGCATGCAAACAAACATGCAAACAAACATACAAACATACAAACAAACATACAAACAAACAAACAAACAAACAAACATACAAACATACAAACAAACAAACAAACATACAAACAAACAAACATACAAACAAACATACAAACAAACAAACATACAAACAAACATACAAACAAACATACAAACAAACAAACAGACAAACAATCAAACAAACAAACAGACAAACAATCAAACAAACATACAAACAAACATACAAACAAACATACAAACAAACAAACATACAAACAAACATACAAACAAACATACAAACAAACATACAAACAAACAAACAGACAAACAATCAAACAAACAAACAAACAATCAAACAATTAAACAATCAAACAAACAAACAAAAAGCAAACAAATAAGTAAATAAATAAATAAAAATAGTTAGGTAATTAAATAAATAAACAAATAATTAAATAAATAGAATCTTAAGTGAGAGAACTTGTTCACCGGGAATAGATCCCGTTACTTTGGAATGTAAGCTATCCACAATATGACGGCACCACCAAGCTTTTTGTAAGTGAACGGGACATAATTCGCCGTAGTGCTCATGCACATCCTTCTATGCTTTATAATGATGGAGTACAAGTGCCACCAGGTCTGTGCTCCACAGAGAGAATGAATTATAGCCCAGCAGTCGGTTATCGTGGACATGGGATATATTACCCCAAGGAGTACATTCCATCAGTTGGGACATAACCGCAGAACATCAAATATGTTGCAGCAGCGTTTAATTGTCTTGAATATCATCACACATGCAACAATAGTAACTATCATTGATTTTGTTAACGATGTATTATTTGTGTAAATAAACGTTAATCTAGTTTTAAGAAGATGCAATCAGATGAAAAAATAAATACCATTGTTTTGGAATGAAACTATCTAACTTTAGTGGAATTATCTACTTCACGTACAAACATGCAGATAATATATGACTCACACTACTCCAAACCAGAAATGCCTAAAGTAACTGCGAAGTCTGTGGTTGAAGGTACTTATCGCCCGAGAACATTCACCTTTACATTTCAGCGCTTTCAAACAGCGAGACTTCACTTCTTTTATCCCGAGCGTGATGGCCCAGGCGGTTTCGTCTGTGACAGAAGGGTTTTTTCGAGTGTTTTCTCGGGTAGTTAGGTGAATACTGTGTAGGTTAATTACATCGCCGAATTTCCTATCTCTCCATTTCACCTCCTTCATATAATTTCAGCACATCTCATCTAAAGTTCTTTTTTATTTGTTATTTTTTTATAATCACTTACTCATCCACATGTTCCATTACATTTGTAATATTACATATTCTGGTTTGCTTTGCTTCCAGATTGATTGTTCATATTAACTGAGGTATTGAAATTATTGTGTTTTCAGATTGTGTTCACACAGTCATGGTACTCTTTTAGAATTAATTTACTTATTTAGTTATTCAGCAATTTCTAGATTGATTGTGTTGACATATTCACTAAAAGTCCCTTAGATATGTCCCACAAGTGCTGGTTTATGTACTGGCTGCCTCTCTCCTTTCTTGTGTATTTGCATCCTTAGTTTTTTTTTTTTTTTTCCATTGGTTCTTCCATTTGATGCAGTCATACAGGATGTGATCTGTGGTTTCGTTTCCTCTGTTGCAGGTGCATGTAGCATCATCAATTATGTTGAATCTCTTGTAAAATGCTTTAAGTCTTTCATGTCCTGTTAAAATGGTAGTGAGGTTCATCTGAAAGTCTCTTTCATGGTAAGAAGTGTCGGTAGGAGTCTCGGAGGTGCATGGCGTGATCATATGCTCTGAGCAAAACGCTTTTCCCTCCAGCGGAATGGACTTCGAACTCCAAGCCGGCCTAATGGGCCAATTCAGCCGCGCGCCAGATAGTTGTGCACGCCTGCTTGGAGTGTCCTGCTCTGGAGAGGCGGCCTCCGATCTCCGAACTGGCCTCGTGCCTGTTTGGGGGCTACGGTAGGGGTCGAAGACGTTATCCTAAACTCACACCCGGGAAATTTCGGTGTAGTGACCTCGCCCTATGTACTGCAGTGAGTCGGCCGCCCTCTATTTCTCCTCACCTCATCTTCCCTTCTTCCCTCCCTACTTGGGGCATAGGGACAATAGATCAGTGTGGTCGAGGTGCCGAATCCCCTCTGAAGTCATAGTCCCGTCACACTCTTATTACGTAATTTTTAAACTGTGAGGTTTGGCTACGTCTGAAGCTATCAGTTATATTTCAACAATAATATTATTCAAAAACAGTTTATTTATTCAATCTCAAAATAGTAGCAAACGCGCTTCATGTGTACCATTTATGCATTGCTAATGTTAAAACACGGTTAATTTGGCATTTTAATTCGTGTGCAGTGGACCACAGTGAGGAATGTGCGCCAGTAAATAATCGCGTAATTACCTGGCAACAAACCAATAAAAACGTCATTACAAGAATATGTCTGGAATATTGTTCCGTTTCATTTAATGTACAGAAATACAGCAGAGTCTTGATAATGCGACCTAATCTGGTCCTAGATAAGATCGGATAACCGAAAATGTCGCATAATACAAAATAAGATGGAAAATGGAGTAAAACATGGTAGATATACTGTATTATTAAAACTATTGTTGCTGTACAGATATTTACTCAATAATCACATATTCAATGCAATATTGAATAAAATTAAGCTCCAAATGTCTTAAGAAAAGAAGCTTATCAATGAAGTCTGCTTGCCAGATTAATGATGTTTCCTTGCTGCGAGATTTCGCCATCGACGAAACATCAATATCTCCATTGTAGTTCCCTCCAGCTATTGATCCACATATCTTAACGCCATCTCCAAAGCACTTAAACCTTCAGCATGACTCATCTTCTTCTGGTTTTGTTCCTCCATTTTCCCGTTCTTCTTTATCCCCATTCTTGTCATTACCATTCACAAAATCAACAATATCAGAGGTTATGAGTTCAAACTATTGATCTCCTACTGACTAGCTATTCGCATCTTGAGTTATAGCGTCGTCACAGCCAGGAATACGGTTCAGTAAGGGAACAATGTCACCCATGTCTTCTTGCACTAACTTCTTTATTTTCATCATCACCTAACAGTATGTTCCAGGACTTTGCTAGTGTCGTTTCGATTTCTTCCCAATCCTGAGCCATCTACTACACAAAGTCTTTAATGCTGATAGATCTTAACTTTTCAATCATGTCCTTGCCATTCTCAATTTATTTTATCAGGGAGAAAAGGAGTTGTCGCTGATGTTTTCATTTCAATGTTTCCTCCATTGAAACAACCACATTCTTCCTTTTAATTGTCATATTGTACTCACAGTAAATGGAAACAATGTCGTCCGCACCCAAGCTATACCTGCACACTCACTGAAGTTTCAAGGGTGAACATCCTGCTGACAAGCACTGGTGAGTATGTCGTATAGGTAATACGGAATGTCGGTTTACCGAAGGTCGAATAACCGAGACTACTCTATTCATATTACTTTCTGTAAAGATCTTTGAACTTGTCAAATTAAAAAAGCTCAGAAATTTCACTTCCTATAAAATTTCAACTGGAAGAGAATGCACATTTTCCACACAATTCTTTTTATAAATACCATCGATTTACTTTAAAGTTGTTTAAGATCATATATTTTCTTAACAACAGTATTACATAAGCTCTCATCCCTAATAGTTTACAACATTGCATTTTACAAATGTATTAATTACTTTTGTTATTTAATGCTAAGAGTACATAAAACATATATAAGACATGTATTATGCTTAATATGTACACTCCTCAAAATTAGCTGTTAGGCAGAAGATCGTGTCACAGTAACCAAAGTTAGTACATTAGTCGTATTAAACTTACCATTCTAATACTCATTTCTTTTATATTAAGTACTGTTAAACCACAGTACATGCAAAGGTGTGGACGTAACTAATGCACATAAATAGCAATTTAAAAATACAATACATAATCGTCACTGGAACAGCAGGTGACAGATTCGGAAAGGTATTTGATGGCGGACACGGTTGTCAAAGTTAACACAAATAATATTGTAAGGATACGAATGCTGCTTTGCGGGACACCAAAGTCAGGAGGACCATAAATAATTGGGGGTACATACTGAGAATCAAACTCCGTTATCAATAGGACGGGGAGAGATGATGGGTGGAAGGGAGGGGGAGGAGGGAGCAAGGAGGGAGGAATGCAGGGGGACGGAAGAGGGAGGAAGGAGGGAGGAAGGAGGAAGGAAAGAATGGTGAGAGCAAGAAAGAAAGGGAGGATGGCCGCGAGGGAAAGAAGGCTATGAGTAAGGAAGGGAAGAAGGGTGGGAGGAAAGAACGGAGGAAGGAAGGACGGAGCGAAGGAGGGATGACAGGGAGGGAAGAAGGGGGAAAGGTATGATGGAGGGAGGAAGGGAAGAAGGAAGGAAGGAAGGAAGGAACGAAGGAAGGAAGGAAGGAAGGAAGGAAGGAAGGAAGGAAGGAAGGAAGGAAGGAAGGAAGGGGGTAAGGATACTTTGTGTGCCGGCTATTCAAACGGAAGGGAACATCAAAACCGTCCCATAGCAACCAGCTGTTTAAAGATGTGAGCATCGCTTAGACCTGCTGCGTTCCCTTAGATTAGTTATACTGATAGATTATGTAATAAAACAGTATCTACAATCATTTGTTTTTCACAACCATGAATTAGATGAAAGAGAAAGTTTTTGCAGAAATAGTCCGTACAGAAGTGGGTAGAGAAAGTCATGAGTAAGACGCAGACCTATTCTTTACATATATATTTGGAGACTCCAGCCATTAAATCATTTAAAAAAAAGGGAAAAAGGAAAAAATAAAAAAAGAACATTAAAGGGGCATTTTCACAAAATTGTTTACTTATTGATTTGTGTGCAAGAGTAAGCAGTATCATTTTAGGTTATCTTGAAGCACAAAGAAAATGTAATATAAACTTTTATTTGCTGACGTAAAGAGGGACGACAGTTTTATCTGCGGTCGCAAAGTAAAGTTGAGTGCTGATGATAAAGCATCTATCAACAAATACATTTCGCAACAAAGGAGTTCGAGAAAGGTTGAGTACTCCAATGCGGGCGCTTCGTGTGTTTTGTTATTTACCCAAAGGAGCCGGCTACCACAGAACTAAAGGCAACAAATGCAATAAAACTCTATAGCTTTATGGAGTAGCATCGAATTTCCTTTGGTAACTTATCAAAGAAATTCAAACGAAAGTAAAGCAGTATTTCACTCAGTGCTTCTTTTGTCAGATTAGTGCATTTGGTTCCTCTGTTGTCCAGTCTTTGTTTTTTGTGTTTTTTACAAATGGTGATAAGTTTATGACCTTAAAACTGTATCATCATCGTCATCATTATTAATTTGTAAGTGTATTTAGACATAATAAACAGAGAAGATACGGCATTCCTCTTAAAAATTCTATATCGATTATGACATGGAAATAGATATGAATACAGATGATAGTAAAAACATTTAAGAGCTAATGGCGAATAATAACCTTGAAATTTCGTTCTTTTTGAGTAACAGAGATAAAAACAACTTGTGGTTTTATTCATATGGCTTCCCTTGCATTGTTCAACAAGATGCTACTCTAAAGGTTTACACAACTCATTAGTTATATTACTCCAGATATACATTTGCAGAACTTGCCTTATTAAAACTTTCCTCTAACTCGCAAAGCAGATATGATCAAATGCAATATGCATTTGAAATTCTTTAAGAGAACGTCTTATGTTATTACTTTGTATTTATTTAATAAATACCAATAAGGGTTTTTTATGTTTAAAACGTCACTAATAACAGGGCATATATTAAATATAACTAGTTCACATATATGGTATAAATGCATTCACCAACAGTTTTATATAGCAAGATAGGGTTTATCTTCTGTTTTCTAGTTATAAAGAAATATCATCTAGAATAAAGAGATCTTCATGGGCTATTCCCGAAAAATGTATATAATGCGTTGTACTTCTCAATAAAATCGTCACCCACCAAAATCCAACCTCTGTGGTCCTCGCCCGAGGGTGGTCAACAGAAAGTAAGGGATTAATTGATGGGGCGATGCACGACGGGGTTTGGTGGGCCCCAGGACTGCTATGGTTGCCGAGAAAGCCCCTCAGGAACGCGGAAAACTGGCAGAAGAGGCTCTGGTGTTCTCCCCAGGAGCCTACTACGGTACATCCGGGATTGGCCTTCCCGGGATCCCAAGTCAAAGCTCTCGATTATGTTCCTCAGCTCTTCCGTGAGTTGAGAGCTTTTTTAAATGCCAAAACCTAGGTCCATCCGTTCATTCATTCATTATTTTATCCGTTCATTCATGATTTCATTTATTCATTCGTTATTTCATTTATTTTCTGTTTGCTCCCTGAAGACACGTCTGACGGATAACCTAGCGCGGATTGGCCGAGTGGGAAGCTCAGGGGGTGACTGGGTAACTCGTAATTCCCAGCCCCTAGTGATCATGTAAGAGTGTATTTGTATCCGCTGATGAAGGCCTGTCCCGGGGAGTTGCATGAGCTCCTGCACTACTGAAGGCGATTGGATCTCTCTGTCTTAGTACTAGGAGGTATGACCTTGACATGAGCAAGGCCCAGGCCAGAAATCTCACCTAAGCCGGCGTGGTGCCCAGGATGTGAGCACGCCAGCGGAGACGTTTGCAATGGTGGAGGACATTCTTGCTATGGATACTGATAAAATAAACAAAAATGTTAAAAAAAGTGGAAAGGAAGTAGCTGAGTCTTGTGGTGTCCTCACTATTTGGTTCTTACTGGAACTGAGGAAGGTCGAAAATATACTACCTTAAGCCCGTTTATTATACAGAAAAGATCCGATATTATTGCTGGACCTGCAATGTCATGTATTCAATTTCGTAATGGCACGCTCCTAATCGACGTGAACTTTAAAAATTTTGAAACCCAATATACTTGCGAGCTATCTGGTACGTTTTAATTGAATATGACTTGCAACTCCTCGCGTGGTGTTGTAAACACCAGCGCATTGGACGGAATGTCAAATGAGGAGATTCAGGGAAACTTGGTAGCACAACGTGTTACCAAAGTATATCGACTTAACTGCAAAGAAGGAGGTGTCCATTCGCATCCTGATTGTGTAGATCTGCCACAAAGAATTAAGGCAATGTATGAAGCTATTGAAGTGAGGCAGAATATATCAATTTCACTGAGATGTTATAAATGCCAGCGCTTTGGCCACACGAGTGATTCTTGTCATGGAGCTGCTACCTGCAATGACGGTTGGGATATCAAGCATGATAATGCACGTACTTAGCCTGCAACATGTGTTATCTGCAGTGGTAATCATTTATCAAACTCCAGAGACTGTCCCCGTTATCTGGAGGAAAAGGCGATCTAAGAGTTCCGGGTAAGAGAGAAGGTGTCCCTCGTGTAAGCCCTGAAGCTCTTGCGTATTCGTCAGCTTCCTGTCCCCAGCAACGTTAATTATAGTGCAGTTGCAGCTAAGTCGCTACCTAGACCTCAAATCGCAACACAAACTTGCGACTTGAACGGGGAATTAATTACGGAACGCAAAATTACAGCAAGATCACAGCCAAAGCATTAGACACTAGCACTAGCAACAGTGAGCGCGCCTACGAAGTCTAGTCCTAAGAAGAAGGATTCAGCCATGTCACCGCCGAAATCATCTATTTCAAAAAAGACATGTAAACAGGTAATATTTTGTGTATAGCCCAAGAAATTCAAGACCTCATATCAGAGAACTGACTTCATTAGGGAAAATAGTAAGACTAGCTAAATGAGAGCTAGCCAGCATAAAAGTCCGCGACCACCTCCTCCGTCATCATCATATGAGAAATCATCTGGATCGGCAACTTTCATCTTTGACGGCCGCAGTTTCGGATTGGTTGGAACCTCTTAACCAGAAATTATTAAATACAAGGCAGTCCTCTTCCAGAGAGGATACGGAGGAAGAAGAGTCTGCTCCCACTACCAGGACAGTGAAAAAACGCCATGACCATTGCAGTTAAAGACAGGGTATATATGAAACTTTCCCGTGTACTGTAACAAGCGTGAGTAAGGTAAAAATTCTACTAAAAATACGTTAATGACTAAATTTTCATTTTTATTTGCTTATTTGTTTCATTTTTCGTGTTTATTTGCTTGCTTATTTCGTCATTGAATGTGCTTACAAATCCGGGCTCCAGTTATAATGTTAAAATATTGCTCAGAACTTGAGGAAAAGCAAACAGGGAGACTCTTAATTAAGTTCAGTATTTAAATAAAATGTATAGTAAGCGTTTTAAATTGTAAAACAAGCGTATTAAATGATCTCACTAAATGGACGTGTGCCGATATTACAATAATTTGCGAATTTCTAACCGCTACGAAAATACAGTTAAGATTTAAAAGCAAAGTGTGATGTACATGAAATAGGTAAACGAAAGGAGTGTCGCAAGTAGCAGAAAACTAATGTAACAGTTCAATAAAGAAGTGTTAGTAATTTAAGTAAGACTTCATGCATAAGTTAAGAGTAGTATAGGCCCTACGACTTTTGGTTTACATTCACATATATTTTTCCAGCTATACAAAATTAACCATTATAGTTTTGTTCATACCACCTACATGAAGATGGCAGAATATATATATATATATATATTATATGTGTGTATGTGTGTGTGCGCGTGCGTGTGTATTTAACCAATAGTTTTGATAACTGTGATACGGGTTTGTGTTTAGTACTTGAGCGAAGATGAACGACAATAGAGTTCATACAGAAGACTGTATACAGCTAGATAGAATTTTATGTACAAAGGGCTCCAGAAAGTAAGTTCTGTTTCAATTTATCTCCGCTGCAGCGCTGCGATTGCAGTTCCGCACTTGCGCGGTAGACGCTATGTATCAAGGAGAAGAGACGTGCGCCATTGTGAGATCGCTGTCAGCCACGTACGGTTTGTTGCGCTTGTTTACAATGTCAGTTTTGATTGAAAATCCCGCCGCTTGTGAAATCAGATCTGTGATTCGTTTTCTGAATGCTAGGAAAGTGTAACCAACTGAAATTTATCGCCAAATTTGCGATGTCAACAGGTGTAGTGTTTTTTTTTCACGACAACGCACTACCACGCACTGCAAAGGCGACGAAAAATATTCTACAGGGATTTGGCTGAGACGTGTTTGACCACCCCCCGTACAGCCCTGACCACGCTCCTAGCGATTTTCATCTGTTTTTTCATCTCAAATCTTTCCTTGGTGGTCAACACTTCAACAGTGACGTAGAGCTGAAAGAAAATGTTTCCAAGTTGTTTAAGATACAGGTGGCATACTTTTATGAAGAAGGTATAAAAAAAACTTGTGCATAGCTATGACAAATGCCTGCAAAATCTCGGTAATTATGTCGAAAAGTAGTTTAAGAGTTGTAGACTTTTGTGCAATAAATAATTTTTCTGTATCTGAACACAATTTAATTTGATTACCAAACGTATCTTACCTTCTGGACGTACCTCGTATTTCTATGATTTCTTATGTATATAAGTTTATAATATGTTTCAGAACAGAAATATAATGTCTCAAATAAAAAATTGTTCTATAAATGTTATTTGGTTGATTTGAATAATTTCAAAGGAAAATTCAGGCTAATTATACAAGCAATCACCTTTACAATACTGCTTGCTTATTACTAACTGTGCCATTGTTTTTTTAGGGTGGTACCGTTAGCAGAACTACACCAATTGCTCACCTAGCATTTCATAATGCTAGGATACCGAGCGTTCCCTGAGCGACCGGATCGCTTCGCGGCGACACCACAATGGGTGCGGGTCGGCGCGCTCTCTGCAAGAATTACGCCTAAAAGACCCGCCGGTAAAGTGCACGGAGCTCTAACTACTGTTCTAATTTACATTTGGCTTACCTGAAATCACGAAAGATGTTGAAAATGATGGCCGTCAACGCATATACATTCCTTATTTCTCTGAAAACAATTCTAGTTCTCTCGAAGAAGTTCATTTTGCTTGATTGCCTTCATTTTTCTTGTGATATTTTACTCTAAATTTTGTAACGTGTGCAAGTAGGATGCGGACACTATTGCTTAAAGTTACCCATAAATAAAAATGACATGCTCAGGGGAACGAAATTGCCACAATCCTCGACTAATTATTCTATCATCATACACACCTATGTAGCTGAGTCCCGCTGTAACCACCCACAAAATCGTTCATCTCTTGTTCCGGAAAATATATTTAAAATGCAATTTACAAAAACGTGTGAATCAACTGTTGTATCGAAAAATATGGGACCGATTATTCTGTGCGCATTTACTGCACTCCATTATGGACAAATTATCACCAAGAGACAACACAATGTCACACCGAACACGCGGACAGAACTGTTTCCCTCATCACAGATCCAACTTGACTGACACGGCAGTAGCGGAGTGTTATTCTCTGGCAGGCGCACTCGTAACTTAGCCCTAGATCGCCGCGAATCGGTCCGGTCGCTCAGTGAACGCACGATATTTCTGGCATATTTTAAAAACGAGGTGTACTAAAAATATAATTATTCTTATTGGGTTATTTACCCAAAAACATAGAGCAACACACCAAAGAATATCATAAAACGCCTTAACTACTACAAATTCGGAGTTAGGCTTAAATTGTGTCACCCTAGATTTAGTATTTTATGGACACTAATTATCTGATAAAAATTCAGATATACTTGACAGCGGCGTTTCAAAATGGACAGTAATACATATAATAATTACTGCAGTATTATCACATAAATGAGGATACACACATTTGGATATTCTATCTTCTTTTGGTACATCGAACTACGAAACTTGCATTTCCAATGTAATCTCTTTCTGGCTTATATATGGAATGCGGTAGTCTGTCTACTTGCATTAGGTAAGCAGTAGAGGGGCTAGCTCTGGCCACTCGCCTCTTATTTGTCCGGCCCAGGTACGATCCCAGGAGTTCCCGCCATGCATTCTAACAACTGCTCCCTCATCACAATTCCTTTCATCGACTCCAGCGTCATTTCGTATCATCTACATCTTTATCTGATACCCATACCTGGATATTCTCTCAGAGATCTTGACAGTCATCTTATCTCAGACACTCACTTGTTTTTATGAAATGTGTAAGAGAAAAGCAACAGAATTCCTTTCACATCAACAAGGATGTGTCATATGAGTTTTGTAATAGGTATAATAAGATATGGTGCAAGTACATGGAGACACAAGTTAAGGGTCAAGTCCTGTGTAAATTTAATCCGAAAAAGTCAGACATAAATACTACTTTGTAGCAGCGGAGCTGCAAAAACACCTACTTTGGTGCTACTAATAGTAGCGGGAATTTGGCCTATTGAATATATAATTAGATTAAGCGGTGCACCTTATTGGCTAAAGAAGGGAGAAAGTGGTAATGTTTTTTTAAAATTATGGTAAAAAGATGCAATACTAAGAAAGAAGTGAAAAACTATTTATTACAGGAATGGCAAGAAGAGCGGAATAATGCACATGTAGGAAGAAGAGTATTATTTATTTCCGGATATTAAAGAGAGGCTAAAATTGGAACATAAAAAGGAAGAAAAGGATTTTTTCACTTTGATATAGGACATTGCCCATATCATGTATGTTTAAAAAGAGGAGTGAAAAAAAACTCAGATTTATGTAAGCAATGTAACTGTTTAGATTCCCCTGAACATGTTATTTTTGAGTGCAGTAAATATAGTGAACTAGCAGAAGACGATCGAAGGAAACTTGAAGGAAAATATTTATGGAACATCTTAAGAGCCGCAGAAGATTATGTACATTTAGAAAATATGTCTCAGATAATATCTGCTAAGGGGTTAGAGGAATATCGACCCGCGAGAAAATACTTCAAGAAGGAACTGTAGGAACATTTCAATCTACGAGAAAAGAATATTTCTTAGGAGATCGTGGAAGGGAAATAGGACCAAGAGAAACTGAAGATACAGATTACCAGACTTGAAGACCTAATTTAACAGGCACGACTGTTAATAGAAGACGCCAGTTATGGATATCAGAATGAAGAGCAGAAACCATAGAAAGACGGAGAATCCCAGAAGAGTAGAGGAGATATATGAAGAGCATGAGAGAGGACAGACATCTAATTATGCAGAAGAGGAAAGACGACAATCCGGTTGTCTAGAACTGACGAACCAGCTCCATATACAAATGCCAGTTCCTTTAGAAGATGGATACCAGTAGGAGGAAGCTTTGGATACCAGTTACAGAAGAGGAAATTTTAAAATCATATGAAAAAGTCTTTCGTAGTTTGTTATAGCAAATAAATCTGTAGCTGAAATGTAGATTTGTTTTATATTGTTGGGGCAGAAGTAAAGTGGAAGAAAGACTGTTTCAGATAGATTAGATTTATAGATTTTTAAGGCTACTGGAATCCGATAATCTATAGATTTAGTTAGTTTGTTAAGGTAGAAGGTAGATTATATCTGCAAAATTTGTAAATTGTTTTGTGTAATTTTATATAAGAATTAATAAAGTTAGTCTGGTGTAAATTCCAGAAATCGGTTTATTAGATATGCAGATTTTATTTTTATTTTTATTTTATTTTACTCACTTGTTTGTCGTGGTGGAGGGTGTTAGGCGTCCATAAGGCCAGGCTGAAATGTGAATGAAGAAAAATTAGAAAAAGTGATAATGAAGAAGTTACCAGTAAGTAATAATGTTTACGTAGTGAAGTTATCTATGCGATTGTCCTCAACTTGATGTCGGACACTTGCTGCTAGTTCTGGGTATCAACATTGTAGAACGTCAGCGTGAGAATGCTGACACGTGTCCCTGCAGGTAGGGAAGAGTGGAGATCTTTAATTACTACTAACCCTGAGGCTTGTCTGGCTTGGAATGGGTCTGTTTATTTTTATCAAAAGCAAAACATAATAATTCTGCCAAAAGTATGTGTTATTTTTGACGAAATACGAGAATGTCTAAGAAAAAGCTTAAAAATGCTATTAAGTCTATTGTGGGTCAATTGATTCTTCCTACTAAGTTATTAGTCTAAAGGAGAGCTAATTTTAGTAGAAGCAGGAGTAAACTGACAGAAGCAAAACTCATGACATAACTTGTTTCGACAATGTTTAATGTGCCAGTACCAAAGTTGTTTTTAGTCTATTTACCTTTTATTTGGGTTTGTTTTAAAAAGTAAAATTAAGTCTAACTTAACCATACATACATCTACGCTGATGGTTCCAAAACGGATAACGACAATGGATGCGTTGTAATTACCCCGGATAGGAAGCTTCAGTTGAAACTTCCTAATCATTATTCCATATTCTCCTGCGAACTTTCTGCACTTAAGCTAGCTTTGACATACATAATCCAATCTAGTGAGAGTAGATTTCTTATAATTTCTGATTCACTAAGATCTCTTCAAAATCTCAGATACCGATTAACTTATCTTTAGCTATTTCAAGATATCCACTGTCTTTATTTCATTGCTCTAAATAAAAAGAAAATTGTTACTTCCATGTGGGTCCTCTCACACTGCGGCATTAAGGGAAATGAAGAAGCAGACAAAGCTGCTAACGAAGCAAGTCAACTAACAGGCTTAGATGCACAACATACAGTACCTTATCAGGATATTACAAAATACTTCTGCAGAGTAATATATGCAAAATGGGAATAGATTTGGAATCAGTCGCCTGCAGAAAAGTTACATATGTTAAGGGAATGGGACATTGCTCTTCCCCTGTCTTCTCTCTTAGCAGGAAGGAGCAGGTCTCCGCATTGGTCATACAATGTTAACCCACTCATACCTCCTTAGCAAAGGCCAGCCACCACAACACCCGCCTCACAGTAAACCATCTCCTCACAGAATGCAATGAATACGCTTCATGACATCACTGGAGACTTATCCACCATTATGAACACGCCGTCCAACTTCAAACACGTAAAGTACGAACTTGTATACGAAAATCTAATTCTAAGGATATCAATTTAGAATACACATAAGTTATTATACAACAAATTCACTGTCTAAATACTACTGCCTTACTGATTGTTATTCAGACCTTTTCGTTGTGATTTACAGATATGGAATACCTTCTCATATACATTTGTTATTTATTGTTTTCATGTTTTTCTTTAAATAATTGTAACCAATTTATTGTATACGCTGTATTATACAAAATAGTCGCCATATGACCTAGATGTTAAAGCGACACTAGATAAATAAATTATATAAAGAATTAATCCTTTCCTGCATTGAGGTACTTCAGATATAGTATATAACTTTTAGTTTGAATTATTTAAAACTTTGTTATAATTTTCCTTACTGCATAATATGCATAGTAAGCCGGTGAAGTGTTGTGGGACTCAAGAATTCGATACTAACTTTCACCAAGGAAACGTATTTCAGGAGCTCTGAAGCTAAAACGGCTATCCGTGTGTGTGTTTGTGTGTGTGTGTGTGTGTGTGTGTGTGTGTATGTGTGTGTGTGTGTGTGTTTGTGCGTGTGTCTATTTAAGTTTAACATTCTCTAAGGATGCTACCAGAAGGTTGTCAAGAAAATCTTCCAACTGAAGCACCCGTTTTATTGAACATTCTTTGAAAATTTTCAATTTATGAAAATTACCTTAAACATAGCAAAACACGATATGTTTGGCACAATTTGAGCAAAGTGAAATATTTCGTTTGTATTTTAGGAAATATCATCAGAAGTGCTATTTATTCTGATAACCTCTGCATAATCGATAAATTGTAAGACACAGAAAGAATTTACTATACAAAAGACCAGGTCCGTTAAATAAATGTATTGTCACACAAGTGGCTCTTGATTATAGTTGCGGCTTGTGCCTTTCTGGCTGGACTGGGCGTCTTGTATAGGATGTGTGAGGTAGCCGGTTCATGGGCTATGATTTTGCAGCTATGTCTTATAAGTAAATCTCTTTTTATATTAATTATGATTTATTGTATTAGTGTAATCTATTCTTTGTAGGGAAATACCTAAGAATTCCAACCTTTCAAGAGTTTTTGATTATCACCAGAGCATAAGTTTTCCCGGTCCTTCCTGGCTCCTGTTAACAATTCAGAATACAAATCCATCCATGATCAGCACGTGACAATATGTGTGTAGTGTTTAACGCACACTACATTTGGCACCGCTGGCAGTGATACTGACGATACATCAGATTAAGATGGATCACCAGTTGAATGAGATGACTGGGTAAACTGGAGATCACGGAGAAAAACCGTAAAAGAGCCGGTTGTCCATCTCAATATCACTTTGTGGCCCCCTGGGATCGAATCCAAATCGCCTTCGTGAGGACCAAGCGATCTATCGACTCAGCTACGGTGCGGATATTTCATGCGATAAAGTTTATGCCGTATGAGGGTTGTTCAATAAAGAATGATCACAATTTTCTTTGATAACGTATCTTTGCTCAACCTCATAATCTAGATGATCCTTCTCAAAATAGTATTCCCTGAATGCGATGCACTAGTCCCAGCGTTTCTGCCAGTCTTCAAAGACATGCTGAAAACCATTTTTGAGAGATCCTTCAAAAATGCCTCCGCAGCCTTCACCACTGCTTCTGATGATGGATAATGCCTCCTACGAAGGCGTTTCTTCAAGTTAGGGAATAGAAAAAGGTCCCATGGAGCTAAATCCGGACTATAGGGAGGGTGACGGATGCACTTCACGATGATTTTTGAAAGATATTCAGCAACAATATTGGCAATATACGGCCGCGCACTATGGTGGTGCAGCATCGAACCTGCTGCATGGAAATATGGTCTTTTGCACCTGATATGGACTTGCAATGTTTTCAGGACATCCCTGTAGTATTGTCCAGTTGCTGATGTGTGTGCAGGTACAACACGCTGATAAACTATTCCATGAATATCAAAGAATGAGATGACCATAACTTTCCCAGCAGAAGCAAACACTTTTGCTTTTGGGGGGTTGTGATGAAGGAGATTTCCACACTGAGCTTTGCTGTTTGCTCTCAGATCAAAATAATGTAGCCAAGTTTCATGAGCAGTGATGTGTTTGAAAGAAACTCCGGATCTTCCTCAATCATCAACTTTAACTGCATGCAGACCTGCATGCGAATGTCCTTTTTTTCGGGAGTCGACAGTCTAGGAGCCCATCGTGCACAAACACGTCTCATGTGTAATTTTTCTGTCACCAACGTGTGGGTGGCACACAAATGAAAAGTTCAGTATTTCGGAAAGTAATCTTAGGGTAATTCGACGATGCTCTTTCATAATTGCAGCAGCAGTGTTCCGTAGGAGCAGTAACTGGAACACCGGGTCCACCTTCCCTTGAAATTGATTGTCCTCCCTCTTTAAACCTTTTAAACCACTTTCGAGCTGTTCTGTCGGGAAGAGCAGAGTCACCATAGGCCTCCTGTAACATAGTATAGGCCTACACTGAACATTTGTTGAGACGAAATCAGAATTTCAAAGCCGCATTTTGTTCCTCGCGTGTTACCTCATTGCAGCGGTAGGCTATACTGAACGTATCTGAACTTACCTGGTTCTCACAGGCGGGAACCAGGAGTACCAACAATTGAACTACTACGGCGAGTTTGCTTCTCATTAAGCTAACAGAATATAATAATTTTGAATATTAGTGCGAAAAATTATGACCGTAAAAAATTATTATCATTCTTTATTGAACAGCCCTAGTACAAGATTATTTCGTGATGTTAGAAACTTTCAGGAAAGATTCAGGAGGACTGGTACATTAATCTTATATAAGGAACCTTGGTCCGAAAACGTCTCCTACGTTCGATTTCAGGCAACAGTCGCTTTGGCATACCTGTGAACGTGATGTTATCAGAATATAGGAATATCTGTATTTTATTTCTCTGTGTTTACATTTACTTAAGTCATAATACCGCAAGTGGTGTTCAAAAAGGCGTCCTTCAGCACTGATACTGGCATGACAACTTGATCCGATGTTCTGTCGGACTTGTACGAGCAACCCTGGAGTCTCTCTAACAATGTCACAGGCGGTGAGAATTCGTGCTTGAGATTCTGTTCGGTTTCTATTGGTCTCTCGTACACAAGAAGTTTCTTGTGAGACCACAATGAAAGAACAAGTGGAGTCGGTTCAGACGAACGGGCTGGCCACGTAGCTGGACATCCTCTTCCTGTCTACTTTTCGGGGAATGTCCGTTAGGTGTTCTCGAGTATTATGTGAAACGTGAATTGTGGATCCATTATGTTGAAACCACTTACGAGTGAGATATGTTCCAACAACCCGCGAAGTGTGACTCAAAAGCACAATGTACACTGCTCCAGTTAATCGGGTTGGAACAAGAAATAGACCTATCAAACATTAATGACTGAACCTGCCCATAAATTTATTGATAATCTGTTTTGATGACCCTTGCAACTTTAGTGCGGGGATTCTCGTAGCCCAAACTTGACTATTTTGATTATTTATCACGCCGTCTTTGGTGAAAAAGGCTTCATCGTGCGGCATACCCGCATGTCAGATTTCAATTGGTTGGTGTTTACTTTTGATTTGGGTTCTAATTGGAGCTATGAGATCTCTTATCCTCAGGTGAATGGTTGTAGGACATGGATTTGTTGTTTGTTGGCTGCTCAGTTGTCTCAATAATACACTGGTTCGTTGCAAAAATGATTTAATTTAATTCTCACTAAGTTCGTTGATTCAGATTGATTTGTAGCGGTGACCACCTGTTACTAAACTTCCTAACAGAATTCTCTTACTTCTTTATACGGCGAATACTTTGCTATTATAAACTTCTTCTGCTGCTTCTCTCACGCTGGTTGCGTTATTCTTGAGACTTCCCTACATTTTGGACTTAGAAATCTTTACTACTTCTTCTTCACGCGCACTAACACATCTTTCCCCTCGTAGTATGACTGTTGAAGTGATTTTTCGTCTACTCTGCGCTTCAGTTCGTACTTTATTCTGATCCCCACTCTAACTGTTATCACATGACCAAAATAACTCACCCTTCTCCCCATTTCTCAAATCTTACATTATTATTGGTTTCTCATTTTATTTCGATTTTTCTTTATTGGTTAGCAAAACTCATCGAACTCATTGACGTTACATCCCACCGTGAGTTGGGTCACGCCTACCCTGGGCTCTTTGTAACGGTATACATCGTTATCACCTCAGTAAAGTAAATCCTTTTAGGTCTTATGCTTGACCGCATCTTGAAAACCTTATTGTTCCTACACATTCGTGGCTATAGTTCTCAGACATTGAACCTTTCCTTAAACAAAGAGGCTAACGGTCACCTCTTCCTGTCTCCCCGACTTGTGTTCAGATTTTACAGAAATATTTTCTCTCCCTTACATGGATTCTAGCATGTTAGTTGTCTTAAATTATATTCTTCCCATCTTATTCTTAATTAAACCGCTATTTTAATCATTACTCTAATTTCATTCTAATTTCATATTAATATAACAATATTTTATATTAGTTTAGCAAAGCATTTTTATTAATTTATCTTCTTTTTTAATTCTCGTGATTTCGATTAATTCGCCACCTCCTAATCGCTGTCTGATACTGCGGTTACAATCGGTGAAAAGTACACACATAGGGAACTGATGCAGGACTACAGTAGCCATTGACTGAAAACGACCCGAGGTGCGAAGTCAGGCGAAAACCGAGCATGTATCAGGGGTGCAGTTCTTCCCAAAGTAGTTCCAAACAGTACCTTGCGCCACATCCATTTCTGTATACCTATTTGGTTTTTAAATGTTGTACTATTGCACAAAATTTTGTGCATGCAAAGAGAATTAAAAAGTATATGCTTTCACTATTTTTTGTGAACTCTCTCAGTTTCAACAGCCGGTCACTATATGCTGGCTTTGAAATTCCATTCTCTCTACATATCCAGTATATGGTTATTACCCAATAAGTTATTACTTCCTATTTGAGAAAAGATATTGAATAACAAAAACTAAAAAGAAAACTGGAATACCTCCTAAAGGGTTCTTTCTATTTACCTTAAAATGTAATTTAAGTTGTGTGTTTTAACAAGGCTAACTGTCTGTCTCGTTGGGGATTCCAACTCTTCATCGAGAGCTTATAGTGCGTCAGATCCCGGAAGGAGGAACGAGATGAATGTATCCTATATGCAGGCAGAACCCATCACAGGTGGCACTGCAGTCACAATCATTTTTCAATCCGAGCAGACATATATTAACATAATAGTTTCCTGAGCCTGATGAATTCCTATTATGTGTTTCAAATGGGAAGAGTTCTCGCCTTTAGCGAATCAGATGCCTTTCAGCCTTCAGCGTTGCCAACTAATTAGCCCCACTCTTTCAATATTTCCCTCTCTCTCTCGTACACTTGCGGGTGTTCTTGGCAATGACGCAAACTAAACTTTAAAAAAGATTTATAATAATGCAGTTCTTGAAATCACATTTCCAACGAAGATATGCGTATATTACGCGAATGGTTTAAATATTTAGTTGAAAATTAGTTACAGTTTATGAATTACTTATTCTTGTAATCCAACGAAAATACAAGTGGGCATCCGTATAGCTGTGAATGTTACTTACGTTAAGCGATAATTCGTCATTGTCAATGTCTTCATCGTCTGAGTACTGCAAATTTATGATGATAGGTTCCAAAATCTCATTGCGTCTTATTTCTTTCCAAAAGTCGTCTTCTTGTAATTTATCTGATGTCTCACGCAGTTTATCCAGTTTTGTTGTGTTACTTTTCAATTTCTTTGCGAATAAGTCGTTCAACGTCAGTCAGTTTAAACATATTAGTTCTATTTGCAATATAATTTGAGCCCACATTAACTATATTAGATTGTACTGGAAGTGGTAAGGGGGAAGGTGGTTTATAATACCTGGTGTCTCATTTCAATTGCAAGCTGATCCAGCTAGCACACTTTCCCTGGTTTTTAAGCAGAAGAACAACTGAAAAATATCTGCTTTGAACGCTCTAGAGTAAATAGAGAATACGTACAATCCATACACATATAGTGTGACAAGTCACATTCTGCCGATTTACCATGCTACAAGCCAGCAGGAAGTGTATGATTTGTTATCGCTCGAATTTAACAAACACCTTGACTTATTTAAAGTAATTCTTTTATCGCGTTATGTCAATATTTTAAGTTTCAGTTTTGAGAACTTACAAATATACGTACACGCATATATGCCAACCATTGCAATGCTTACGTCGCGATACATTCTTATAATACAATGGTACTTTATTTGTATTAGGGAATCTGTTTGAGCTAAAAATATGGCGTTTTTGCGGTTATGTTACATACATTGCGCTCTACCTTCCTCATTGACCAGATTTTGCAAAATCTGATTTTTTTTTTCCTTAGCGTGTGTAGTAGTTATTAGAGATTGATTAGGTAGGCGCTCATCACACACCACTTAGGGGGAATGCCATACGACAAAACTGCAGTACACCGATTGGTTGACCATCTAGTAGCGCTCTTGAACAAACATCATCTCATTTGAAACATATAATAGTCACTACTTCCTAGAAGATAATCCTTACATAAACTGCCTATCATCATCCATCTAAAGAATGTGACAACTTTGTAATGAGGAATGTGAAGATGAAACTAAAGATATACATTTCAGATTCTTTCCGTAACTTTTAGGCAAAAGAGTGATTTGCTCCATAATTGTGTTAAAGAGATTCGCAATTAGTTCGCTTTATCGGTTAATTACATGACGAAGGGATGAACTGGAGTATTATTGATGGTAGTGCCGGAACAGCTGGCGCATTTGCAGCCGGATCAGTTGAACAACGTCATCCTCGCATTCAGACTGCTACAAATCCATGTCAGAAGTAAAATCGACAAACCACCTAACCGGGCCCCGTATCGCAAAGAGTCGAAAAATTTATGGAAAATGATTATGAAGCAGTCGGTTGAATGAAAGATGGCAGTATAACCTAAGAAATCTATAAATCCCGCGGCAGACCCCACTTCGTCTTGCAGAAACCCTACTGTCCCTGACGTTGAACCACTTGGGGGTGAACTATCTAACCCATTGAGCACGATGCCACATTCTGTATCTGGTAAAATAGTGCTTTTGCACTTAAAATGACTAAGTTCTACCTTGTGTATTTGTTCCGGTCCATTGCGAGGCACGGTGCTGCAAGAACCTAATTCCACACGTTTCTGATCGATACAACTAGACACCCCTCTTCCCCTAAAAGTTAGGCATCAGTAACTGCTGATTGTGTCGCAGAGAGCAAGAAGACTGACCATCACAACCAATCGAGCACACGAAGGCTAAAACTTAATAATTAAGAAGCGCAAATTTCCACTTGAAGTACTACCACAGTGTGAGCAAGGGCTATATTTCATAAAGCATGTGGCAAAACTGTTTGAGGCTCCAGCATAATTATTTTAAAAGGAAACATCTAGTGAATGTATACTTAGGTGCATGTTAGTTGTGCGATTCTATGAACTGATTTAATCTAAAACGTAATGAATGCAATCATTATTTGTTACACGTTCTAATGATGTGACAGGAAAATCCCCAACTCAGCGCTTACAACAGGCTAATTTACAAGAAACGGGTAAGAAGTAGACAAAACATAACCTTAAAAAACTGTAGGCCTTGTTAACCGAGCAAGATGGCTCAGGCAGTAACGTCTGTGGGTTGCATTCGTGAGATCGCGAGTTCAAATCTGGCGGTGGACCTTCTTGACCATGTACTTTTTCTGGAGATTTCTCGGGTCCTAAGGCGAATACTGCAAATTATATTTACCTTTTATCCCCCATTTCACTTCCTTTAAATTCTTTTGTTTCCTTCTCTCCATCGGTCTTTCCAAGTAGCAAGTGTCAGCGAAATCGTTGGTGGACGGGTTTGATCCGGCGAACCATTATGGCTGGTGGCCGCCCCTGTCTGTGACGATCTATTATGTGTTTCAAATGGGATGATGTTTGTACTTGAACGCTACTAGGTGAGCAACCGATCGGAGTCCTGCGATGTCGTAATGCGTTCCTCCTATGTGGTATGTGACGACAACCAAACTAATGAATCTCTAATAAATACTATTCGCGCCAAGACAAAAATTCAGATTTTGCAAAAACTGATCGACGTGGAGGGAGAGAGTAATGTATTTAACATAACCATAAAAGCTCATATTTTTATCTCAAGTACTTTTCCTAATACAAATAAATACTTTTAATCTGTCTGACGCTGAACGACTTATTCACCAACAAATTGACAAGGTTGCGCAGGACTGGGAAAACTGCATGAGACATGCATATAAATTACAAGAACACTGCTTCTAGAAAGAAATAGCACAGATTTTGGAACCTATGATCATAAACTTCCAACACTAAGACGAAGAAGACAGCGACAATGACGAATTGCCTCTTAACGGAAGTAACATTCATAGCTGTATGGATGCGCCGCTGGTATTTCCCTTGGATTAAAAACATAGGTAATTCATAAACTATAATTATTTTTAAACTATATATTTAAAATATGTGCGTAATATACGAATATCCATGTTGCAATTGTGATTTGAATAACTGCATTATTATAAAGCTTTGGAAAATTCAGTTTGCATTCCCTTACGTCTAACGCAGAGATCACAAGCAAGTGTGCGATATACGAGTATATTGTAATTTTACGTCCTCCAACGTTGTATATCGGACGGTGAATGAGATCGGCGAAATGTTGCTCAAATATTTTCAGGGTCCATGGAGCTTAGAGATACCTGACATTCGTCTTTAAGGATAAGGGAAAACCCCGGAAAAATCTTATCCAGGTAGCTCATCCTGAGCGAGATCCGAACTCTGGACTTCCTGAACGTGAGGCAGACACGCTGCCATCTACGCTATCGAGGTGGACTTTGTGCGAGAGAGGGGGAAATATAAAAATAGTGGGGGTGAAGAGGTGGCAACGCTAAAGACTAACGCTTCTGATTCGCTACAAGCCAGAACGCCTACCATTGAAACACATAGTTGTATAATTAGAAAATTTCTGTATGTGTTTCTGGACTGTTCGTCACTGATTCTTATTCTCCCCCTGTGAAAGTTTTGCACTTGTATCGGCAGGTGAACTCCTACCTCAGGGTTTTGAGACCTTTGCTCTTTATTTACTTTCCACATATACGAGGGGGGAACCAACAGAAACCGTACTCCGAGGTAGCTGCCACTCGTAGACGTAGTGCAGGGTTCTCACGCTAGATTGTGTTAGCAGAGACCTTCATGAAACAGCAGTGCAGACGGCGTCAGTGTAGAGCTGAAGGTGCAAGTGTGGTATTGTGTTTCTCTGACTGTTGGCGGGTTACCTATGCGAAGTCGTTATGACAACTCTAAAAGAACAAAGAGCGAGTGTGAAATTCTGTTTCCTGCTTAAACAAAACTGCAACGGAGACACGTCAAATGTTTCTGGAAGCCGCGGGAGGACGCTATGAGGTTATCGAGTGGTTCGGGCGCTTTAAACGTGGTGAGATGTGTGTTGAACACCAAGCTCGTTCTGGACGCCCTTCAACATCGCGAAATGAGGAGAACATTGAAAAGCTCCGCCAAAAGATCAACGAGGATCGTCGCCAAACTATGGACCAAATTTCAGCAGCGACAGGTATCAGTTGGAGCTAGTGCCAACGGATCTCGAGGGAGGATTTGCACAAGAGACGTGTTGCTGCTAAATTTGTTCCGCGCCTTCTCACACAGGAGCACAAAACCATCCGCATGAATGTGTGTCAGGACTTGAAAACAGAGATTGCACGTGATCCAAACTTCTTGAACAAAGTCATTACAGCGGATGAGAGTTGGTGTTACGGGTATGACCCAGAAACCAAACAAGCGTCAAGCCAGTGGAGGACTCGCAGATTTCTCAGACCAAAAAGGCAAGGCAAGTGTGAAGACGATTATAATTTTTCCTGATATTGTGCATCGGGAATTTGTATCCCCTGGCCAGATTGTTAACCAGCACTTCTACTTGGAAGTTTTAAGGCGTCTGCGAGAGGATGTGAGGAGGAAACGCCCGGAACTTTGGCGATCAGTTGACTGGTTTCTGCATCACGACAACGCTCCAGCACACACGGCCTTACGAGTGACCCACTATTTGGCATCTCAGAGGTGGTCTGTCGTTCCTCACGCTCCGTATTCGCCGGACCTAGTCCCGTGCGACTTATTCCTATTTCCACGATGAAAAAAACGCTAAAAGGTGAGCGTTACGACGATATGGAGGCGGTAAAAACAGCTTCGCAAAGGGCATTGGACAATTTCAAACTTGAAGAGTTCCAAACATGCTTCCAACTGTGGGAAAAGAGGCTTCACAACTTCATTACATGTAATGGAGAGTATTTTGAAGGTGACTGAAGTAATTGTGTAAAAAGGTTCATCAATAAAGCTTTTATGACAACTATCCTGTTTCTTTTGGGTCCCCCCTCGTATCTCTTCTTTGACGTCGAAATAACCTTTCCTGGACTTGCTGCCCTAGGAACCTTAATGTGTATATGTCTTATTAGTTTGTTTTGTCATATTATATTTTGTTTGCTGCAAGATGGGATATTCTGTTACACTTTAAGATGATGTACCATATTTACCCGTCATATCAAATAAACTCAAGACACAAAACTAATGAACTCTACACTAATATAATCAAAGCAGCATTAAGTGCAAGGTGAACATTTACGTATAGCTGCGTAAAGACTTAGACACCACATATTTATTGATGGTTCGTTCACGTTAATGTAAGAGGGTCTTATGGATGCTAAATATTCCAATGCAAGGACCATATTGGTGACTTTTTCGTAATAAAACTTTTACTAACAACTTAATTCTAATTAAGAACATTAGTCTGTGGTCTTCAATGTCCCTATATTCCAGCAACATATCGTTTAAATTCCGTTCAAATTAAATTATCAGTAAATAAAATAATAGTGCAGTAAATTCATTTGGCTTGATCACTCTTAGCTAAAATCTTCATCTGTGGTTATGTCATCGTCTGAAAAATCTTCATCAGCTGTTTCATAACAATGGTGAATATGTTTAAAGGGTATTTTAACTCACGTTTCTAATGATTTGCTTCAACAGCCAACCATGTTGTACTTTTATGACGCTCTGTCTCCGTAATGGATTTGTAGATTTATAAGCTTGAAATTTTTAAATGTATAATTTATGGTGCTAGAGGACAGCAGTTAATTTAATCAATTATCTTTCGGTTGTAAATTAAAAAGGTGTTACTCGGACGGAAGAGGCGTTCACCTCCTATATCTTTAAACCGAAATACAAGGTACGTTCAATTAAATAGGCCCTCTTTTTCAGAACTGGTACCAGATAGAAACTTCCGCTGTTTATTTCCAAATACACGTGGACTCTTTGTGAATGCGTGACAGAAATGGCAGCACAGTACAGCGCATAGAACTCTAGTGTCAGCGACAAGAGCTAGGACTGTTTTGATACTTAAAATGGCGACGTTTTCATTGCAAGAACAGCGTTCAATCATACGTTTTCTCCATTTTCATGGTGTGACACCTATTGAAATTCATTGCCAGTTGAGTGAGGCATATGGTGATGGTACCATGGATATGTCTAATGTGCGCTCCTGGGTGCGACAGTTTAATGAAGGCAGAACATCATGTGTCAACAAACCCAGCCAGTCACGGCCTCTCACCAGCCGGTTTCACGACATGATCCAGCGAGCGGAGAACATTGTTTTGGAGCATCGCCGATTGAGCATTTTCAGATCCTCATGCGGGATTGTGTGCATGATTGAATTAGAGCCATAGAAGAATCCGGAAGGGATGTTAGAGAGGACAACGGGTGACGTAATTCCCCTTCCATATCTATCACTTCTGATGATGATACATAGAGTTCCTGCAGGCGAACCAGGTACCCGTTCAAAGGCTGCTGGTGCAACTGATCCAATAATCTTCAACAATCAGTATAATGAGGAGGTGATCGCAGGAGTGAAAGTGTTTCAGTGCTTAGCGTAATATAGTGTCGTGTGAAATTTTTAGGGGAGGGATTGCCCTCCCCTCATATTAAATGTAATTCTGAATAGTATTAATGGCATGTGCTTTTGGGGGAGGGGCATAACCTGAATCAAGAAGTGTATTAGTGGTTTAGTTTGGGGAGGGATCTTCCCTCCCCGGAGTAAGTGAGGGAAGTGTTGTAAGTGATAATGTGGTGTAGTAATGGATCAGGAACGGTTTTTTTTTTATGATTGTTGTGTAGTGAAGGATATTGGTGCATTGAGTTATTGATTATTATGGTTAATTGGAGTGTAAGGTGCAGGAGGATTTGAATGGATTATTTTAAGAAGGGGATATATAGAAGAATGGACTTAAGGAGTAGGTTTGATAAATTATTTAGTTATGTTATTTAATATGAATTTGGTTTAAATTGAGGATAGTTAAATTTTGACATAGTATGCTTTGAGAAATTATAGAATAGAATTATTTTTGATATAATTTTGTTAAAGATGTAGTAGATTTAATAGTTGAAATGTGTTATATTATAATGTTAAATTTTCTGTTAATAAGGTAAATAAATTAAAATTACAAATAAATTAAAATCATAAATAAATTAAATTTATTTGTTTTTGGTTAGTTGAAGCTGTTTATTGTAATGGTTTAATTTTGAATTAATATGAAGGTTTTTGAATGTATGATTATTGTTTGTTTAATATTATTGAATTCTATTGTAATTTTTGAAGGTTATTATTATAGATGAATCGTTTTATTGTTAAGATTTGAATGTTACATTTTTAATTTGATATAAAGTATATTTGAAAAATAATTACTGATTTGAGTAAAGTATGAATAATAATTGAATTTTGGTTTGTTTGTATAAAATTGATATGATGCACTTAAATTTGTTTAATTAGTTTAAAGAATTGGGGGAAGTTTGAAATTTGTAAATTTTGCGATTTTTGTAATGAAAAGTTTATGAATTATTTCCATATAGGTTTTAGGTTAAAAGTTTTGAAAGTTTTTAAAAGGTATTTATTAGTTGAATAAGTAAATTGATAAGTTTTAAATGTACTGGTTAGCAGTATATTAAGTATCAGTTTCCGGTTCTGTAGTTTATTTTGTAATTTTAGCTGGTTGCCAGTTATTTCTATACTGGTTTCCAAAAAATTTTTATTAGTTAAATTTTAAATTTGAAGCTTTTATAATCTTTTTGATTTAATTTGTTTTTATGTAATTGTTTTCCTCTAAATGTCCGAAAAATTATTCTTAATTGTATTTTTCTGTTTATTTGGTAGTTAATAAATTTGGAAATCATGACCCGGTATAAGAAGTTAGATACCGGGGTTAGATTCCCAGATTTTATTTTATTTTATTTTATTTTATTTTATTTTATTTTATTTTATTTTATTTTATTTTATTTTATTTGTGCACAGATCCCACCGAATGGCAGTTTTGGAGGCGATGTCTTCAGCTGTCTTGGTTTGTTGTCACACGATGTGAAAGCCAAATCACCTCCATTCCCAACTCAGGTTACGCAGTCCGCTATGTAAGTACTTCTGCTCCTTTCCCTCTTTGGGGCGTTGTCATTTTAGATACAAAGTTAATGACATAATTCATTCATTCACTCATATGAAATGCAGTTCAGCGTCATCAAGAATCGTTGTTCAGCAGCTCCGTGAGGACATGTGTGAGGTAATAGCGTGAAATGTGCAGGCCTGTTTTTCTTTATTTAGTAGCATAACGTTATGACCACAATTTTAAATGATTCAAAAGTTACACATTTAAAAGCTATGTAAAAAGTTGAAGGATTAGTTAGGTATTACACATACATAACACCATTCTTAGTCATTCTCTCTAATTCAGTGATCTCTTTGAGACCCCATAAGAAATCTCACTTTTTAACTACAACTTGTATTATGAATCCACCAAAGTGCAAGAGGATAAACTGATAGAGGATGTTTCCACACAATGGTGATAGTGATTAGAAGTCAATACTACTTGTTCTTTCAGTTCCCTTTACTGAGCTATCACAAGCCGAGAATAAGAGAAATAGAAGCAAAGGACTTTGTTTCAACTGGTAAGGGTTCTGGAGTCCAGCTAATCAGATGCCGTATCACACTCAGCGTTGCCAACTTGTTACCCCAATGCTTTTATATTTCCCTCTCTCGCACACTCATACAACATGCACGTCTGCTTGGCGATAGATGTAAGTGTAAGCAAATTATATTTTAAAAACTTTTAAAATAATGTAGTTGCCAAAATCAAAATTGGAAAAAAGCATTTTCGCAAATTATGTAAATTTTAAAATACTATAACTACAGCTATAGTTTATGAATTACCTGTTTTTCTAATCCAATGGAACTGACAGTGGCTCATCTTTATCGCTGTCAATATCACTTCCGTTAAGAGACAATACGTCATTGTTACTGTCTTCATCGTCGGAGTCTTGCAAATTTATGATTATAGGTTCCAAAATCCCGTCACGTGCTATTTCTTTCTTAAAATCGTCGTCTTGAAGGCTTTCTGCTTGCCTCACGCAGGTTTCTGTAACCCTTGTCAATTTCTTCCTGATCAAGTCGTTTAACGTTTGTCAGTTTAAAAGTATTATTTATGTTTGCAATCCCCCTTTTTGTTTGAGCCCACACCAACTCAATTGGATTATATTTGCTGTGGTAAGGATGGAGACGTATTACCTTGCGTACCGTTTCAATTGCAAGTTGATCCAGCTGACACACTTTTTCCGTGTTTTTAAACGGAAGTACTCTTTGCAATAACTCATTTTTAGTTTCTGTTTCCGCAAAAATTTTGAGGAACCTGTATACCTTAAAAATAATACTTCGAGCCTGACTTCGCAATACCTGCTTTTCTGACTCGCCACTAAATTCACCGCAAGAAGCCATTGCACTATTTAACTCTTACTCTACTGTTGTGTAAAGAACAACTGAATGATATTGATCTGAACTCTCCAGAGTAAACAAACACTTCTTATCCAGCATTCATTCATAAACATAAGGATACAACATTCCACAGGCTAACGAGAAATGAAGTGTTTGCTCTTTCTCGAATATAACACCTTGACTTATTCACAGTAATTCTTTCATCCTTCATGTCAGTAGTATAAATTTAAGTTCTGAGCAATTAAAAGTATATATACATACATACACACCAACCACTTTGAACTCTCTAGAGTAAATAGAGATTACGAACCATTCATAAACAAAGATGTAATGTGACCAGATACGTTCTGCCAGGGCAGAGAGAGATTTGTTTCGTCTCGCTCGAATTGGATTCTACAGAGTAATTCTTTTATTACGTCATGTCAAACATTTACGTTTCAGTTCTGAGTAATTACAAATATACGTACACGCATACATGCCAACCAATAATGATATTCATACAGTGCTTACGTCGCGATTTATTGTTATAATACAGGTAATAGTGGTTTATTTATTTGTATTAGAAAAACTATTTGAGCTAAAAATAAGGGGTTTTTGTTGTTATATTAGATACATTTTTTTCTACCTTCCACATGGATCAGTTTCGGCAAAATCTGAATTTTTGTCTTAGCCCGAATAGTATTTCATACAGATTGATTAGTTTGGCGCTCCTCACACACAACTTAGCGGGAATGGAATACGACAACACCGCAGGCCCCAATGGGTTGCTCATCTAGTAGCGCTCAAGGACAAAACCTTCGTATTTGAAAGACATAATAACAGTTGTACACTGTCACAAAAGTCGTCCAAAGTCAGTAAATAATCGTCTTAAAACCGCCTTCCTCCAGCTTTGGTCCACTTCTTTCACCAGAATAGCAACGTCTATAAAACTTGCTGTAGTCCTAAAAACAGCTATCGATTTCACACACGAAAGCTTTGAGGAGATGGAAAACCTATAACGACAACATTTCAGCCCCCAAGCCTTCGAAACAGCGATAAATGCCTCGGCAGAAATGAACCATGTCTGAAATGCTCTGACCATGTTAAACGGATATGACATTGCAACTAAGCGATCGATCCATGTATTTCGTGTGTTACTCTTCAAAATTGCACACCTCAAATTCATACTTCATGCTGCTAGATAACAGAAAAATAACAAATAAAGAAAATGAACATTCAGTGTCATATGAATACGACACGGACAACTTTAAATGACGCTGTTAAATGCATATATGTTTTTTTCTACCACCAGTAGAGTTTTAGAAGGAAGAGAAAAACTAATACCTACTCGTATTTTAACCAGAAAGAGATGTTTTACTGGTAGTACATATACGCACAGTCTCTCACCTCTCTCTCTCACTCTGTGTGTGTGTGTGTGTGTGTGTGTGTGTGTGTGCGTGTGTGAGTGTGTGTGTGCATGTGTAACCCTTAGTTGGTAACATGTGGAAAATTGGGGCTTACGTTAATACCCGACTATGGGACTAACATTATCAAATTTTGCATTTTAGGTACACCTTAAGTGAGTATAGAAGATAAATAACTTTACGGAAATATTAATAATGATACTTTTCCTGCGCTTAAAAAGATTTTGCTATAAAATATCCAAAAATCACAAAATTAAATATTGGTCTTTCACATGCAATAGTTCTCAGAACGCAAATTAATTGTGTTTTTCGCAATGGCCATAGCCAGGATTTCAACCGAGGATTTTCTGGTCTCTGTGCAGCCGCTCTAACCATTGAGCTACTATGTCCAACGTGCCGATATGGCATTAAATTCTCCCATTCTCCATTAAGTTCTCAGAAGTTGATTATACTGATGTAAAAGTCACAAAATTGTATATCAATGTGAAAGGGTAGAGCTAGACTGAAAAATTCAATGGCGTAGCCGGGATTTGACCAAGGATATTCTGGTATCCATCCAGACGATCCGTCCAGAAGATCCGCGGTTCAAATCCCGGTTATGGCATTGATTTTCTTTTTTAGTTGCTCTACCCTTTCATAGTACGTCCTACACACGGCTAGTGTGAAAGAAGAATAAATGTCCATTGTATATCACTGTTTGGAATATTATAGACTATAAAGCTGACATTTGTTTTGAGGGATATCTTGTCTTCTATGCAAATAAAGCAAACCATTACATACCTTATACACACATTTTACATATTTTTTTGGAAGAATGTAAGCAATTGGAATCATCACACTTCACGCACTTGTATGCCGTCATTCTGTTCAGCGTGTAGGGAAAATGACGCCGTTTTTTCTCTTTCCTAGCTTGTCGTGTCTTACTCTTTTTGCTGGAGAATCATCTCTATGCTCTTAAATCATAATATCCGAAATGACGTTTTTGAGATCATTTGGTGAATTTAAAATCTGGAGCCTTCTCTACATATGCCATCTAATTAGATTTATTCCTATACTCTCCATAAACACAAATCTTTACATCTTACATTTGTGGAGATATATAACATAGGCATTAGCAAAGCTCAATGATATTAGAAAGTAAAATATTGCGAGTGGCCATCTTGTTTTTCTGAGTAATTGCTACAGTTCATATCAGGAGCATCTACTCCAGACTTTGTGCCATTATATGAATCAGTTCAGCTTATCATGATAAATTCTGTTAATTTCAGTGTCATTTTCCGTATTTTGAATAGAGTCAATCCGCCCTCCTCAATCTCGAATATGCTGAGAGTATTTCTGAATCTCTGTAATGGTCTGAGTCTAATAAGAGATATTCAAGAAAATCAGAGCCTTTTAAATGATAAGCCATCGTCGCCCTCATTGAACTGCTTTAAAGCCAACTGCACCATCTTCTGCTTCCTTGTGACATATGGGGTATCCCTCCACTAGTATCCATGTATAAATAATTAAATATTTGGTTTATGACACGCTGCAGAACCTTTGTCGATGACTAAGAAAGCTTTATTGCCCAAGTGGTGCAATTCGTGCTACCACTTAGGAATTTACGGGGTGTTGAAGCAAAAGACTTTCCGCTGAAGTTGTTATGGTCGAATACCTGGGGAACATTGGAACACAATAAGCAAAAAAAAAAAAAAAAAAAAAAAAAAAAAAAAAAAAAAAAAAAAAAAAAAAGCTGAAATTTTGTGGTTTATGCAATTTTATGACAAGTACACACGTTCTCAAATACTAAGTAGAGATCGCTTTGCTGCTGTTATTCCTGTCTGTAATGCTTTTATCGCTAATTCCTTGCAGTGTTACATTCCAAGTTAAAATATCACAGTGGATGAGCAATTGTTTCATTCCAAGGGTAGGTGCTCTTCGTTCGATATATGAGCAATAAACTCGACAATCTTGGAATAACGGTAAAGAAATGTAGAAGGGAAATCCCTCAATCAACAAAATTTGCTACAGCAACTTTGCATATAATTGTACTTTATAGTAATGGTAATAGTAATTTATTTCCTTTTACATCAACAAATGGAAATAAAAAATCAAGATTACAGTTATAAAATCCATACTGAAATATGCCATATATTCCTAAATTCTGAAAATCCTATCATGTTATCATGTTGCCCACCATTGAATAGTAATTCCGCCCCCATAACCTAACCCTAGGTTTTTGTGTAATGGAGGCCCTGTGCTCCTTTTTACACTTTCTGCCATTTCAGCTATCTCACTCTACATTTTTCTCTTAATTGTTCTTAGCCATCTCTCTTTAACTTTCCCTAAATAATTCCCTATATTTCTACTGTTCTTTTCTCCTTTTACTGGCAACATTTTTCTAATTACTACTTCACCCCCCCAAACTGTCCCATTTACTTAGCTAAGCCTGCTCTCTCCATATATTTGTTTGACTACAATTTAATATACAATGGAAATCTGCATTCTCTTCTCCACACAATGGACATTTATCTAGCTCCCTCTCTTGACCTATACCTTTCAAGTTTCTCACTTCTGTTCTCGCCCAAGCAAAACCTTCTCGCCCTAATTTACTACATATATCTATATATCCTTCCCTCCCCCAGAACTGTACTTTATAAGTCAGGTGACATAACTCTGACATGCTATCAGGGGGAAAAACAAAGTCTGCTTCTTTTGAGTTCAATGCATGTCTCAGTTGCTATAAATAAACAACATCCTAAAAAGCTACCAGTATCAGTGGCGTACTACAATAACACCAAGTACGCCGTTAACGTCGTCGATCAAATGGCTCGACTATACCCAGTGAAATATGATGCAGAAAGTAGCCTGTGCATGTTTTTTCAATGTGTTGGTCTTGGCAGCTATTAATGCATGGGTACTCTGTAAGGAACGAACAGGTGAAAAAGACGTCAGTTCATGTACAACTTAGCAGAAGAGTTGCCTTCAGCATATACATCCACAAGGGTACAAAATGCACTTCCAAACACAGTATCTGAGCAGAGCAACTTTTGGAAGACTTGTCAAATTGGCGGATGCACAGGGAAGAATAGGAACAAGCATTTATATAACAAATGCAGCAAGTATGTTTGTGGACCCTGTTTAGGCAAAGCTGAATACACGTGTGTTACGTACTACGATGCTGCAGGTGGCTTTGAGTGAGCGAAATCAGGTTTATAAGTGTTTTTTCTACTATATAGTGTGGTATTCAATATTTTGTGTTGAAACACATGTGTTTGCTAAGGGAAGTTGTCAATTTCACATTTGGTTATCGTATATATTTAGATTAATTTTTAGGCTTAAAATATTCATTTTTATGCAATTTTTCAGAACAAAGTAAAATTATATACTGGTAAACTGTATGAATAATATTCAATAAACTGGTATGCATTCTAAATTGTTTACTATTTTAAAAAGGGTAAATAAGACTGCACCCGTCAAAATGACGGGTTGGTCCTTGTCGGTAGACCGTACTCGCCGTTCCTTCTAGTGCTAAAGTAACATCCGTCTACCAGACGGAGACAGCAACCCTTCCTTTACAGTATCATCCGGCTGTGAGACGATGTGGGTGACGCGCGCGCGCGAGTAAAACAATCCTTTTGTGGAAGTAAAACAATGACGTCCACGCAGTACAAAGTTCAGCTCACAAATGAAGCATAGCTGGAATATCAGATCAAATTAGCAATGCACGTTTACCAAATGGACGTTGATAAGTTTCATGCCCCCTCAGAGACGGATGTTACCAACAAAAGTTTAAATAGAATAAGTAAGAATCCTAAGTCTGTTAAATATCAAAGTTGGTATTTGGCATGTACTAATTTCTGTACTAAGAAGTACGTAAAAACTTGTTAATTCATTATAAGGGTTATAAATCAATACTCCAGTGTATTTTCATACACTGTGTGTGCTACACTATGCGACTGCCATGAAAACCTAGCGTTGAGCACCGATACTCACCCGAAAACAAAGCTTGCGTAGGCACACGCCAAAAAAAGTCATAGCTATCCCTTAAGACGGCCTGCCATATAATTCGAACTCGAATAGACTATAAGGAATGCGTGGGTCTTTTTGAACTTGACCCATAAATATTGCCACCGGTTTAACTTTATAGAATTTAAAGAAATAAGTTGCATATCAACAATACACGTGGTTCTTTCATAACAAAGATTCACACCGTCATGGAGCAAAGCTATTACCATAGGTTGCCTTGGTAGCGTAGATGGTAGCATGTCTGCCTCACTTTCAAGAGGTCCCGAGTTCGAATCTCGGTCAGGGTGAGTTACCTGCATAAGGATTTCCCCGGGTTTTCCCTATCCCAAAAGACGAATGTTGGGTAACTCTAAGCTCCACGGACCCTGGGCCCATTTGAGCATCATTTCACCCATTCCATTCACGTCCGATATGACTTAAAAAGTTAAAGTACGTAAATTACAAGAAAAAAGTATTACCGTTGTCACTTCTACAACAGAATATATCGAATGCTGAAACCATAGTTTCGACTTTCTATATTTTTCTGTTAGCATTCGATACTTATATTATTTCTTCACTAATGGCAATATTTTAGAGACATTGTAATAAACATTCTATATTGTTTGCAAAGTAACACAGTTACTGGGCAAAAGTAAACTACCCACTACGTTTTGGCTAGTTCAGCTTAGTGACAGCGATTCAGTAAAATCCGGATTGGACTTTATCCGTTTCCTATACATTGAATAAAACTAGAATCCAGGAAAAAGTCTCTTAATATTGCACAATACATCCCCAGGATAAAAGGAAATGAACTACCATCATCACCGAGGCCAGATTTGTAAAGTGTCTGGGAAATAATTCTTATCTGAATTTGTATACCTAAGACCATGCCGTAAAAATGCTTAAAATTGTCAGGGATAGTATCCAGCTGACCACAGATTAATCACACCACACAAGTTAAAAACCACATTCGCCTCAATCGAATACGAGGGTGTGTCGTAAAGTTTTAAGTATCAACCTTTGAAAATGTGTGTGTGTGTGTGTGTGTGTGTGTGTGTGTGTGTGTGTGTATGTGTGTGTGTGTGTGTGTGTGTGTGTGTGTGTGTGAGAGAGAGAGAGAGAGAGAGAGAGAGAGAGAGAGAGAGAGAGAGAGAGAGAGAGAGAGAGAGAGAGAGAGAGAGTTTGTGCAGTCACCATCCAGATTTACACATTTTTCCCAGCGTTTCTTGACCATCAGAATACCTTGATTGTAGAAGTCTGCAGAATTCGCTTTAAACCACTTTTCCACTTCATTAATGACGTCATTTGTGTTGCCAAGCGGCGACCAACGCAATGGATTCTTCATTTCCGGGAACAAGAAAAAGTCACTTTGTGCGAGATCAGGCGAATAAGGCGGATGCTGTAAGATCTCAAAGTCACATTCCCTTGTTTTGTCAACTGCAACTTGAGATGAATGAGCTAGTGCATTGTCAGCAAGAAGACGAACAACTTTGGAGAGCATACCGCCACGTTTCTTAATCAGATCTGATCGCAACTTGTCCTGAAGATTGCAGTAGTATCTGCAAGTGTTGGTTTTACCATTGGCAAGACAATCTGTAAGGATAACTTCGCGACAGTCACAGAAAACTGAAAGCATGACTTTCCCATGCTGACTTTTGCAGCTTTGTCTTTGAGGGAGGGTGAGAATTGGCATGTTTCCATTCCATGCTCATTACTTTTGACTCTGGATCACACTGATACATCCAGGATTCATTCAGGGTTACCAGATGATAAAAGATCATCTTCATCTTGTTCCAAGAGCATCAAAATCTGTCTCGAAATGTCATGCCGTGTTTGCTTTTGGAAAGGAGTGAGCAAACGTGGAACCCACCGTGCAGACACCTTAAACATGTGCAGTTCTTCATAAATAAATTTCCACACGCAACCATAACTGCGACGTGTCTCATTCATGACTATTAGGATGGTTGTTCGTCTCTTTTCCAGTATTAAACACTCCGCTTTCTTCACTGTGACAGCTGATGGTCTACCAGTTCTTGGTTCATCTGTCAGGGACATGTGAACAGTTTGAAAATGCGTTTTGCACCTAAGAATAGTATCATACGATGGACAATCATTTCCATAAACAGCCATCATCTCATCAAGAATCTCCCGGGCAGCTCTTCACTTCAAATGCACAAACCTGATCACACTACGTGCTTCAATTTTCTTCATCTTACACATCAGTCACTTCTGGGACTAGTGTAAGAATAAGTAAGACTCAAATCTCTGAAACTACCAACATTATGTCCCGAGTTGCCGATGGTGTCACCGAAAAATTTTCACTCTGTCATAAAAGCTACTGAGTGGTAATTAAACTTTTTCGACAACCCCTCGTAACTGATACTGGAAACGGCCAAAGAAATGAATTGAAACTTACCTCCCCTCAAATATTCAGTGTTTTGTCCACTTCCTGAACAATCAAATTCACCACAAGAGAAGTCCAAACATAATTTACTGAAGTATTCACTAACTGACGACATTAAACAGAATCACAACACATTTATTTTAACATCCTTAACAGCTTCATGCAGAGCCACCAAACAGTTATGTCATTTTCAGCAACCTCCATTCTGACCAATTGTTTGAAGCAATTTCGTTTTAATTTTACCAGACATACAGACTAGCTTCTGCCAAAACTACAAGATGTTCTTCTATCTCTCATTAATATTTCAAAATGGAGAAAGTAACTAAACCTTTCTGCATCAACTAAACTTATTAGTTGGATCAGCAACGTTATCCAGGACAAAAGAGTGTTTCTTGTTTGCTCTCTATAGTTTCACAACACTGAAACCATAACAGTATCAACTCCGGCAATGAGAAAAGTATTATTTATTAGTCTCTATTTTATTCCATCTTAGGAATTAGTTTTTATTGCTTCACCTTTCTCAATTTTCTTAGGAAGATATTTTCCTATTTTTCTGGAATTTCTCCAGTGACAGCTGCTTCGTATACTTACATGCTAGAAGATAAAGGCAATGCAAAGAAATACCCTTAACAGCCTTCATTTATATAATCAGGAGTCAAACGTATTTATCTTCTTTCTCTTTTAATGACAGCACACTTTGGTATAAAACAAAACAATTTTCCAACAGACAACATCAGTACATGAGACCTATAATGGCCACCACACTAATGCAATATCCTTGTGTGCTATCACGAAAATGGATTTACAGCTTTCTATGTACTAAAATTATCTAATATTTAACATGTACATAAATGTAGCGACTCGAACGCCATACACATTTCCGAAGAATTGATTCTGTTTCATCAGGATGCTTGCTATTTAAATGTCTTTAACGTGAGCTACTTCTACATATTTATCTACTGAATCGGAGAAACACCCGAAAAACCAAAGGGACAAGTAACTTGGCTCCGGGAATCGAACCCAAGGCTTGCCAAACGCACGGTACAGACGCCTCCGCCAGAGCTATCCCGTCGCATTTGTTTTAATATTTACTTATGAAGGTTTATCAACCGTGTGGTCTTAGCGTCTCATTCTATATTGAGCTAAAACACAAATTAAATGCACTCAGAGGCCCCTATATCACGCTTCAGGTTCTTTTACGTCTCGCAAAACCATACACGGGACTACAGGTTTTATTTCGCTTCCGAAGGAAACGATCCTTAAGTTGTTTATGCTCTAAAAAATTTCATTGCCCTGCGTCGTTTTCAAACTAGGGACCTTGGGTACTAGAGGCTATTATGTTACCGCGAACACCATAGCAGAAAGTCGCAGCTCAAATGAGCATGTGCGAGCAGAGAAGTAGCATTAAAGTGCAGCTGAATAATAAAATTTTGGTATAGATGTTTACCCAAAGAGGGGGAAATTGTTAAATCATGTATGAGACACCAAAAAGGATTGGAGAACTCAAATAGTTTGGGGGGGCAGTGGTGGGAGGAATTATGGAAAAGAATAGGAATGGGAGATATGTGTTAGAGGAGAGGAATACAAGTGATGTGGATTAATTGGTAAAATGCACAATAGAAGATATACAAAGGCAGGAAATATGGGGACGCCTAGAAAATATGAAACAGTTACAATTTCACAGAAAAGTAAGAAGAAGTTGGGGACGAGAAGAATATATAGATTACCACAATAGGCATGAGAGGGAAGGATTAGCTTGAATGAGATCAGGAGCAATATTTTTAAGAGAGGTAAAAGGTAGGGAAAAGGGAATTTCTGAATCGTGTGGGGAGAAAGAAACCATAGAACACTATGTAACTGAATGCGAGGAGTTTGTAATATGCAGAAAATAAAAGGTTTGGGAGGAAAAATGGGAGAAAGTAGAGAAGAGGATAGCAGCTATATAAATCTTAACGGTAAGTGAGCAAAAGAAGTTAAGAAGTACTGGCGAGTTCTTTCGGAAAGTAAATGAAAAGTGGGCGAGGAATGTGAAGAATATAAGAAAGGATGATGGGGGATGAATGGGACTAAGTAACATGGAGGCATTGAGGTTAAGAGCTACCTGACAGAGCAGGAGACCAGGGTGTTACGTAAGCCAAGGTAGCAACAAGGTAAAGACAAATAAATGTAGGCAAAAGTTGTAAATTCTAAAATGTTGGAATCGGCACAATAAATAATTCATTAATTTATAGATTCCTCAGTTTCACGCCATGTATCAACAATACAGTCAGAGAGTTGCTTTATTCACGTCCGCAACTTTGTCGTTGGTAGCGTAAACTTCACGCTTGAGTTCGATTGCTCACACAAAGCTGTCTTTACTCTTCTCTGTCAGAATATCTATGACATGTGGTATTGCATCTCACGTGCTATTTTTGCGCTCTGTTGGCAAATTACATTTTCATATTCAATGGTTCCTTCTAGAAAGCCTCTTAACGATGTGAGTTGTCAGTTCCCCGACTACATCTATTATGACTACGAATGACTACGAAAATATTCCAAGGGGGACTTAGCTCCTTTGTACCTATGCTGCACAGGAGGCGCCCGACGGTAGGGAGAGTTGAGATGAAAGCTGAACAGAAGACTGACGATAGGTTCCCTAACGCTTAAACATTTAACATGACCGGGGGCAGCTTGACAGCAGAATCCCCTGCAGACCTCCACAATCCCCGGAACTATTAGAGCTGTAAGGATGGCGAAGATGAGGAGTCACTGATAGCAAATTCTGTTTTAAGTAGATCGAAACTCACATTGACACTCATAACTCTAAAATAGCCAAACAGAATTAAAGATGAAGTGAAATGAAGGGACGGAAGGTCAGCGACGGAATTCCCTTTTAGTGTTGACTAGTGATCCGGGAGTACACTCGAAAGTACCCATTATCAGATTTGTCCATAAAAATCAAGCCCACGGTCATTCACATGCGGGCCACAAAGGTAACCCGGAACCATTGTGCTTGGTTGTACAATATCCCTAGCTTAAGTTGTTAATTCATAATCAAGAAACATTTTTCTCCGTATCTTAGTGCAATCTCAAGTTCACCTTCCTTTCCTAACTTTATCTACGAGGTCTCTAAGAACTAACGTAACCTACTTCCAGGAATATTGTCATAGGGTTCTTTACAACATTACCTTCACTGACTGCCTCGTCTTTAACATGGCACATGCTGATGACACCATTTCGCTAACAAAAGTCCTACATGTCGTTCTAGATAGCCCAGTTATTTGGACGCTGACCAATTGATCTCAATATCCAGGGCTCTGGGCCGAGTTTGAACCAATAGCTTAAGTATACTTAAAAGGATAACCCCCTGGCAGTATATTTGCTGGCATGTACGAGGTGCGTTCAAGTTACACAACCCATTGTTTAGAACTGGAGTCAGTTAGGAACTTCTGGTCTCTTTTAGAATACACATGAACCCTTTGTAAATGTGTGACAGAGAAACAGCACTGTGCAGTGTATAGAACTCTTGTGGCAGCGACTAGAGTTAGCACTGTTTTTGATACTTAAAATGGTGACGTTTTCATTGCAAGAACAGCGTGTAATCATTCGTTTTTTTCCATTTTCATGGTGTAACACCTATTGAAATTCATTGCCAGTTGAGTAAGGCATGTGGTGATGGTACCATGGATGTGATTAATGTACGTTCCTGGGTGCGATAGTTCAATGAAGACAGAACGTCGTGTAACAACAAACCAAGACAGTCACAGTCTCGCATCAGCCGGTCTGACGACATGATCCAGGTAGTGGAAAATATTGTTTAGGAGGATCGCTGATTGAGCATTTTCAGATCTTCATGCACGATCGTGTGCTCAGATCCCACGGAAATGCCAGTTTTGGAGGCGATGTCTGCAACTGTCTTGGTTTGTTGTCACACGATGTTCTGCCTTCATTGAACTGTCGCACCCAAGAACGTACATTACACACATCCATGGTACCATCACCACATGCCTTACTCAACTGGTGATGAATTTCAATAGGTGTTACACCACGCAAATGGAGAAAACGAATGATTACGCGCTGTTCTTTCAAAGAAAGCGTCACCATTCTAAGCATCAAAAACACTCCTTACTGTTGTCGCTACCACTAGAGTTCTCTGCCATCTCTGTCAGGCAATGAGAAGTTGTCCATATGTATTTGAAAAAAAAGGACACAGAAGTTCCTATCTGTACCCAGTCCTGAAAAAATTAGCAACTGCTGTAACTTGAAGGCACCTTGTAAGTATACTTTGCTAAAGGCACTCCAAAATATCGCCGATATTGATAATCCCCACAGTTGACATCATGGTTAACAAATACAATATTTCTTTTGCGTAATGAATAAAACCGGCATATTACATTGAACATTGATTTAAAACTCGACTGTTATTTATTCCCATTGCAGATGTTTATTATTTCTTAGAAAAGGTTTACCTTAAACTTCCCAACCAAGCAGTACAACAGCAATTTGCCGGTCAAGATCTATCACCTGGCCGCTGCATCGTCCACCTCTTTCCACCATAGGCGTCAGGAGCGGGATGAAGTGCTGGAGGGTGGAATGAGGTTAGGGTCCTGACCCTTCAGGCCGTATATACGGCTTCACAACTTGCCAATGAAGTAGCACCTCGATTAGTCCCTCACAGACCTAATGAGACTCAGTGCACCCCGATCAAAATCACCCAGTGGGAGAAAATCCTAACTCTTGCTTCGGGAATTGAAAACATGTCTTCCGCTTAGTAAATAACAACCTGAATATTAATTTTGCTCGAAAATAGTTGCAACATCATGCTTATATTACCTAAAATAAGTCTCATATAAGTATATATGAGCGTAAATATTAGCAATCCACAATGTGTACTGTGCAGCAAGTGCTCTGCTTGTGGATGGTAAACATCCAATAAAGAAATAGTGGGTAATATGTATAACAGAACTATAAAAGTCTTCAGGTAAATTTGGCTCTCTGCAGTTCATCGCACTGAGAAATGTCAACACAAAGTGCTAAGTTCAACAGAAATGATACGTTAAATTCTGTCGTACAAAGCAAACATTACCTACATGAAATATTATGGTCATTATAAGATTTCACTCAAATTATATTCCTACCAGAATAATCCAATAACTAACATTATTACCAAAAGCAAATAGTAGTGAAATATGTCATGCATGCAATTGTAGTACTACAGAAACGTAAATACTGAACACATCTGCGATTGGCGTATCTCCAAAAATCCAACACTGATAAGTCGCAGTTGTTAACTACAGAATGACCAAGCCGTCGCAGTCGTTAGCTGCAAAGAAGGTAACCATTACCGCACTTTGAGAAACTGTCAGCACTATTTTATTAATTGCTGATATTTAATAAGATATTCTGCTATTTGACAGCATTTCCCAAGAACATCTGGGTTTCACCTAAAACTTCATCAATAGCTTTGCATTACTCTGTAGACATATTTTACGATAGTATGTTACTGAAGAAGTTACACAGCAGTTAATTAGGTAACACTATTATGGAACCAAAAGGATAAAAGTGTGCGTTGTATATTGTCGCGATGCATTATTTTGCTGCTGCATAGACGAACGCCGAGGGAGAGAGAGAAGCGTGGAGTGAAAGAGACAAATAGCACCCAAACCACACCCACGCAGTCGATGAGCGTTTTCCTCTTGCCGAGAGAGAGAACAACGGAGGGAGAAAGATTTAGAGATATGCCGAGAAAATATGGTATAGTTATAAAAGCGTCGCGGCTGGCTGGACAGCTCAATTGTGCAGCGGAGCTGTAGAGTTGTCAATGGTGTGTGTGTTGTGTGGACATTTGAACTGTGCCGAGTTGTAAGTTGACAACTGATAATCGTGTAGTGATTTGAAAGTGAATTCTCTTGTTTATTTACATGTGCTGAAGCCACGAGGGACTCTGTTCGTGTATGTTACGTCATCCTGCTCCAAAGGGTTGTACAAACTGTCTTTCTACGGAAATAAAGAGCAATTTGAATTTCTGCAAAGTAGAAAAGGAACCCACAAGGTCTCAATATTAAAAACGCAAAATTCAAACCAAATTCTTAATAAATATAAGTTCTACTGTTTATAATGATTTCTCTTTAACTCAGCTAAGAAATTTCCAGCATTGGAGCTGACTCGGCTCTACTTGTTGTAAATAAATAATGGTACTCTAAGTAACATAAATAACCTTGCTTATATTTAATAACCAAAATACAAAAAGCTATTAAGGAAACACCAGGAAACCCAAAGCAAACCGAGATATTCTCGGCTATTACAGCATCATCTAAGTCAAAGGAGATGCAGGAATTCTGTATGTATATACGTTTCTTTTTTTATTTATAAAGCTTGAATACGTAATTGTTCGATCTACTGAAACTATTGATAAGAAAAATACAGATGTGTTGAGGCTTTTAGAAGCACTTCATAGAATTAGGTAATTAATTAGGTTCGATGAATTTAAAATTTAGTTAAGAAAGTTCGACTTATGAAAGGTTAACTTGCCCAAAGCCCTTTGAAATCTGTGCAATTGTACAAAAGCGTATGCACTGATATTCACAACGTAATATTAAGCTTACGCTTTTAAACGCTTATACTGAAAATTTCACACTTAAGGTCTGAAGAAAGTCTTCACTTGAAAGACAGTAAATGAAGGCAATGAATAAAATCCAGAAATTCTGTGAAGAGTGGGGAATAAAAATAAACATAAATAAGTCGAAAGTTATGGTCTTCAGAAAGGGAGTTAAACTAAAACTGATAAAAAGTGGGTACTACATGGCAAAAGTATAAAAGTACTCAATGTATTTGAATACTTAGGAGTGAGCTTGAATAGCAATGGAAAGTGGGGAGCACACAGGGGAAAAATTGAAGCGAAAGAAGGACGGCAATGAATGGGATACAAATATGCAAATATAAACTATAAATAACAATCAAGTGGTTAGAAAGTATGTATGAAGTACTAGGGGAATCCAAAATGTTGTATGCAGTAGAGTTCTGAGGGAGGGGGTGTGCGCAGAGGTATAAAAAACGGTGAACCAAAAGTACAAAAGTTTTTGTAAACAGCTACTAGGCTTACCAAGATCAGCACCTAGGGAAGTAGCTTAAGTAGAATTAGGAATGACAAGAACAAAAGGTATAATAATGGAAAGAATAATAAAATTTTGCTATAAATATTTGGCCTAAGAAGAAGGGAAATTATGAAAATATGCATATAAGTCAGCAAAAAACATTGGAGAACTCAAATATCTGGTGGTAAGAATTAGGATAAATTATGGAAAATTTATGAAATGGAGATATAAGGAGATTAGAGAAAAGGAATACAAGTGATGTTAGTAAACTGGTAAAATGCAGAATAGAAGACATAGAAAGGCACGAAATATGGGAAGCTCTAGAAAATAGGAAATCATTACAGTTTCGCAAACAAAGAAAATTAAGTTATCAATAATAACTAAACACTAGTAACACAACTTCACTTATCTTATTTAAATCCTCGGACCGGTTTCAAAGCAAACATCTGCTTTATCCTCAGCCACTCAGCCTGACACTCACCCACTAACTGACTGACTGACCTTGACCACTACCGGAGTTTGAAGAATAGCTCCTTATCTAACTGCCATCTACCGGAGACAATTTTTGTTCGGCGCATATCTTCGCTTATTTTACCGTAATGTAGCTCAATTGTGTTTGTCTAGGTTGACCACATTGCAGAAACAAAAGCGTGTTAGCGCTCTTTTCTTCCCCTCTGCCCGCACTACACCGTAAATCCAGCGCTCAAGAAATCTTGCGCACATAGTACAATCTAGTTTTCTTTAGAAATCTGTATTCATCTGCTTCTTTATCTAAGGGTATGGATGTAGGTTATAGACTGCTTATGTATGTTATGAGTTAAGGCATGTATGTTTATAGACTTCCTAAATAAAAAATCTATCAATATTCCTCCATCAGCAAAAAGACGCAGAACGTTTCTGTAAACTAACTCTGTCTCTACATTTTCTCCCATATATTTACAACAGGATGATATAATTGACAAATATGGTAGTTACTTTTACCTGAAAAATTTCGGTAATGAATCCGATCCGCTAAGAAAATCTTACATTGACTTGGAACATTACCTTCCGCAATCAACGTAATAGTATATATGATATTAGGAACAATGATAGAAAAAATAATGAACAGATATAAATGCAGAAGTATTGAAGGGAACAATAGACAAGGTACCCTAACCGCTGGTTATGGTGAAGGTCGTGTGAGTTAAAAAACAATTTATAAAGAAAGTTTCCAGTATTCTTAAGTGAGGTGAAAACATCTTAGTGACTGTAAAAGTCCGAGACATGGCTCAATGTTCATAGAAACGCAGGCACCATTACTGACCAATGGAAAATGTAACACTGTATCTATCGAATGCAAAAGTTAAAGGCTTATGAACGCTGACAAGTGTTCAAGCGGAGCACTGTTGCCAAGCGTAGTGCGTGCACCTGCATAGGTTTGGTACATAAGAGCAGTTTCACCCGCCAGCAGAGGTTAGGCTATTCTTCCCGTAATTAAAAAACACATTACGTATTCCAAAATCATTAAGATCTTACCTTGGCATACGTCACTGCAGTGGAACAGCAAGCATGATTTCCAATCCAATAACACACTTTCCCACCTTATGAATCTTTCACAGAAATTGAAATAGAGGTAAGCTCCCTTTCTAAGGATGAACATGCTTCACTATAAATTCGTGTCACTGTGTGAACACTACCTACACCACAAGGTTACAGAGTTTTTTGCTCCGTTTTTGGAAAATTTACAGTTGCCCTATGTCTTTGATTGCATGGCTTTCTTAAAAGTCAGTGCAGGACTCCCAACTCTCCCAGACCAAAATAGGCAAGCAAGGTGAGGTCAAATGTGAAGACGATGATCATTGTCTTTTTTGATGTTCCTGGAATTGTGCATCGTGAATTGTTTTCCCCCAGCCAGACTGTTAACCATCACTTTTACTTGGATGTTTTAAGGCGTCTGCGAGAGGATGTGAGGAGGAAACGTCCGTAACTTTGGTGATCAGGTGACTGGGTTATGCATCACGACAGCGCTCCAGCACACACGATCTTACGAGTGACCCAGTATTTGGCATCTCAGAGGTGGTTTGTCGTTCCCCAAGCTCCGAATTCGCCGGAAATAGCCCCATGCGACTTTTTCCTTTTTCCACGAATGAAAAAAAGCGTTAAAAGGGGAGCGTTATGACCATGTGGAGCCGGTAAAAACAGCTTCGCAAACGGCACTGGGCAATATCAAACTTGAAGAGTTCCAAACATGCCTCCAACAGTTGGAAAAGAGATTTGATAAGTGCATCGCATGTAATGGAGAGTATTTTGAAGGTAACTGAAATAATTCTGTAAAATGGTTCATCAATAAGATTTTTATAACAGAAGTCCGGTTTCTTTTGGGTCCCCCCTCGTATGTTTGTGTTTTTGTGCCTATGTATGCCTGTATGTGTAGCCTACCACATGTCATCTCCAACTACTATACCAATATACAATTCTTCAAAGCTACGTTAAAATACAGCTGATGCTAGACTTAGATGCACAAGTTCAATGGAAGCTAACGCTGAGTGTTATGTTGCATACATATCAATTTTGTGTTTGTGTGCCTATGTATGCCTGTATGTGTAGCCTACCACATGTCATCTCCAACTACTATACCAATATACAATTCTTCAAAGCGACGTTAAAATACAGCTGATGCTAGACTTAGATGCACAAGTTCAATGGAAGCTAACGCTGAGTGTTATGTTGCATACATATCAATTTTGTGTTTGTGTGCCTATGTATGCCTGTATGTGTAGCCTACCACATGTCATCTCCAACTACTATACCAATATACAATTCTTCAAAGCGACGTTAAAATAAAGCTGATGCTAGACTTAGATGCACAAGTTCAATGGAAGCTAACGCTGAGTGTTATGTTGCATACATATCAATTTTCTTTATTTACCGCTTGCTGTGACCCTAATAACTGCTTCATCATTGTCTCCTTGCGCAGTTATGTCGTGATCCTCAATTTATTACTAAAGGACTTCTTGACATATATAAACTCTGCTTCTCATCTCGCGTACAGATAACAGTCCACAAAGCCAGACGATGTAGCATGTAGCACATGTGATTTGCATTCAATAGATAGTGGGTTCGATCATTACAGCTGGTTTGTTGAGTATGGGTGTTTCTTACAGTCGCTAGGTAATGCTGATGATCCTGCTATCCCTTCACAAGACCTCACCTCGCACTTCAACTCATTCTTCCTCCGCTTGGATCATTCAGGATTACAGTTGTCAAAATGAGACACTTGGTGCTGCATGTTACGGATAAGGGATAACACTTGAAACTATATATGCCGAAAATTGTAGTTGTCCGGGGTTTGCAGCCCTGTGGGAGGCTATTATGCAAGTCTGCATGTCATTCCTAACCCGCGTCGGAGAGCTTCAATATGTTAGTGACCTACCCTTTGCACTGCCGTGACTCCTAAATCGGCTCCTTTCAGCTCATCCCTCCCTACTGAAGATGCCCTGGAAAGGAACAGATACAAAAACTCTACAAAAGCGCTACTACTGTACCCTAAAACAACTCAGCAACGGGAGTTTATGAAGTTTTTCCGTCACTTTGAACCTCTTTATTCTCGTGTGATGATTATTTTGAAAGTATTGCTTATGCAGATTGGAGGAGTTTTATTATTATATACCATATTTTACTGAATAATATGCATAAATAAACAATTGACACAATTTCTCATATCACTCAATATGATATATATAATTTTTTATGCGTAGATTGCCACGGTCTGTGTCTTGATAAGTATACTTAGCTTGCGGTGAAGGCCGCGTCATTTTGGTCATACTTGCCGACGTTTCGCTCATCCTGCCACTAGCTTCTTCTGGGCTTTTGCCTGATATTTGCGATGTCGTTGGTCTTATATCCCCACGGCTCTCCGATGGCTCCGCCCCTAACTACTTTGTTGGCTGCCTGTCCACCTATAAGAGTCGGTGTCGGAGTCACTGTTTCTAGGTAAGTTTTGTAGCCGTTTTCCTCGTTGTTTTTTTGTTATCTTCTGGGCTCGATTTATTTCTATTGAATGGTAGAACCAAGCCGATAAATCAGCATCAGCAGAACAGGTGATCTCAACCGGCCACCACATCGATTACGACAGTACAGATCTCCCAGCCATCTGCAGCAGCTTCTTCCAGAGGATGACACGAGAAAGCATAGAAATTTTCAAAGAAAACAGACATCAACAGAAATAACGGAAAGCAACTCCTTAGTACTTGGATGACCTTCTCATAAGCGCAGTAAATGGTAGAAGGTCAGCCAGTGAGAGACAAGGGGCGGCGCCATGAGACCGTCTAGCGTCTGACTGCTCACAGAAACAGTCTCGACCATTTAGTGGAAACAAATCCAGTCTAGAGGATCTAAAAAAACAAAATAAAACGAATAACGAAGAAAAAGGCTACAAAACTCACTTAGAATGCCATCAGGAAGCAGTGACACCTGCACCGACTACTACAGGTTGACAGGCAGGCATCCGAGTACTAAGGGGCAGAGCTAGCGGAGAGCCGTAGGGATATAAGTCTGAACAACATCGCAAAGATTTCAACAACCTCCAACCATTCATCAGCGCTTCAATCAAGCCTATCCACTCCCACTCTCTAAGCGGACCTTGCTCTTGAACAGACCTACAGCAACACAACAAAAAGCTGCGTCCAAAGCCAACCTAGTCAGCAGGGATTAGCAGACTTTGCTGCATTTATTTACGTAGCTGACCGCATACCTCCCCATCTAAGATTAGATTTGCAGCATCACTTTTAGAAGCTCTTCTACATCGCTCCCCAGAAACTTCACCAAAAATGGTCTTGATGCAGAACGTGTTTACCTTCTGCATCAACAATGGATATTAGGGGCAAGAGGAATGCAACTTCTCCAAACCTTAAGATCTACTTCGGGAATGCAAATGGCTTACGCAGACAACTAACAGAAGTTGCCAACTTCTTATCAATACAGGAGATCAACATTCTCTTGGTCCAGAAAACTCACCTGACCCCGCACCAAAGGCGTGGTCTTCCAAGCATGCGTTCTTACAGAACAGAGCAGACATTCACCACCATCAGCTACATATCGCACCCTCACACCATTTGGAGTCCTCGGGTGTACAAGTCATCACCAGGACTAGGAAGTTCATACCGCCCGCCGTTCCCTATACAGATTGCGACCGACCTTCTCCCGGCATCCAAACAAGTCATAAATAAGAAACGTAGAGCGGAGAGGCGTTAAAACAGGTTGCCTAGGGTAAAAGTGACTCATGTGGCATTCGTAAATGTACAACTATTTAGAACATTATGTACAACATACAAACTCTTATATAGTACATACGAGTTTGTCTCTGGCTGATCTCATTATTTAAATAGGCATATTGTGGCAACACCAAAGCAATTATAAGGCGGATTGTAACATTTCCAGGTCGAATGTAAAATAATATCAAAATAATAACATTAATTTCTTAAACATCCGAAGACCCTTACTAAACAAAATGGCAAAGCAGGAATTTTACTACACATTTGCTCATCTGCGGCCGTATTATTAAAACAAGATTGTACCCATGAAGCCTTTTAAAACTGAAAAACTCATTCTATGTCCCGTAAAACAAGATTTAGTTGATTATCTGTTGCAAATTCGTTAATAATTTCAGCTAATTTAGTTTCTCAATCTGAATTCTCCTTTTTCCACGTATGCTGAAGTATTCCACTGAAATGCAGATGTTAATAATGGAGTAAATAACGACATGAATAAGTACACTTCTAGAAAAAATACAATGGTTGTACAGCAAATTTACTTTCTCATCCTTGAAGCACAACAAAGTTATTATTCGAATGTCTTCCTTCCTACCAACTTGCTCTGTGTCATGCAGTTACATCTGTTTTGCGGTAATGCGTTGCATTCTACGATGAACTTTGCCCTTGCCAGTGGCCCATGTCTGGCCACTCTTACACTGCTCAAGGAAGTCGGTACGAACTTTCTAGTTCTGGTCATCACCAACAAAGGCCCTCTTAATCTCTACTCCGTATATGCACGTCCTAGCCGCCCCGTACTACTTGCTGAACTGGATCAACTGTTCTCCTCCCCCGTTGTTGCTATTACAGCCGACCTCTCCAATTGGAATTCATCTAACACATATCACCGTAATCGTCTTCTACTTCAGTTCGCTGACTCCAGATCCATCTTAGCCAGGACACCAAATCAACCAACTATCAATTATGGCAGTAGAAGGCCTTCAGACTGGCTCGACCTCACACGAATCCGTAACGTGAGATGTCGCCTGACACTTTTCACCATTCTAGTCCTCTCTTCTGACCATTACCCTATCCTTCTCACCTTTCCTGGCTAGCCTTCTTAAAAATCTCCTGGAGGTCTCACTACACCTAGTAAACCCAATTGCAAACAGTAATCTTGATCATAAAATGCTGCACCACCACCGAAACAGCCCTTCGTGCCATTGTGCAACAGGAAAACAGGACCAGAAGGCGTTATCTGTTTACACGTAGCCCAGCAGATCGCCAGGAACTTCAACGGCTACAAAAACTGGTAAAACTAGAATTTCATTATTACTGCAATGACCGCTGGGAACAAAATAAATATAAGTTCTTTACGAGTGGAAGACAATTCATTTTGGAACATATTCAAAGCATTCCTCCACCTTCCTCGTAAAGACCTGCCTTAAGAACACAGCCAGGTCCTGGCTCAGTCAGTTAATCAAAATGCAGAATTATATACCACTTATCTTCAGTCGACACTTTTACCTCTCCTGATGCGGACCACATATACACTGCTACTCAAGAGGTCGACTGCTACCAAAATCCACTGTCAGATAATGTACCACCACCTCCCATCACCCATTCGAGTTTCAAGGCCTTCTCTGCACTCTCTGACCTTACAAATCTCCCGGGTTTGATAATATTGCCAATGCAGCACTCAATGCCCTACCAACCCCTTGGGTGAAACCTCTTGCCTTGCTGTTTAGTGCAACTTGGCTACTTCCAAGCGGCCTGGAAGCATGCCAAAATCATCACCATCTGCAAACCTGGGAAGGAAGACACCTCTCCTGCACACTATGGTCCCATCAGTCTGCTTTCTCATATAACACATTAGTGGAAAAGCTCATCCTAAGTATGTTTCAGAAAACCCTGGACCGTAATAACACCCTTAGAAAGAAGCAATTTGGCTTCAGATCTCAACACGCCACACAACATGAGCTACTTGGGTTGGTGGAAGAAGTGTGCACTGCCTTCAATCGCTAGTAATATGTTGCTGCTCTATTATTCACATCACCAAATCATTCGTTAGTGTCTGGCATGAAGGTTTACTTTCCCGCCTCATTCACTAAAACACCCCTTCATACTTTATCTATCTCCTATCTCCTCAACAGATCCTGCTCCTTCACCCGTGACGGCATATTATCCTCACCTCACCCTATTAGAGCTGGTGTTTCTCAAGGTGGTGTCCTGGGACTCACTCTCTTCCTTCTCTGTATCAACACACTACCTTCATTGCCACGCTGCGCATTGTACCTTCTTGCAGCCGATACACCTGTAACCTTTACGTCAACTAGTCATTATATAGCAGAATATAGAATCCAACACTACGCCGACCTCCTCACCACTTGATCAAACGATGGGCTTGAGCATCCACTTTCAGACGATGCCAAACCATCACTTTCTCCAGAAGGCAGTTAGAGGATTTACCACCTATTCGTCTAGCCGGTGAGGAAGTCCATTGGTAATCATATGTACGATATCTAGGCGTTTTGTTTGATGTAAAACGACGTGGAAGGACCACATCACCTACAGAGACAACAAGGTCAGTAAACATGTGTGTATGTTATACGAATTGTACAATCGAATCTCAGTGATGTCCATATCCAATAAATTGCTCCTCTATAAAAAGGCGCTCCGACCAGCCACCGCTTATGCCTCTGCCATTTGGGGTATAGCAGCTAAAATTCACCTACGCCACCTTGAAATCCTACAGTCTCGATTCCTCCGTATTGCTACGGATTCCTCATGGTACATCCCTAACCTTGTAATCTGTCGTGACCTACACATTCCTACCCTAACACTGCATCCAGCTCCTCTCACTACGCAAACCTCTCCCATAACTTCAACTCCCTTATGCTCGGTCCAGATGAGTACAATATATACCCCAGTGAAAAGTACAGAAGACCGAGGCTTATTTTAGCCACTTGAAAACACTGCAGTATCAGTTCAGAACTTATAATCAGTTAAATAAAAAGAATAACTCCAAAACAAAACCTCTACCGTCATTTTCCCTAACTCAAAACATTCTACAGCCAGTACAGGGCTTATCCCTGATCAGGTTAGAGACTGAAATTCTGGCTACGGACTTTCAAGTGTCCCATCTCAAGTATGAGGATCGGAAAATAGCCCAGAAGAAGCTCACAACAGGCATAGCGAAAGGACGGCAAGTATGACCAAAATGACGTGACCTTCACGTAAGCTAAGGATAGTTATCAATTATAAGTTTTGTTTACTTGGATACCTCGAATTATTTATCACATTAAGAAATACTGATATATTGTTCTGCATATACAGATTAAACTTCAATATAATAATATACTTCTTTGGCGACCACACTTAATATAATACTTGTTATTTCTCGTTTAATGTAGTACGAAAAGCTGCAATTATTATTTATAGCATCGATTTGCATATAAAGAAGATTTGGTCCCCCTACCCCTGTAGTGATTGCAATTTTTAATGAAACCACAATTACAAACGTCAGATGTTTCCTACAGCTCAATCTAGAATGTAGTGGTTACTATTACTTACAGATTTGCACAATGTAAAACAGAAAGTAATGATAGGTTTTCATTATTAATTTTATTAGAATTAATCTTTCGCTACCGTGCAAAAGTTTCAAGTTTAATATTTAAAATATGCCAAAATGGTTTCTTAAACCTTTAAAATTATTTTGTAACAACAGAAATATTAATAAAGAGTTTAAACTCTGCAAATAACAACATGTGTCGATTTACTAACTTGTTTTATTGAGAATAATCCTTAAATACTTACTTGTACACAAAACATATATGCGTATATAGCTATTTGAATTTATTCAAGCTTGATTTGTTCTAGCAAATAGGCTCATATTATATCCATAGTTTCAACCTGGTTACTATATATAAATGCAAATTATATTAGGAAAATATTAATATAAAAGAACTACTACGAACTTATAAAATCTGAAGCTTTTGTAGCGACGAATACGATCACTATCTTCTCAGATTGCCAGCCAAGTGAAATGATGATTAGATAAAAACGTTTCGAGCGAGTGCATCTCTCCCATCATCAAGATATTTATAAAACGTCATAACCACTAATAAAATACGGGATATAACACAAACATTAACAAATTTCGCATTACTGAATAAAAAACTGCTTTCAGTCAATTAAATGCCAGGTCAGGAGATGACGTGAGTATAGAAAATTTTATCAAAGTAACGTAATTACTTAACTTTATTATCGAGCTGTATTGATCTTTGCTTCTTAATTCGACGGATTTCCATTTTTAAGGCCGGTTTCCAAGAGAAGCTGAACTAAAATCCAGCATCATGATTAAGCGTGCTCCTTTTAGAGGAAATCGCCAAAGCCTCCTTAATTCTCCGATCCCGGTAACTGTTGCATTTTACCAAGATGGCCGTCTCCCGAAAATTGGCCTTATCGTCGTCATCAAAACAATACTTTGCAAAATATGTGTGTGTGTGTAGTGTTTAACGCCCGCTTTTACTACATACGGCATCACAGGCGTGACACTGATGGAGCAACGGTGGAATGAAATGGCGGGGGAAACTGGAGGTCCCGGAGAAAACCCGCCCCAGCGCCGTGTTGTCCACTACAAATCTCACTTTGCGGTCACCTGGGATCGAACCCGGGCCGCCTTGATGCTCTGCGAGCCCAGACTTCTCAGGTTGCATTAAACGAATGCTCCGTTTATGTTCGATTATTCTAGTAGCGATGGTCCTTCCGGTTTGTCCTAAATGAAAAAAATGTGTAGTGTTTAACGCCCGCTTTTACTACATACGGCACCACAGGCGATGACACTGATGCATGAGTTGAAGATGGAGCATCAGTGGAATGAGATAGCGGGGGAAACCGGAGATCCCGCATAAAACCCGCCCCTTCACAAATCTCAGTTTGCGGTCGCCTGGGATTGAACCCGGGCCGCCTAGGTGAGAGCCAAGCGGTCTTACCACTGAGCCACGGCACGGCCGTTTGTCCCATAAACGGTGTTCCACATTCTCAGGAAATTCCCTTCTGATCTCCTTGTTAGCTTCGACGTGGTTTCTATATTTACAAGAGTACCACTTCAAGAAGCCATACAACTTCTGAAGGAGCATTTTCCGTGTGATATCATAGAGCTCTTCCGACATACCCTGACGTCCACTTTCTTCTTGTATGGTGGTGCTTTCTTTGAACAAGTAGACGAAATAGCAATGGGCTCCCGTTGTAACCAGCTATAGCTAATTTCTATATAGAACACCTAGAGCATTAAATACTTGCCACAGCTCCACTTAAACCATCTCATTTTTATAGATACGTGGACGACACTTTTGTAATTTGGCCACATGGATCACACACTTTGCCTAGCTTTCTTGCGCATCTCAACAGTCTTCGACCTCAAATACAGTTTACCATGGAATTGGAGAAGGATGGAACTTTTCCATTTCTGGACATTCTTGTTTCAAAAAGCAGCAACGGTACACTGGGGCATGCTGTATATCGCAAGCCTACACACAACGATCCCTATCTGAACGCACATGATTTCCATCATAAGTCTTAGCGACTGGGAGTTCTCAATACACTGGTCCACAGAGCTTTGTCTATCTCTGATCCCAGCCACTTAAAACAAGAATTACAGCGCCTGAGACTCACTTTCCGTCAAAATGGCTACTCCGAATATGACGCTGAAGCCTCGATCACTAAAGCTAGGAAAGGGAAACCTGTAATACAGCAAGCGTCAGATAAGACTACCGCTACAGCCTGCATCCCGTTTACCGGCAATCTATGCGGCAGAATCAGCAGAATTCTCACCAAATACAACATCAGCATCACGACCATCCACAAGCCACCTCCGAAGATTAAGCATCTGTTGGGACCAGTGAAAAACAAACTGGACTTCCAACTTCCGGGAGTGTACCGCATTCCCTGTGAATGTGTGACACCGTATATAGGACAAACCGGAAGTACTATTGCAACTAGAATAATTGCACATGAACGGAGCATTCGTTTAACGCAAACTGAGAAGTCTGGGCTGACGGTGCATTGTTTGATGACGACCATAGGGAGAAAAAAACACCTTCCAAAACGTTGATATCTAATCATCTTTTCACCTGACTGGCAGCCCGAGAAGAAAGTGAGCGTACTCTGAACTTTACACCAACGATTACTTTAAAAATTTTTACTACTAAGATAACTCATACTACACTCAGAGAACTCATAGCAAATACCTTTTGCTAACATTTACTCATGTATCTACTCCATGTATATGAACATAATGTTCTTGATAATTTCTTACAAGTTTAAGGACATTTGGGAATAAAGTAAGATGGTCGAAACCTCCAATGGGCGTTGCTATGTGATGGCATTGAAACTTCATTCTCATTGCATGGCCAAAACATAAAAAATTTGATGAAGGCTTTCTATAGAGATAAGCACATGTGTTTTAAGTTTTTTCAACTAATTTCTACATATCTCCTATTATCTCAAACGCTTACCTTGGACATCAATAGAGCTTTTACTCTGTATCGTAAAGGGTAGTTTATTATTGCTTCTAGTAGTTTGAGTTCATAGATCTTCTCTTTCACGAGTCAGAAGTATAGAAGTATCTACGGCTGAGAATGTTATATTCCTCTTTTGATAAATCATAAACGAAAGAGCTTGTTCCGCTAGCCCTTGTCAAATCACCCAGACGATGTTTCTTGTTATCTTGTATGTTGATACCCACTCCCTGACTAGACCTGCGGCATCAACAACGTTTTCATCCAGCCTCTTGTGACATGCAGGTTAAACAAAACGTTCTTTTAGAAAACCGCACACAACTTGTAGAAACGTGAACATGTGAGTGAAAGTCATTCTTCACTCAACGTTTGTAGATATGGTTTAAATACAGTTTTCCTATAGATACGAGGGTTGTTCGGTAAAAAATGATCATAATATTATTACGGTCATAATGTTTCGCACTAAAATTCAATCTTATTATATTCTGTTAGCTTAATGTAAAACAAACACGCCGTAGTAGTTTCATTGTTGGTACTCCTGGTTCCCGCCTGTGAAAACCAGGCAAGTTCGGACATGTTCAGTATCACCTACAGCTGCAATGGAGGTAACATGCAGTTAAAGTTGATGTTAGAGGAAGATCCGGACGTTCTTTCAAACGTAATCACTGCTGATGAAACTTGGCTACATCATTTTGATACTGAGAGCAAACAGCAAAGCTCAGTGTGGAAATCTCCTTCATCACCAACCCCCCAAAAAGCAAAAGTGGTCGCTTCTGCTGGGAAAGTTGTGGTCATCTCATTCTTTGATATTCATGGAATGGTTTATCAGAATGTTGTACCTGCACACACATCAGTAACTGGATAATACTATACCGATGTCCTGAAAATATTGCAAGTCCATATCAGGCGCAAAAGACCATATTTCCGTGATGCAGGCTGGATGCTCCACCACGATAATGCGCGGCCGCATATTGCCAATGTTGTTGCTGAATATCTTGCAAAAATCAACGTCAAGTGCATCCTTCACCCTCCCTATAGTCCAGATTTAGCCCCATGTGACTCTTCTATTCCCTAACTTGAAGAAACGCCTTTGTGGGAGGCATTATCCATCACCAGAAACAGTGGTGAAGGCTGTGGAGGCGATTTTGAAGGATCTCTCAAAAATGGTTTCCAGCATGTCTTTGAAGACTGGCAGAAACGCTGGGACAAGTGCATCGCACTCAGAGGAGACTATTTTGAGCAGGACCATCAAAATTATGAGGATGAGTATAGGTACGTTGTCAAGAAAAAATTGTGATCATTCTTTATTGAACAGTCCTCGTACAACAGAAGTAGGACAAAACAATACACGTAATATAAATTTAAATATTTTAAAATCTGTCGCTAAGTGATATGTTTGGTATTTCATTCTCTTCGCATAAAAATAACTTAAAAGAAAATAAAAGACGCTTATTTAAAAAAAGGATCTACTGCACTTGTAAACTGTGTATATTAAAATGAATTACATTCCTCATATAGTAAGATTTTTTCACTATTTTTTGTATTAAAAGATGTGCAAACTCAAGGAGATTAAAGAAGACTTGTTTGACCAATCAGGGTACTGTAGCATAACCGACGTTTCGATTCACCTGCGTGCGCAGGACACATACATTCCTTTATATTCTTTGTATTCTTTATATTCTTTATTTTGATTCAGAGACATTCAAAATATCTATGAATTTCTCTGAATATCTGAATTTAAAAGCATATCTGAATTCACAGTACTGAATATTCCAATGGCAGGCGATATTGCCCATATTTAAGCACGTCGCAGACAAATTCAAAATGTTACTGGCGTTAACTGCCACTTCCTAAAGTTCCTCTATGTCCTCTGTTATTTCTTTTAAGTAGTAAACAATGCAATAGGACAGACTGTTATTCTGTGGGGAGAGATATTATGCAATAGTACAAAACTTCGTCATCCTTAGACAGAGCAGTCGCATTGTTGAAAACATTGTCCTCATGCAAAATTGTGCTTCACCTTATACAACTGGAAGGAAATTTAAAAACTTTTTTTCACACGAAAATGCCTGGGGGAAACCAATTTAAAAGTTAAAGTTATTCCATTTGATCTCAGAGCAACGTTTGTTGGAATTCCAAGTCATCTGAAAACTTTCAGCCTTTGGGACCACAGCAAAGCCCCTTTGGTAGTTTTCACAGTTCTTGAGTAGCCGCATATCTCCACACAAACAGAATCAGCTCTGTCTTTTACTCCAGCATACAGTTAGCTTATTTCCGTCTGTCGATTAAACAATACTTAGAAAAAGTCAGGCTATAGTTAAAGCATAAATAAACAATTGATAACAACATTAAGAAACATCACGTTCATCTGTTATTATTTTGGCTACGGTAATACAATACTCGATAACTGTTCCACTGCCTCACCCCCCACTGAGTAACAGTCTCAATGAGAGGATACAAAGAGCCGCGAGTTGAGGAGGGAAGACAGAAGTAGGCAGGGTCCCTAATAACTATAGGTTTGACTCCCCAGTTCTCCACCTACTTGTGAGTCCCGGAGCTCACATACATTTCCTATTCAGACAACGAGGATATACAGAGTGAATATTCCTTGCCATGCAACGCCGAACCTCCAATCAACTCAGAAACCTGAAACAGTGATCAATATGAAAGTAAAGTAAAATAATAGGTAAGGTGAAATGGAAAAACGGTAAAATCGGAGATATTATAATTTCAGAATTTGCCAAGTGATTCGGAAAAACGTCTAAAAACGATGTACCGGATATACTCGCCGAGGTCTACTTCCCATAAGCCTCAGCCCCGTAGGACCGGGAACCCGGGCCTCATCTGTTATTTCCATTAGGACAGCACCTGTTTTATAAGCTGCCCCCCCCCGTCTGCCTTACGGCAAACAGGACGGATGTGGATACGCCACATACGCGCCAGTCCTTAATGAACCAGCTACCAAATAACCTTGGTAGGGCCGCCAGTGTCTAGCTCACCAGCTACTAGCTCTGCAGGCTAGTCCCCGGGACTTATAGGACAACCCTCTGCCCCCTCCGGGCGGCCCTGGCGACCTGGCCGGAGGTACCCAGTTGCCCGTGGGTGACGGGAACCAACTGCCCCCTCGAGACCAACCCAATCCGAACAACTCCCATGCGGGAGGGGCTCGTTATGTTCGGCCCGAGGTTCCTCTAGTAACGTCAGAGGTACCACGAGTGCTAGGGGTCCGTAGCGCCCGCACTTTGGCAGCTAAAAGGGACGGATCCCTTCCCCTACGGGGGATGTACCGGATAGGCGGATCTTTGAAATTGAACTCTCGACCTCCCCTCTCGGTTTGTTCTAGAACTCACATGATAGCTGAATCTCTATGGTCCAGTGCCAGTGCAGCTTTGTTTCAATAGTGATTCTATTTGAAGAATTGGTTGTGATTTGTTCTGATTGTAAGATTCAAGTGTAACAACTGCCGCCGCCGCCACCACCAGTTCCACCACACATTCTTTGCAAATTCTAATTTTTATAGCTATTTGATAGTAGATGTTCATGTACATTTCAATTATTTAAGCAATCAAAAACATCTTTAAAAACTGCAGAAAGGGGCAAAAATAAAAACTTACCGTTTAGACCCATAAAAATATTAATTAAAAACGAATATAAAATCAAACCAAACCAATCAATATCTAACAAAACCAAAGATAAAAAAGGAATATTTTAATTAAAAATCCAGAAATTATTCCAGAAATCCAACGTAATGCTGCAGTAGCAAAATTTAGATTACTTACGGAACATGATTATTTGTCCAAACACTTACATAGATTAGGAATTTATACAAGTCCAAATTGTCCTCTGTGCAACAAAGAAGAGGACATGACTGAAGAACATCTTTTAACCTGTGAAGCCCTACCTGCTGGACCCACTACACAGAAATATTGGAGAGCAAGAGAGCTAATGGCTTCATTGCCAAAACCTAGCATTTGAAAACAACAACAATCAGGTCTTGAGGTAATGGCTTTAAATTTCACCTCTTTGCATGACAAGGAGGAAAATCCAATAGCTCCTTAAGGCAAGGCTGCACTGAAAATTTGCGAAAATGTTGAAAATCATGGAATTTTCTTTTTGGGAATTTTTGGTAGCTTAGGGTGTGTAGTAATAGAATGTCATGCTATTTTTTATCATTTACGCCATTTTAGGCATCACGTGACAATTTAAATATACCTTAAACAATCGTGAAAAGTAACAATCAGTACTTTAAAATTATTTTTGAGAAACTTTTACTAACACTTTTCTGTATACAAAATGTCTCACGCGTCAAAGTTTTTCATTTAACTTGGTGGAACTTACAGGAAAGGTCCATAATATATAAATAATAAACTTCTAATTCCCCTTTTCTGTTAATGTTCATGTTTTGAAAATTATATGGTGTTAAGAAATAAAAAAGTTAATATTTTCAAACTTTTGAGAGCTTACACATGGAAAATATTTTAGAACAAATGGTACAAGTATACTCCAAAATATAAGAATGTGAGTCTTTTAAAATTGCTCTGCACCAGCAGCCACAAACAAAAATTCAGCTTAAAATATCAAGTTTTTTACACGTAAAACATTTTACATAGGGAGTAATTTTTGGAATATTTTCACAAAATATAATTAATAATTAATTAAGTATTTGGTGTTGCAGCATGAAAATTTAGATACAAGTTTAAAATGATATTCTAATTATGTGGCTAATTTTTAATAATGATAGGTTTATTATTATAGAATTTGGAATTTTCAGTGTAGCCTCGCCTTAAAGAGAAAGAAGTGAAAACAATCTACCTAGTTCTCAGCACTTTTTAAATGGCTGTAGAACGACAACACGTTTTGACTGAAGATTTCAATCCAATTGGTTCCACTGTGTAGATCTGCCATTTTGTGTTCCAATGTTACTGTCAATTGATGAATGTGATAGGTTCTTCCTTCAGGGACGTGTTTAAAGGTGTGTGTGAACGTACACTAATGAATAAAAGTTTGCAATCCTCTCTAAAATTACTACTGCAGCTCTATTGGTCTGGGTATGAGTTTTTGGAACCGACATACATAGTGACTGCCTTCTGTCACATACAACTCTTATTCACTGAGCTGTCGGTAGCTTCTCCATAAACTGTTCTGTAGACCATACATTAGAAGATATTCAAGAAGGGCATAAGTCACATATGTCGCTTAGCGCGTTGCATACATTCAAAAATAAATAGGGACAGGTGACTCACGTGGTATGCTTATTATATTTATTTTTATCACACAGAGCCCGTCTCGGTAGCGTAGATGGTAGCATGTCTACGTTACGTTCAAGAGGTCCCGAGTTCGAATCACGGTTAGGGTGAGTTACCTGGATAAGGTTTTTCCTGGGTTTTCGCTTATCCTTCAAGACAAATGTCGGGTAACTGTGAAGCCATAAAGATGAGTGGAGCAAAGGAGTTATACGTTGGCGCGACAATGTGAAGCAATAAATGGGTGACGCACAGTTCCACGTTGACGCTACGGTTTGTAACGAATAATATGGGTAGCTCAGGGTTGAGCAACGAGATTTCTCTCAGGGTATGCGTGGATATGTATGAGTAAGGATGGTTCTAATGACATTAATGCCCGTTTTAAACTGGTTTAATGACTGCTTCTTTTTATCATCACATCAAACTCCAAGTTGCTGACCAAGGGTTACCAATATATCGCTGTTTAGAGTCACTGTAGGTTGAATGCTTATTACTCGATAATACTTAATTCGTTGCGTATGAACCGACAGATCTTCCCTCCGGTTCTGATCTCCCTTTGACCAACACAAGAAAAGGACTGCCTTAATCTGCTTCACGCCGCAGACTGTCTGTCCACACACTATACACAGCTGTGCGTGGGTGTGTAACTTTCACTTCTGTAGCCCTGTCTTTCACACAAAGATTCCCTTTGTGACTATTTTGTTCATTGTGATCATTAGTCTCGGTCATGCCATTATTAAGGGTCCGAAGAATACCTTTTCAAACAAAGTCAAGTGCTTTCCCTTAGAACCCTGCTAAGAACATTGTTTCTTACGTTTCTTTTGTTGAAATACTATTCAACCCAATTGCTATTCGACTCAACTGCACCTGCACGCGTTCCACACAAATATACATTCCTTTGAAATCCATCACGACTTGATGCATTGCATCCCTTAATTTCGCTATCAACTGTAAGCTCCATGAACCCTGGACTCATTTGACCATTTCACCCAATTCATTCACCGTACGATATGACTTAACGTTGGAGGACGTAAATTACAAGAAGAATTACCAAACATGTGCGTGATAAAAATATCTTATATACAGGGCGGTATAAAGACACAATTTAGAACCATTTAAAAAATACTTTATTTGTTAAGGTTGATCTGTGAAAGGGGTGATATTGCTTGAATATCTTCGTCTTATTTCTTTGGAAGAGGCTGAACGTATATAACAAGCTTGTTACTTAAGTAATCATCTTTGAGTTAAGCTCTATCTCTCTCTCTCCCTCTCTCGCTCTCTCTCTCTCTCTCTCTCTCTCTCTCTCTCTCTCTCTCTCTCTCTCTCTCTCTCTCTCTCTCTCTCCACACATACAGACATTCACACACCACTTTCTGAAACAGGGGTACTAAAACAAGATACAATGAATTCGCGACACCCAAGTTTTGAATGGAATGCAGTACTTTTGCTACTTGCAATACAGAACAAGAGAAACTAAATATGCATAAAGTATAGTAATGGGTATAAACTTCCCGTTTTAGCCCTTCTAAGACACAAATATTAAATTACCTGTTATGAAAAGTTCAGTATACCATTAATTATCTAATATAAATGGGTTATAACGAAATTCGATTCTAACAGAAAGAACCTGAATATTTAACTGTGACAAACATTTAAGAGATGAGTGCAGATGGATTAGTAATAAGCTTTTACCCTTGTCTTTTCCTGTCTTTTACATATATATATATATATATATATATATATATATATATATATATATATATGTGTGTGTGTGTGTGTGTGTGTGTGTGTGTGTGTGTGTGTGTGTTTAGTAAAGCTCTTTAGCTCCTTTGATGCATATAAGGCATATCAAGGCTTCCAGAAAATTCAGAACTACGAGCAAAATATATCCAAAGATAGAATTATGAAGATAATGATGTTGCACAGAAATTCATCATCATCATCATCATCATCATCATCATCATCATCATCATCATCATCTTCCTTCATGCCTTAGGCAGCACATAATTTTCTTGTTGGATCCACCGTTTTCTTTGTCTTCCCATGCTCCTCTTTCCTACTGGTCTATGGTTCATAAAATAGCATGGTAACATTTCTTTCTCCATTTTTTGTACATGAGGTACCCATTTACTTCTATATTCTTGTAATCTATGCAGATCGATTATCTCCAGCTCTTCGCGTATATGTTCATTTTGTTTGTGGTCGAGTTTTCTATATCCCGCAATGCTTCTTAGAAATTTCATTTCATTTGCCTGAAATTTTCTTGTATCTTTTTCAATTATGACCCATACTTCGCTACGATATAGTACTTTAGGTACTAACGTTACTTGTAAAACTTTACAATGGTATCTTTACTTGCTTTAACTTTTAGACGTCTGTTTATTGTTCCATTTATATAATTTAATATTTCCGACTTTTTAATTATGTCTGTTTCTTTGTTATATGACATGTAATGAGCCAAGTATTTGAACTCGTCTACCTGTTCTATATTATTATTTTCTATTGCAATTTTCGATCTAATATTCCCTCTGCCTTTAAAAGCCATCATCATCTCACTTTTATTTGCATATTACACTCCTTTAAAATTGTGGTTAGCTCGAGTATTGCCTTCTGAAGAATGTTTTCTGAGCTAGAGATAACCTGATCATCTGCGAAAGTAAGGGATATTACAAAGTTCTTCACGTTAAGATTTGTGGTATATATTCCAATAAGAAGAAATCACTGAGATTAAAATTGAGAGCTAAGAAAAGCGCAACTCGTGCAGCCCGTATTGCTAAGGTACTTGCATTTAGTAAAACTAATGAAAAAGAACATCATAAGCTTAAAGATGAAGTACCTCTAAATCAGTTACGTTGAAGAAGTGGAAACTGCTACCTAAGGTACTTAGAATTCTGAAATTTAGAACAAAGATAAGTTCTTGGAATTTGGCAAGCTGAAAGGTAGCTTTAGTATTGTGGATATAAGTAACCAGAGACATTAGGAATTCACACAAGCTGGCGCTTGAGAGGGACGGTTCAAAGGTAGCCTTCTGTGGTCTGCATTCGAGATATCGAGTTTCCATTCTTGAATTAGGTTTACCTGCTGAGAATATTAGCCTAAGACCCCCAGTATAATTCGTTTCATCTCATTTCCACCATCCAATTCTTCTGGGTAACATGATTTAGTGAAGTCGCGTATGGAGTTTTACTGCGGAGGGTTTACGGGTGCTCTCCCTTTTCGGCTAGCCACTCTTCCAGAGGGGATTGCGATTGGGATTTCATTACGGAGTAGATTTGCTACTTAGGCCACCATGCTCGGCCAATTGTTCCTATGCCCCCAAGTGGGGGCACCCCCGGGAGGAAGGATGAGGCGAAGGAGACAGAGGGCGACCAATCCAATGAGCCACTACAGTACAGAGGGCAAGGTACCTATAGTTTACTTGGATAGAGACTTTCCCCTACAGGCCAGGAAAACGAACCCGCTCCAACACAGCGGGACGGCAACGAGGGAGCAACCGAGTCCTTATGGTACCAAGACAGGCGATCCGAGCCCCAAAGGTCCCTGGTTGGCGGTCCCGAAGTGGCCCCAGCAGAGAAGCGGAGAGGGGCAACTAACCTACCGGAGGAGGAAGTAGTTTTCCTCAAAGCATATCATCCCGCCATCACCACCGAGACACCCGCCGACACTTCTACCCTGAAATAGTCCACCAGATGGAAGATGATATGAAATTGAAGGACTGTCCATTCGAGGGATGTAACTAACCTACCCAGCATTCACCTAGCGACCCGTGAAAATCCCGGAAAAACTCATGGGACTGGTAGGTCGACCACGGGAATCAAACCCGGGCCTCTCGAATGCGGGCTTCAGCCGAAACTGCCTGAGCCATCTTGCTTGGTCTTACAGAGGGGAGTGTGATTTAGTCGGACCCGGAATCTCTGGTGACGTGGAACTCCGCAGGGCTGAATAAACTGCCTACTACGCAACTATAGTACCTACCACATTTTGTGTGTTATTGGTAAGAATTGGTCTAATATAGGATCGTGCATTTTTGAAAATTCTCGATTAAGTCCTATGAAAGTATTTATTGTAGCCAATTAACAACTGTCGTAATACTAAAAATGATGTGCGGGTTACTCAAATTTATTGGTCGTCAGGGAACTCTCCTCTTAATGTTTGTGTGCCTCACGACACCGCATCATTCAACTTATTATTACGTAAACTGTTATATTTAAACCATTAAGTCTGGATGTCAGAAGTAAATATATATAGTTCCATTGCAGGCCTGAATCAGTTCTCAAATAGTCGTCAGGTCTTCTCAATTATGTTATTTTTATTAGTCCTCATTAAAAGCATCAATCCCAATGAATATTGGGATTTTAACCCTTTACCATATTTATTACATTAAACTTATAGTTGTAAATGATATGTCAAATGAAAAAGCAGCTCAAACAGTTTTGTTTGTTGGCACCAGTGCACATGGGCTTGCAATGTTTCGGCCGCAATCCGCTAGACAGCGGTAGTAGCAAAGATGGCGGCTAGTAAACAGAAAGCTTTTTTCTTTGTTGTTGTTTTGCGTTAATCTACAACGTGCGTTCAATATTAAGTTTGGTTGTGATCCTCCTAGTGATAATAACATTCGTAGATGGTATCATCAGTTTGAAGGTACCGGCTGCCTTTGTAAAGGGAAGAGCACGGAACGACCAACAGTAAGTGAAGAGACTGTTGAGCGAGTGAGAGAGACGTTCACTCGTAGCCCAAAGAAATCAGTCCGGAAGGCCAGTCGTGAATTAGAAGTTACTGTGTCGATTGTTTGGAAAGTTATGATACCGAAATTAAGAATTGCAATGTATAAATAATCATGATGGATTTCAAAGGAATGTGCATTCTTTGTTACAACATGTGCAAGGGCAGTTGAGTCGAATATCAGTTGGGGGAGGATAGTTGTTATAACAAAAGCAATGTAAGAAACAGTGTCCTTAGCAGATTTCTAAAGGGGAGCACTTGACTTGTTGAATGAGGTGTTCTTCGGTCCCTAATAATGACAATGGACAAGATTGTCACAAAGGGAATCTTTGGTTGAATAAGGGCTTCGAGAAAGTGAAAGTCACATGTACACCCACGCGCATCTGTGGTCATTCATTCAGTCCACGGCGTGAGGCCGATTAGGGCGGTCCACTTCTTCTGTCTTGTTTGAGGACAGACCAGAAGAGATGAGAGAAGATATTTGTTGGTTCATATGTACGGGAAGAACGAAATAAGTTTATGGAGTAATAAGCATTCCACCTCCAGTCTCTCTGAACATTGATCTATTAGTAATCCTTGGTCGGAAACTTCAATTTCGATGTTCTGAAAAAAAGAAGCAGTCAATAAATCAGTTTGAAACGGGCATTCCAGCGTCATTAAAACTATCCTTCTCACACATACTCACGCATACCCTGTGAGAAACATCATTGCTTTACCCTGAGCTAAACATTATTGTATCAAATTGTAGCGCCCAAGTGGAACAATTTGCCCGCCAATAAATTGTTTCAGTTGTAAGAAAACGCTTGCGGCTACGTCCTTACCGTTTACAGTTAATACAGGCTCTAAAGCCGACAGACCACAGATTACGTGCCAACTTCGCAAACGACCTGTTCTTTCATGACGATGACGTTTTTATGGATCGTGTTGTCTTCAGTGATGAATCGACCTTTCACCTTAGTGGACATGTTTACAATCATAACGTTGGTATCTGGGTCCTCACGAGATGGTACAAATGCAACGAAATTCCCCTAAAGTGAATGTTTTTTATCGCCGTATCCGGTGGAAGGTTTATCGGCCTTTCTTTCTTTGCGAACCTATTCTAACTGACACTTCTTACCTTGATACACTATAGCAATGGCTCTTCCCTCAGTTGGAAGAGAATGAGCCAGTGAAATTCATTTTCCAGCAAGATGGTGACACACCTCCCTGGCACAACGAAGTACGCGATTGGTTGAACGTCACTGTACCCGAACGCTGGAGAGGCCAGAAGGGCCCCAATGAAAGGGCTTGCTATGCGTGGCCTCTACGTTCTCCTGACCTAATGCCATGCGATTTTTACCTTTGGGGCTTGGATTGTGTGTACGTGCCTCCGCTATCAGCTGACCTCCCTGAATTAAGAAACCTGGATTGAAGCAGCTGTTGCTACAATTAGTGAATACACACTTATCAACGTTGAGGAAGAACTCGGCTATAGATTGATGTGTGCCGGGTAACAAAGTGTAGTCACGTTGAACATTTATAAGGTTCTTGGTAAAACTGTTTGAGATACTTTTCCATTTGACATATCATTTATAACTGTACGTTTAATGTAATAAATATTATAAAGTGTTAAACCCTGATATTCATTTATATATACCTGTATTTAACTGCGTTTTTATCCGGACACTTGTCCACGCATACCCTGAGATAAACGTCTATCAGTATTTTACTTTTCCTTGCCATGTACAGAGTAGACAAACAATGTATTGCATTCCAAGTAAAATCTTCAGTAGAAGTACTTGTTTTAAGGGACAAAAGCTGTTTAGAAAACGTCTATATATATGCCTGTGTTAAGAGCTTACTCACGAAAAGGAAAAGCTGATCAAAAGCAAACTTAGGGCTTAATATCGGCATCTCACAATTATGCGATATAAAAGTTTTTAAGAAAATCATCCTGGGCTAACTTTCACATCCTTTTTTTAAAAATGTTTATACTTAAAAACTGGCTCCAGTGATTTTTTATTAGAATACCAAATGTTTAGGGCAATTTCATGTCACATGAAATACACATCTTTAACTTTCTAGGTATGTCCTCATAAGGCCCATGTATTCTTGAGCATTCAGAAATGGTCCATCGTAAGAAACAATGTATTACAATAACAAAATGTATAACTATTTAAAATAAACAATTTCTTTATTACGCCTTTCAGCCTTAAAGCCTTTCATTTTTACTTACGCTTTTCTCAAACGGGAGTCATTGTACATTTTTAATGGTATATGGTCTTTCAAATGAAGGGAATTTCACAGTGATAATGTAGTGATCTCTTAGACACTACTACACGTAAATCTTCTCTTGTACCTAGAGACACAACAACACGTATACTAATACTCTGTATTTGCCCTCCGAAAGGACGGCACGTATTTCACCATCATCAGACACTCTGTTTTAGCAAATGGGAGAAACAGCACATATACATCATCAAGATTCTATCAAATTCTGTTTTTTGTATACTCCACCAGAATAACTTGTGCGCGAAGAAACGATCTCACGATGTCCATAAACTAAAACGTGTCCACGGCTTCTTGCATCACTCGGCGCATCTTAGTAATTTACAAGTTTACTCGCAACTATGATTCTACCTAGCCGTCGTGTCACGCGTCCAGTAGCGGACAAATTCTAAGTCTCGCGTCTAATGTGCAAGTTACACCAAAAACAGTGACGGGTGGAGAGGGGAACTTGTTTAAATAAACTTGTCATTCAACGGTCTTTGTGTAATAATATCCCTACGCTGTCAGGACGCAACCACTCCCTGAAACCCAAAAGGTAGGATCCATGCAGGCCTACCCTGAGAAAAAACCTGACCAGATGTAAACCTCCCTACAGTAAGTAGCCTTCACCCGTCACATATCCTACCATATGAGGAGTTGAGCGCCGGGTGGGCTCAATGGGGTAAGAAAGCGGGCAAGTACTGCCTCAGTAACAACTGGAATCTCTACGTTAACAAGAATAAAAGTGAGTGGACAAGTTAGGTGCACCAATCCCTGCTTCGGCGCAATGAGCTAGACAGGTCTATCCAACTGAAGGACACCTGGTCTCTGGATTGTGCTGCACCGGCAATGGCATCGGTGCTTAGTTGGGCATAATAGACTTGGGGTAAGACGGAATGGGAAAAACAGCACAGAGAAGGTACTGTGATATAGCCTAGCACTGTGCAGCTTCCTTTCAATGCGCCTGTTAAAACCTTGTCCATCCGACTGACGATCTATCAGTAGCGACAAAATAAAAATTTGCAAATACAGGTCCATATTGCTCATCGTATCTTCAACAAACGCAAAGACATTTTAGTATTTTGGGGGGAATTTTGAGCAGTAGTTAGTCAGCTTTGATTAAATCAATTTCGATCCCTCTTACAAATATATATCGATGCGATGTGCCTTGTTTCTCAATACTTTCACGAGAGCAAACGGCTCTTTCAAGTTCGCACTAAATTTCTGTGGTCGACGAGAGCTGGTTTGTTTGGACATGCTTATCCTAACAAAGTAGGTCACAGCAGATGTGGAAAATACCTCCGTACTATCTATTAAGCATTCTTTTAAAAACTAACCATCTATAAAGAGTCATCTATAGAACAATTTTGCAAAATATAGCAACAATGTAATTTGCTTGAACTGAGATTTCCGCAGTATTGTGTTCAAATAAGTGTAGGGTAGAAAATAACACAATTTTCTTATTTTCTTACCAGCAAGCCTACATCTGAAAAGTAAACGTTCTTAAAAACACAAACCCAAAAGCAAAAACAAGAACCTAAAAGCCAAAACAAAAGAACACAAAAACAAATTTTAAATAATTTTTGTGGCGTCCTATATCCTAAGACTTTGGAAAATCTAACCCCAGTTCAGCAATCAGTTCGTTTCTTGCTTTTCAATTCTAATTGCTGTGGTGCTATCAAACTTTTGTTTATTTTTTTCCTGAGATTATATGACAAATTAAGCACTGGATTTTGCCTTCGGCAAAACTTTCAAGGGTTGAAACGATATTTTGTAATGAAGAAACCATAAAAATTACTCTTCTATTTGCTAAATCCTATTTAATACAACTGCGTTGAGAGAGGAGAGTGACAGGAAGAATATGATACCATTACTGTTGCACTCATGTAGGAGTGGCACCCGAGAAAGCACAGGGACCGCTCGGGTCCGGTCAGAGAAAGCTTCGGGTTCGATTCCAACAATAGGCCTGAGAATACTAAACTTAAATATTCTTATATTTTTTATTTTATTGGACAGCTAGTTGGAGATAGGGATGGCACAAGGGAATCTAACTTCAAAATGTTCAATAAATATTTAAGTATTCACTTAAATCCACAAGCAGTTCATTTTTATTCATTATTTCCCATCCTCCAATTGAGCAAGAATGGCGTCAGAGTTGACTGGTAAATCTATCTTGAAATCATAGAACTCTCTACCTAGAAGAAGCAATAATGTTTGCGGAAAGGTAAGCAAATAGCGCTCTTACTGTGGCTGCGCTAGTAACTAATACAACCAGTTTCCCCTGGATAGGAACAGTGCACCGCGTCTTCATGGTCGAATGCTACTTTCGTACCAGCATTAAAATTGGTTCGATATATCTATATAATTTAAAACGCTGCATAGTTGAGTTTATGCAAACTTATCCGGCATTCAGACAAGACCCTCGGAGTGTAATGTTGTCAAAAGTGTCCGGGTAACTATTGTTTACAACATAAACGTCTTACGTTTTATTACTATAGCACAAACTTTTTGTCATCTCACACTTAATTAAAATGCCTTAATGCTTGTATCCTTGCGTCTTTTAAAACCAATTTGTGTATCAAACATTTCCAAGATACAGGATCAGTTACTCGCAAAAAGAGAGACACTGGACGCTATAAAGTGACTGGACACAATCTAGAAGCAATAAATAATGTTATGATAGAAAGGCCTCAAACATACACTCTCGCAATACAGACAATGTTTAAGGGGAAGAGAGAAAGGAAATATAAGAAAATGGACACACAAGACTATGTACTAGAGATATTGTCTTGTTTAGACTTGGATAAAAGCTTTGTACATATTGTGGCACTATTTTATTTTTCAGTCCTAGAATATGTTCTGCTGATTTTCTGGTTTGTAATGAAGTTACATTGTGAGGAAATTGTGGGTAATAGAAAAGATTTGTGATCAAATTTAAATATTTCTATTTAACGTCTACAATAACAGAAATACATATGTTATTTATGAAGTGTTGATTGACTTATTTCGTATATTCTACATAGTATACTTTTATGGCTGCATAATCAGTTTGGCAGTACATTGCTTAGCACTATATAGTTTTTTAAACAGTTAACATATCTACGCACCAGGCGAAATAACGCACTTTTATATTGCATGGCAGACCCGCCTCTCCAATAGTACATTTACCAGCTGGTAGAGGGAGGGCTCAAAGCTGCTGTCAGCACATCAAATACGATCGCAAGCCGCTAGGGGAGTCGTATATAAACTCGCTCCATCAGCGATGGTATTGATGACATCAAATTTTGCATGACCAAATTACAGATAAAAACGAACACTGAATATATATATATATATATATATATATATATATATATATATATATATATATATATATATATATATATATATATAAGGTAATTGAATCTTATAATACGCGATAACACGTGATTCAATCATTGAGGAAAGAAATGATGCCCCATTCAGCTACTTCTTGCTTCATCAGTGAGCACTCCTAAAATGTAAAAAATTCGGCCTAGAATATTTCTACTTAGCTACAGAAATTCTCCTAATAACTTCTCTATTTGCTAATGGCTAAGACCGCCACTACGGGCTTCTAATTCAATGCTACCACTTCATTTTTACATTCCTGAAATCTTCTGCTTTCTACCCTAAAGTCTCTCTATAAATTTCCAAGAAATGCTCTCATATATTCCAAGAATTCCAAGCTAGGGAGCCATACCTGATCTGGCAACTTTGGATACCTTCACCCCTCTCGCTAACGTAACCTACAAGTTACTTAAACGAATTTGCCAGAGACTAGCCGTCGCCAAGTTATTTACTTAACGACATCTTACCCCAATCCAAACTGTATTCATTGTTAACTGCCAAACATAAAATTCCGTAACATTTAACGAATGCACAAAATGTTTATATTGTCACCTATCGCATTATTTCCTTGTAGTTGCGACAGGCCATTTCGCAGGAAAGAAAGAGACAAATAGTCTGCCAAGCCACACTTGCCGAGAGCGAGAAGGAGATAGAGATATCTAGACAGTTCTCTCTCCTCTTGCCATCGTGAAAGGCTGTGATGCTTCGGCAACTTTCGAGAAACAATGGCCCGGGTATAAATAAGTGGCAAGGGACGAATCAGGCAGTTGTTAACGGAGTTGCGAGTTGAGCTGCAATTGTGTGTGTGCAACTATTTGAAAATTACTGCAAGTACATTCTTTCGGTTGTTTACATGTTTTGAAGCAACGAGAGCCCTTCAAGTCTGCGAGTTGTGTAAGACACGTCATTTTTCGAGCCTGTAACGGGTGTACAAGGTGTCTTTTTACTTGAAATACAAGAGCATTTTAAATTTCTGCAAATTAGACTTTTAATTCTACGAACCTACAAAGTCACAATATTTAAAATTGTATTATAATTCTTAAATTAATTTATATATAATTTCTCTATCAACTTAAGGTAAGTACCGGACAGAGCAAAACTTCTGTTCACTGTTACAAGTACGATATGTATTTAGATGTAAGAGGAAATCTCTGAAGACAATGTGTCTTGGAAATGTGGATTAAGAACACAACAGTTTACTCCAGGTTGAGCTTTATATAACATTTTGGTGGGAGATTAAATTTGTTTTCATGTTCCTCTCTGCAAGTGAATATTTCTAGAGCACCTACGAGATTAAGCGCTTTTGTGGGAGAACCACCCGCCCCACAAAACTTTAAGCAGATGACGTGCAACACGCAAATTATTCTCCATGTAGGAAGTCTAAATTTAAAAGCGTAATGTACGATGTATATACATTACACGAAATATTAACTTGACTTAACACGATATAAATAGTATGTGTCGTAAGCTTATGAAACTAAAATAAAAGAACTCATCGAGGAGGAAACGTACCACAGATGAAATCAATATATAATTGTCACGTTACATCTCCTCATTCAGTCATTGTTCTATAAATGGGTGAAGGACTAAAGGATAGCAAGTGGAGGGGAACTTTTTACGAACTGTGACCTACACACAGATCTACTGCGGCTATCACGTCTCTTGAAGAAGGGATGTAGTGACAGAACAGCACAAGGTGACGGAGTGTCAAGCAGATACGTCACACAGACGCTAGGAGTTGCCTAACAACTGCTGCAGTACTTCATCCTGGCGCCAAAGCTGGCTATGGTGTACTGTTGATTAAGTTTGTTATGTAACTTATTTTTCTGTACTTTATGGTAAGGCGGCTCATCTGTTTATATCCCACCCCCATCTCTATACAGTTCTTCCAATCAATATTCCAACTTTTATCTAATAAATGAACGCATTTATTGTTAGGCTGACTGATTTCATTCTCAAAACTAGCTCAAATTGTTTTTATTGAAATACCATATCTTTAAGGTATTTTCATGCCAAACGTAAACAATACCTTCAAATTCCTGGGCAGGTTTCCGGAAGCTTTCTCCATCCTCAAAGAGTTTTGCATAACTGATAAACCGTAGGAGAAAGGAAAACCTTTATCCTATAGAACATGTGTACTATTCGATATTTGCTATTCTTAGATTGAATTTTACGTCTACGTTTTTTAAGTGGGAAATCATTTGTTTTCTATGCAAAGAAAATGGAACTTTAACGTCTGACATACGGACAATAGTTATACAATATTACTATCGCATAGGGTTATTGTAGAGGAAATATGTAATTCCTTACTTTTGGAATAGTAGCCATATCTTGATCAAACATGAAGTAAGTAGAGGACCAAGCGCTTTCCTTACGTCCTCCAATGTTTAGTTATAGACCTAGTGGCTTCATTGCCAAAGCCTAGCATTTGAAAACAACATGTTTAGTTATATCAGACGATGAATGAAATTAATTGCTGAAATGGTACCCCAATGAGTACGGGTTACATGGAGCTTAGACTTACCCAATATTGGCCTTTCAGAATAAGGGAAAACCCCGGACAAAACCTTATCCAGGTAACTCACCCTGATTGAGATTCAAAGTCGGGACCTCTTGAACATGAGACAGATATTCTACCATTTACACTACCAAGGCGGGACATCCTACCCAGATTTGTGTGTCTTAATGTCTCCGAATTTTACATACGTGGTCTGAAAAGTTTCCGACCTCAACATGAAGATGGTAGCACTTGCAAATAAATAGTAGTGGATTTGGTTGTGTATCTGTTGACAGTTACTCACCAAAGTTTCAGCCTTCTGGACGTTCAATTGTTATGTAACAGTCGTTGAGTGAGTTGATGCGTTTCTATGAAAGTGGATAAAATCGAGTATCGAGCTTTCGTTAAATATTTGTCCTTGAAAGGCAATACGCGTACGCAAGTAAAAGATTAGTTGCATTCTGTGTATGGAGACTGTGCACCATTATTTACCGTAGCAAAATTTTAGCCAGCTGAATTTAAACGTGGCCATAAGAGCTCGGAAGTGATGAACGTTCGGTACGTCCAGAAACTGCAACCACTGATGAAAAAACAACCAAATTTCACCAAATGGTGCTAGAAGACTGCCAAATTAATGTGAGAGAGATATCAGAGACCATGAAAATGTCAGAAGAACGTATTTGTCACATATTAAATCAATATTTAGAAATGAGGAAACTCTCCGCGCGTTGGGTGCCACGTTTGTTCACATTATACCAACAACGTGTTCGAATGAACATTTCCAATGCCCTTTTGGTGTCATTTAGTCGCAATAAATCCAAACTTTGTCACCGAATAATTACTGTAGATGAAACTTGGATACACTAATATACGCCCGAAACCAAAATACAGCCCAAACAGTGGATTGCAGAGGGGGAGCTGCCTCCAAAACAAAAGCAAACACTTTTTTTCTCCTGGCAAAGTGATGACTGTTTTTTTGGGATAGGCATGGGGCTATTTTAATCGATTATCATCAAAAAGGAAGAAATATTACAGGATAATGTTATGCCTCATTACTTGACAAGCTGAAGACAGAACTTACGGAAAAACGGCCACATTTTCAGAAAAAGAATATCGGGTTTCAGCAAGACAACTTACCGTCTCACACCTCAGCGGTTGCAATGGCGAAAGTCCACCAATTACGGTTTGAACTCCTTGACCATCCGCCTTAGTCACCAGATCTAATCCCAAGCGAGTTCTTTTTGTTCCCTCATCTGAAAATCGCCCTCGGAGGACAGAGATTTTCGTCAGATAAGTGAATTACCGTCGTGAACAATTATTTTGCACAGAAAGACGCCGAGTACTATTTGGACGGGTTACAGAGATGGGAGCATCGTTGGGAGAAGTGTGTAGAGTTACAAAAAGACTATGTTGAAACAAAATAAATAAAAATATTAAAAATTCTGAAAAAGTGTCTTGTATCTTTATTAGGCTGTAAACTTTTCAGACCATCTATGTACATGATGTAGATATAAACCTTAACGGAGTTTGGGAGTTATTAGTCAGCCCGCTGATCATTATTAAGTGAAGACACTACATTGTTATATATAGTGTTACGATATATTTCTGTACCTACAATTGCAGCCATTGTGGAATGCCCTGTTGAAGAGCAGGATTAATTTAACCTCATCCATATTTTAGCAGCCCATGGTTAGTCGTTGCCTAACTAGCACCGGGTATGTTTAAATTGCGTTGGGCCTTTTGTTTGTTTTATGTTGTAATTTAAGTTAACATTACCTTATTACGTCATATAATTACCTAGAAGAGCAGAAACAGGTCCCTGTGGCTTTAAATTCTACCAGTATATCCAGGCAGCATGTATTTAACAGCGAATGGACTGACATGACATATGGTTCTCCCTCTTCTCTCTTTATATAAACGCGATATAACGGCTAAATAACAGAAATTTTTAAATTCACGTACATAACACATTGAATTTTAAAAACTATTTATTTTTATCTTGTTGATACTCACTTTTCTGACGTATGTTTGCATTTTGTGCTATTCGAATATTTAGTTTATTCTTGATAGTTGGAAAGGTTATACCTACGTGTTTCCGAGAGTTCGGCGGAGTTTTATTTTCAATAAGTGTTGCTTGTGAAATTGATATGTATTTCAATATTTACTTTGGATTTTGGCCACTCTACTATAAGTTATACAATCAACACCTAGGGAAGTAGTTTTAGTAGAATTTGGAAAGACAAGAAGAAATAGAATAAAAATGGAAAGAATAATTGCATTCTGGTATTTGTGCTTCGCCAAAAAAGAAGGGGAAATAATGAAATTATGCATGAGGCATCAAAAAGAGTAGAGAACTCAAACAGTAGCTGGGCAGAGATAGGAGAAATTATGGAAAAAATAGGAATGGGAGATATTTGTAAGTTAGAAGAAAGGAATACAAGCGATGTTGTTGGTAAATTGGCAAAATGCAGAACAAAAGATATAGAAAGGCGGGAAATATGGGGAAGTGTAGAAAATATTAAATAATTACAATTTTATAAACAAATAAAAATAAACTGGGGACGAGAAGCATATGTGGATTACGGCAATAGGCAAGAGAGAAGGGTTAGCTTGGACGAGAACAGGAGCAACATTTCTATGTGGGATAAGAGGTAGGGAAAAGCAATTTGTGAATTGCGTGAGGGAAAAGAAAGCATAGAACACTGTGTAACAGAATTCGAGGAGGTTGCAATGTGGAGAAAAAAGATTTGGGAGGAAGAATGGGAGAAAGCAGAGAAGAGGATAGTAGCTATGAAGGTGTTAACAGGAAAGGAGGAAAAGGAGGTAAGAAGTATTGGTGATTCTTAAAGAACGTAAAAGTTAAATGGGCAAGAAGTATAATTAATATAAAAATTAAGATGGGGTGGAGGAAATGCGGCTAATTATGTAACAAGGAGGCATGGAGGTTAAGAGCTACCTGACAGAGCCGAACACCAGGGTGGCATATAATTCAAGGTAACAACAAGGTAAACACAAATATAAGAAAGGAAGATGAGGGGGAAGAATGGAGCTAATTAAGTAACAATGTGGCATATAGGTTAAGAGCAACCTGACCGAGCAGAAGACCAGGGTGTCATGTAATTCAAGGTAGCAACAAGGTAAAGGCAAATAAATGGAGCTTAAACTTGTAAATTGTAGACATTGTAAGATATTGGAACACGTGTAATAAACCATTCATTCATTCACGAGCTATAAAAGGGTTGGTAAGTGGTGAAAATGTTTCAAAGATAGAGAAAATGCGGAAGGCAACACTGTTCTGGACACACTCGTACATAAATTACTGACAACAATAAGAAGAAATAGAGAAAATAGTTCTGGAAAATAACTGAATACCGATTATAAAGATATGATTAGTAATTTGGTAACAACACTCGTGGAAACTGCATTATCACTAAAGAACCTTACTGCTTCTTCATGAATGTTTTGTCAAGGAAAAAAAATCATTATGTTGCCTCAGCTGAGGTATTCGCCGGACCTGACTTCTTGGGATTTCTTGCTATTCCCGAGGTTTAAGATAAAACGACGTCGTTTAGACACCATTAATTACATAAAACATAATCGCTTAAGGACGTGATATCTTATAGAATGTCCTTCCAAGATTGTAAAAACCGCTGGTAGAAGTGTATAATATAATCTTTTAACGTGTTTTATGCCTTAGAGCAGAAGTATATTTCAAATACGAGAATGACATGAATAAGTTCAGAAGTCATGTTACTACAATCAAATAAAGGATTCTTTTGTCTTAGAGGTACTTCTATTGCGTTGTGTATTGATTTCTGTGTAGTTTGTTGGATTTACTTTAATTAGTTGTCAGTTATCTTCGTTTCAAACAATTTTGTGTTTCCTCAAAGAAGTAGTTGAATAGAGAACAATTTCGACCAGTAGGTTTATCTGAATTTAAAAAGTAATTAATATCTATAGGATGAAATGATTAGTTAAGAAATCCGTTAGAAGGAGACGTCTCACCCTAAAGAAACCGTATACCGGAAAAGTGAAAACATTTCATATATTGTCTGATTTATGCATGCATTTTGTGAAACACACACAAAAATTGTTACATGTGAGAATATGACCTTATTTAGAGCAACACCTGAAGATCAATGATTAGCTTCTGAACTTATTCGGATAACATTGGGCATTATTTCGAGTACACGGTGGTCACTTTTGTCTGTGATTTTACCGCGCAAAATTTGACGTCATCAATATCATCAGTGATGGACCGAGTTTATATACGATTCCCCCAGCGGCTTGCGGTCGTATTCAATGGGCTGACAAGCTATGAGGCCTCTCTCTACCGGCAGGCAAACATACTATTTGAGAGATATGTCTGCGTAATATAAGGGTGTGTAATTTCGCCTGGTGTGTAGATACGATAACTGTTTGTAAATAACTATATACAGCAATGAAATGTACTGCAAAGATAATTATGCAACCATAAAAGTATCCCATGACGAATATACGAAATGATAAGTCAATGAACAGTTATTTCACAATGAACATCTGTTTTTTTTTTTTTTTTTTTTGTTATAGTAGAGTTATATGCATATTGTAAACCTGTCATATAAAATAGATCTATTTCAATTTGATTTCAATTATTTTCTATCACCTACTGTTTCCTCACAATGTAACTTCATTGAAAACCAGAACATTAGCGGACTATGTTCTAGGAATGCAAAACAAATTGGTGTTACAATATTTCCAAACTTTTATCCATGTCTAAAAAAGAAAATATTTCTAGTACATAGTCTTATATGTCCATTTTCTTATATTTCCTTTCTCTTTTCCCCTTAAACATTGTCAGTATTGCGGGAAGGTATACTTGAGGCCTTTCTGTTATAGCATTATTTATTGCTTCTAGATTGGAACCAGTCACTTTATAGCGTCCAGTGTCTGTTTTTGCGAGTAACTGATCCTGTATCTTAGAAATGTTTGATAACCTATTGGTTTTAAAAGACATAAGGATACGAACATTGATAGACATTTTAATTAAGCGTGAAAATGACAATAAGTTTATATCGTATACTGATAAAGTGTCAGACGTTTATGTTGCAAACGGTTCCTGTACACTTTTGACAACATTACGCTGTGAGGGACTTGTCTGCATGCCAGATGGCGTTGCGCCATTTAAATTATATTTATATGTCACACCAAATTTAATGCTGGTAGGAAATTAGCATTTAACCATGAAGACGCGGTGTTGTGTTCATATACAGGGGAAACTCGTTGTATTAGTTACTAGCGCAACCACTGAGCGCTGTACTTTGTTTACTGTTCCGCAAACATTACCACTTCTTCACTGTAGAGGGCACTATGATTTCAAGATAGACTCACCAGTCAACTATGACGTCATTCTTACTTAATTGGAGAGCGGGAAATAACACCATGTATAATGAAACATTTATAGGTCAGCAGACATCAGAGAACCTTTTTTTTTTTTTTTTTAGAAATTCCACACAAATCGTCTCCCAAGCAGCGCAGTGATGAGTGCTAAATACAGAAATAAAAAGAAACAGCATATATTCCAAGGCTACACTTCAAATTTGTTTCTTAATATCCTTCCTGGTGTTAATATCTGATACATCGTCATGCAAACTCAATTGACTCATCCTAGTATGCTAGTTTTTTCCTAAATGGATCATATTGTTAATATTAGAAAATATATATATATATATATATATATATATATATATATATATATATATATATATATATATATAAGGTTACTGCCGCTTAGTACACAAATTTCTTAAAAAGGTTTGTGAATTCATCCAAAAAACGCATTGTTGCATACACAAAAGCTATAACGCAAAATGTGAACACCCGAAAAGTTGGTCCTATGGGCTCCTCAGCTTTATCACTGACCTTATAATTTTTAATTTTTCCTAAAAAGGATAGATATGAAAATTCTTGGAATTAGTTCATCGTAAGATGAAGCTAAGAAATATATAAAAAAGAGTGTCAATTTAATTTAAGGACTAGTATCATCACTTGCAAAAAGGTGCAGTTAGAGGGAAATATTTTGAAACACATTAAAATAATTTAACTTACTTTAAATATATTATTCTCTTGTTAGATTTTCTAAACGTTTGCACTGTTCACGTAATTCATGAGTCTAGTATTGCAACATATATCTGGAGAGTCTGAAATTAATTTCATTAAAGCCGTTAACTAATAATTTCATTTGTTGCTCTCGTTCCATGGAAGCCTTACAGGTCAATGCCTGGTGTGAGCAGTTGTCAGGGAGCACGGACATCTGACTCAAAGGGAATATTTAAAAAGACCGATCAGCATGAGGGTTAGGAAACGAATGACACGAAATGATGAAAGAGAAAAAGGGAAAATTGTATGGAATTTTTTTTACAAATTCCCCCCTCCTTCTTTTAGCTTTATTAAAACAGAAACAAGGAAGCTTTGCTTCATGTGTTTAATCGGGGTTAGGTGAGGGAAATTGGAGGGATCTGTGGCAGATCACGCGTTGAACACTCTGGAAAGTGTCGTATGTTAAGCAGCATGAATCGTGCTGCGTTGCCTAAGTTCAAGGCCAGGATGGCAGGCATGGCTTGCGCCCTGGAAGCCAAGATGTGAATTCAGTGGGGCATGTGCTCCTCTCGGTATTGTGGCGGCGTCGCTTTGCGTAGGTAGTTGATGTGTGGGTTTACTGTGCTGTTGATTGCTCTGACTAATTCGGCGACAGTGTGTTTGTCAGTGTAGGCCTCGAGCTGACGTATTGACGTAATCAGGTAGTTCTGGTTAGTATCGCATCTTCTGGCTATGGTCCCGAGTACAGTTGGAGTGTCTTCTGTAGTTGATTTGTGTATTTGCTTGATGAATGTCTGGAAGTTGTGGTAGATGTCTTCGATCCTGGAAAGTTTGCCCATCAGCTCCTCCATGCGGTCTATGCGCAGTGCCTGCGTAGCTGGCGAGGAGTAGCCCGAGGCTGGAGCTGCTGGCGTGTTGGTTCTGCGGCTGTTGTTGGGTTTGGGTGGGCACTGTGCCTGGCCTGTGTAATGGCCGAAGCCATCGCAGGTGGCGCAGTAACGGCGGCGGCGGCGGCGTTGGCCGTGGTACGTGGATTAGGCGCCGCAGTAGTGGCACCGAGGCGGAGCGTCGCAGGCGGCGGCGTCGTGTCCGTATCCGCAGCATCGCCGACATGTTGAGCGTCGCAACGCTCTGCTGGCCTCGATTCTGAGACAGCTCCCTAACAAGGGAAGGCCGTCCTCAAGGCAGTTTCACATTCGGTGGCGTTCGCGGGCTGCAGTCGGACAAGTTTGGAGGGTCCATGGCGCGTGTTCATTCTGGAGGCTTTCAGGTTAGATGGCAAACGTTGTTGAGCGGCGGCGAGTATAAAGCGGATTGGCAGATCGCGGGTTGCCCCCCGGATAATTGCCGAAAGCGGTGCCGCTTGGCCTGGAGTGGAGGCAGTGTAGACCCGGCGACTGGGGGAACGGAGAGGGCTTCAGCGTAGGTTGGCTGCGTAGGATGGCTTGAGGCGGCTGCGTTGCGGAAAGCCTGGCTGGGTCGTGCTGCTGCAGCTGGAGCTGCAGTAACTTCCTGCTGCGGAGTGTATGGAATACTTTGTGGAACGGGCGGTGTGGAAAACCGGAAAACCTGGAAGAAAACAGCACATTTGCCACATTGTCAACCACAAATTTGGTCCTGAACGATCTAATCCGGTCCAGCTAAGTATGAGGCGAGCGAAATTATGTACTAAATTACTATCTAGTCAAAATTTACAATATTACGTAGTTATAGAATGTGATGGACACCCTCGGTCTATGCATTGCGTCATATTCAGGAAAGGTAAGTGTCCCCTCTCTGCTTGTATTTTGCCTTTAGATATTAGTTACCTAACGCGGTGTCTTAAAGAGGAACTAGGATGGGCAATTTTAAAGTGAAGAAAAAATTATTGGCTCCTTCTCTAAAATTATAACATCCCATTTCGGCAAGGGCCAGAGGCGGTTCTTACCTGATGCGTTTGAATCGCCAGACACCTATTGTGTTTAAATTACTTATACGGTCATGTTTCATATTCTAGCATTTAATTTTCAATTATAAATGAGTAGGTTAAAATTAGCGGTTCCAGAACAGACCCAAATGAGCAAGATGGCGGCCATGCGCAATCGGTATGTTTAGTGGATTAAGACAGTGTTTAGGTAGGCAGTCAATCCCCTTAATTTGCTGTAACTTATAATGCTGTGTCTTGAGATGTGACCAGAGCTTGTCTTGAGTTGCGATCTGAGGCTCTAGGGTTAAGGGTTGCAGGTTTTAACAGGTGGGACTGCTGGTATGGGAGGTTAATAGCTATAGGATTTAATGGTTAGCTCCTGTGGCATGATCTTAGGCTCTAGGGTTAAGAGTTTCACAGGTGATGTCTGTTGGTCTGGAGGTGAAGTCTGTTGGTCTGGATGGTTTAGAGCTGTAGGATTTAGAGACTAGGTCCTCAGGTATGATCTGGGACTCTAGGGTTAAGGGCTGCAGGGTTTCTTAGGTAAAGACTGTTGGTCTGGGAGGTTAATAGCTATAGGACTTAGAGGTTAGGTCTTGAGGTATGATCTGGGGCTCTAGGGTTAAGGGTTGCAGGTTTTAACAGGTAGGGTTGCTGGTATGGGAGGTTATTACCTATAGGATTTAATGCGGCATGAGCTCTAGGGTTAAGGGTTGTAGGGTTCATAGCTAAATGTTGTTGGTCTAGAGGATAAAGACCGTAGGGTCTTTTATCTATGTTTTATAGGCTGAGGTATGGTCTTATAATTTTGAAGTTAAGTTTGCTAGTCCAGCAATTAAAGGCGGTTAATCTTGGGGCAAGTCCTACTCTTCTGCTTTACTATGTCATCCTATTATAAACTAACCTAATATACTCCTTCATTTCCACCTTTTTCATCATTCTTTATTGTAACCTAGCTGTGTTTTGCTAGTGGCTTCCTTTGTTGCACCTGTTAACCTAATTGTTCTCTTTCCTTAAGTTCCTCTATTCTACCACTTTAACCTAACCTAATATATCCCATGGTTTTAGCTTCTTGATCATTGTTGAACCTAGTTGATTCTGGTATTAACATTCGTTCTCTTTTCTTAAGCTGCCCCGTTTTTTACCTCCTTAACCTATCCTAAGCATGTTTCTTTTCTCATGCTAACTACTTGTATGTATGATGCAAAGTTTTTAGGCATATCGATATTAGAGCTATCTTTGTCACTGCAAGAGGTATATATGCTGATTACAGATCTTTATACAGTAAATTTAACCCTTTGTGTATCTGCTTCTCTTTTCCTAAAAATTGAGCTTCTTTTGTTGCTGAGGTTTCTTGTTTTTCGTACCTTCTCTATGCTTTCAGGAACTCTATTCTACCTTGTTATGTTATGAGGTCTTATGCTTATATCTTAGGCTTTTTGATTAAGCCTTTCGATCTGAAAGGCTGTGTATATTGGTTATGTTCCTCATCTCTTTTGGTCACATGGTTAGATCTTGAGGCATGATCTTAGGGCCAGGGTTTAAAGGATGTAGGTCTCATAGCTTAAGCTCGCAGGTCTGAAGGTTAAAGGCTGTAGGTTTATCGGTTAGGTCGTATGGATTCAAGGTTAGAGCTCTCGGTCTAGAGTTTAAAGCTGTAGGATCTGGAGGTTACGTATTGAGGTATGGTCTGAGGGCTCTAGGGTTGAGTTGTAAACTTCATAGCTAAAGGTTGCTGGTCAGGAGGTTAAAAGCTGTAGGATCTGGAGGTTAGGTATTGAGGTATGATCTCGGAGCTCTAGGATTAAAAGCTATAGGCTTCATAGCTAAAAGTTTGCCAGCTAGAGATATCTTCTTTACTGTTAGAGGTATATTTGCAATGGTCTAGGCGTACAGTTTTCTTACATTTTTTCATGCAGATTGATGTCTTCGTACTCTTGGGTCTTTTTCAAGCTTTTACCCCCTATGCATCGCCTTGTAATAAGTCGTTACGCTAAACCAATGTTCTAATGCTATTTCCATGCTTTTTCAGATGTTATGAGGTTTATGCGCGTTTCAGGGATATTTTAGACCAAGTTACGTTACTTAATTCATTTTATAACTAATTAAGAAGTTTTTCAAGGATATTTCAGATTACGAGATAGTAGTTTCTTTTTAAATTTACCTATTTTAACATTAACTAAAGTGTGTTCAGTTAGCTTATGTGGTGAGGTAGACGTCCCTCGTCTTTTTTCTCTGGACTTGGGACCAGCGTCAGAATTTGTTTTCTGAACGGTAGACTTAACGCCCTCCTCTGCTCTTATTATTCAGCTGTTTTCATGCTTAGATATTTTAATGCTACGTTCTAGTGTTTATTTCTCGGAATGAAAATTATTTTTTTTCTGCTCTAGGGTTCCTTCTTTCATCCCCCGTTCAAAAGACGGTAATGTCCATGGGCATATGTGGATACTCCATCATCTGCAATTACTCTCTTGTCATCATGTGGAGATAGGGATATTTTGTTCACTTCCACTGACGTAACATTATGTTGACGGGACATAATTAGGTTCATTGGCGTTCTTATGATTTCTCTGCTTTTAAGACAGTCCACATAGCTCTCAAAGGTGATGTACTGTTTAATGGCATAATGTTTTATGCCTTTTATCTTCTTGATTATGCCTCCATCGATGTCGAGTGCATACATCTTCGGTCTCAGTCCAACAAAACGACGAATGATTTTTCCATTGGCTTCATCTTTAAATTTTCCCAACACTTTCTTGTTTTTTTGTAGAATGGCATATATGGTCGCTAGGATAATCAGCAGTATCCAGATGTTCCAGAAAACGTAACTTATCCTGGTATATATCTCCGGTAGTCACACGATGGATGAAAGAGTCAGTATCCATGTACATGAGCTTCAGATTTTCAAGCCCGTAATACGGCATTAGCACATCATAATGATACCAATACATCAAGGTCTTCGAGATATCCAGCACACACATCCCAATGTATATAGGTTTGTTGAAGACTATCTCTCGTGACGCCATGTGTACTGCAGCCAGATTAGGTCCATATATAGTTCTATCAATAAATGTAGGCTTAGCAACCAGTTTTTCCAATGTCTTCCAATCGGTGACAAGTCGTATATTCAGTCGGTTTCTGATGTTTTCCATAGTTTTACCAAACATGGCATTGTTAAAAAGTTTGTAAAGATCCTTCTCGAAATCATTTCTCGATCCTTGTCGTAGCCGGTTATTGAATTCCACATAAGGCTTTAACCAACATGACTGTTGAAATTGTAGCACCCGATGGATTTTAGTCAGTTGTAACCCATGACTAAGGGCTTGCTTCAAGGTCATGTAATGCACCACATACCTAGTTCGTGATCCAAGGTGAGGAATTAGTTTCCTTGTAGAAGAACCCGGGGGCTTGATACACTCAGGGAGGAACGGTAAATCATTGTGCAGGTCATGGAGTTCTGTAGGATATTGAAGGTCCACTTCTAAAATGTATCCGAGAGGGTCATCTTCTCGTAGTATATCTAGGTTGATATCTTCAGGAGAAACCCACTTAAAACCCCCGTAAGCAAGGGGTTTCCGCATCGCCCACGCATACTGATTATTCGAATCCTCGTACGTAATATATTGAGAGGGTTTACTTGAGTCATACTCCTTCATGTAGTGATTGTTCGCTTCTGCATACCGATGAGAAACTTGGCATAATCCTCCTCTTATACCTGCTTCAACCATGAGTAGCTGGTCATAATCCTGTAGTAATTCCAGTTCAATTCGTGTGTACAACAGCATTGCATCCCACGTAAGTCCGGGTGATGTATAATAATGTGCGGGATCAACTTTATGGGTTTTCAGGGTCTGCTCTCTGAATGTTTCAAACACATCTGCTAGTAGAAGGACATCCGAAGTTAAGTAGAGGTCACTGTACTCGCCTAGTGTTCTGATGTTGAAGTGACTCCATACGGTTTTTGCATGCTGATACTCTGCATCACTAATTTCTTCTCTGTTTAACTTACTGTAGAATGCTTCTCTCGGAGGAAGTTCTGTCTCACTCAAAACATCCCATGATGTAACGTAATCATAGGGAAACACACCCTTACGCATCATCAAATCGATCTTCTCTGCTCCAAAGTACTTCTGGGTTTCAGGATATGATGTTAGATTTTTTGCTAGTTTATCCAAGCTGGTACTAAGGAAGCGATAGGTATCCACAAAACGAAGTTTAATGACGCCAACATACTTGGAAAATGATATATAACTTTCCTCAGAGCTAGGAATAACTTCTACTCTATCGCTAGTACAGCCTAACTCCTTAACAATGAAATGGGAGTCATATCCACTCAGGTTATGTATGAAGACAGGAATATAATTAGGCGTTTTACAGGTTAGATTACACTGATTATGTAGACTTCCTCGATATTCACCACTTATATGATCATGATCTCGTACTTTCCAGTTATCGTCGGTAAATTCTTTACCACATAAGTAGCATTCTGTAGAAGATTCGAATGATTTTTGTTGCTTATCTGTCAGAGTTAATGGAGCACCAGTTTTGTATACAGCATTAATTTTCTTTGCGAGAGAACTTACATACTCCATAAACTTCGGTGCAGCATCATAACCTCGATATACATAGGGTTCAGTAGGAAGACCAGTCTGTAAACCTTCAATTGTAGCTGAGGATTTGACATAAACACAGAAACTCATAGGAATATGCTTCTGATATGGAACTGTATAAGACGTTTCGGGATTAGAAGAACACCCGTGGTAAGGGGTAAGAATGCTTTCAAAGTCAGCGTATATGACATAAGGTAATTTCAACATCCTTTCATGATTCTTGAATCTAACAATAGATTTCTCCTTAGTTGGCATAACAATCTTAGCAACTCCGTGTTGGCTACATATTTTTCTATGCTCATTTAACCTCTCAACTCCTCCATTTCGATACTCAAAGTGCGTAAAACAGCGTTTGCAGATGCAGAGTTTTCCCTCACATTTGGTTTTTTGTTGATGAATAAGTCTCTCGAAATTCTTTATATAAACGTAATGATGACGTCCAGCTGAATTGCTTAATAGAAGCAGGTCGCGATGATCGGACAGTTCTTCATCGATAACCTTTATAGGAAACACTTGATTTTTCTCATCCAGTCCGAAAACATTTATAGAGATGTTATTTTTTCGTTCAAATTTCGGGATATCAGTCAGGCTCGTAGGAAACGAGAGGCAGGAAAAGTCATATCTCTCTTGAAGATCCTTATACTCGCTAACACGATGAGGATTCTTCTGAATGAACTTGGCGAGAACAGCATACATAAAACACTTTTCATCTTCATAATTCTGTGGATTTATGCAGGCTCCTTTAGCTCCAATAGAGGTCGGTAGAGGGATGTAACTGGTTCCCCTCAGTCCATTATTCTTGTTGATTCTAACACGCACACCATCAACAGCTAATAAAGCCCAGCTGCTTCCTTTAAGTTGACTTTCCTCCATTTCAGTACAAAGTTTCTTGAATTTACTTTCCAATATGGCGTCCAAGTCACTTTCTAAAAATATTGCTTGATTTGGCGTTTTAAAGGCTTTATCAGTAGTGTCACCAACGGCATTCACAAACCGACATTCAGCCATGAGGTTAATTTTCACACTTATGCATCCTCAGTTGCTTCTGAACGGCTTGAATTATCCGCTGTTTTGATTCCTGGAGATATGTATTCAGGTCTTGGCATGTAGAGCACTGGATGAAATATGATTTCAGTCGATCCTGGAAAGCTGTTTCATATTCTACGACATCGTCTTCATCAGGAACCATTAACAGCAATTTATGTTTAGTGGGCTCGATCTTGAGTTTCTTAGCAGCAGTTATTCTCTCGCATCGTTCTTGGTGAGTATCTCTGCGATTCTCAGTATCATAAACATTACCACAATGTTTACATTCGTAAAACCGGCCACATACCAGCTCATGTCTCTTTTTATTGTAGCTTTTCAGGAAACTCTTTGCACATATGCTACACCTATTTTCAGGTATAGTGTCTAACAGAGCTTCCATCGCTATCGTTTTTTGTTGTGTGCAGGCTAATTCTCGGTTGAATATGTTGCCAAGTGAGTGTCTTGATACACTTTTCACTTCTCTTCTTCACCTTGATAAGTTATCAGCGCTACTGATGATGAATTTCACTGTAGAAGCTGATCCGCCATGCTATAAACACACTAGCGTAATTACAATCTAAGATCGATCAAGCTCTCTTTATACACTTAGCACAGACCTAATAGAAAACTTCATCATCCCCTTCACCAACGGGATTCGAAGGTGGCACTCCATATATAACGTTTATATGGTTGTGCTTATCATAGTTAATCATATGCTGACAACGTGTAGCTCAAGGGTCTCTGGTTCAATTCCCATCGTCCATTGAATTATGTAATTGTGTTCTATTTCTGATCTATTGCACATAGAACAGCAGGGGAAAGCGCAGGTTTTTTTCATTCAACATATGCTGTGAATGATTTGATTCCGTATCCTACAGACCCGTGGTTCGATAACCGCTTCTCTCGCAATAACTTGAATCTTAAATAACTCTTGAACTAATAACGTTAGCGCAATGAAATAGCGTATACATATATACTTTAGGTCTGAATTGTTGTTGAAATGGTAATTTACGCCTTAGGATCAGGGTTCAAATCTCGGTGGGATAATTTAAATACCTTTGAATATAAATGCTTTTAGGCGTGTTGACAAGCTCACTCCATAAGATCATACATCATGACTTGTCTCATGTTGAGAAGAGATGTTTACCTTAACCGATTTACATAGACTTTCAAATCAAAATACTTAATCACAAAGTTTAATATATAAGCATGAGACTCAAACATAACAAGATGGCCGTAATAATTTAACTTAAGAAAAGAGAACGGATGCCCGTAGCAACAAACATAAATAGGTTAAAATATATCAAAGGGGTTCAAGAAGGTGTGTTTGAGGATGAAGTGAAGGATTCTAAGGCTGCCCCGTGGATCAGTTAAACGGTGTAATAGATGAACTTGGGAAAAATATAACTGTTATGTTAAGATATGTGTGAAAAGAATCAAGAACACGTGGTTGAAGATGACGGAGAGGTGTCTACGGGTGGCAATGGGAGCTCCTAATGTAACTTTAAAACTATAAGGCGGAGCTTAGTCGTGTTTATACTCGTTTGAATTGTCTAAATTTTATCTTCAAATCTAACTATTTATTTCCTTTTTCAATTTTAATTTGTCTAATTTTTCTCTCATGTGAATTGTAAAGTAGTTAAAGAATAATCGAAAACTGGAAAATTAATAGAGTTTTCTTTTTTTTTAGGTTTTCTCCAATAGTAGAAGCATCTTCGAACCCCTGTGGTAGCAAGATAATAGTTTTCTTTTAGGTTTTCTCCGATAGGAGCGCCACCTTCGAACTACAAAGGTGGTGGTGGTGGTGGTGGTGGTGGTGGTGGTGGTGGTGGTGGTGTGATGAAGTTTTCCTTTAGGTTTTCTCGGATAGGAGTGCCACCTTCGAATCCCGTTGGTGAAGGGGATGATGAAGTTTTCTATTAGGTCTGTGCTAAGTGTATAAAGAGAGCTTGATCGATCTTAGATTGTAATTACGCTAGTGTGTTTATAGCATGGCGGATCAGCTTCTACAGTGAAATTCATCATCAGTAGCGCTGATAACTTATCAAGGTGAAGAAGAGAAGTGAAAAGTGTATCAAGACACTCACTTGGCAACATATTCAACCGAGAATTAGCCTGCACACAACAAAAAACTATAGCGATGGAAGCTCTGTTAGACACTATACCTGAAAATAGGTGTAGCATATGTGCAAAGAGTTTCCTGAAAAGCTACAATAAAAAGAGACATGAGCTGGTATGTGGCCGGTTTTACGAATGTAAACATTGTGGTAATGTTTATGATACTGAGAATCGCAGAGATACTCACCAAGAACGATGCGAGAGAATAACTGCTGCTAAGAAACTCAAGATCGAGCCCACCAAACATAAATTGCTGTTAATGGTTCCTGATGAAGACGATGTCGTAGAATATGAAACAGCTCTCCAGGATCGACTGAAATCATATTTCATCCAGTGCTCTACATGCCAAGACCTGAATACATATCTCCAGGAATCAAAACAGCGGATAATTCAAGCCGTTCAGAAGCAACTGAGGATGCATAAGTGTGAAAATTAACCTCATGGCTGAATGTCGGTTTGTGAATGCCGTTGGTGACACTACTGATAAAGCCTTTAAAACGCCAAATCAAGCAATATTTTTAGAAAGTGACTTGGACGCCATATTGGAAAGTAAATTCAAGAAACTTTGTACTGAAATGGAGGAAAGTCAACTTAAAGGAAGCAGCTGGGCTTTATTAGCTGTTGATGGTGTGCGTGTTAGAATCAACAAGAATAATGGACTGAGGGGAACCAGTTACATCCCTCTACCGACCTCTATTGGAGCTAAAGGAGCCTGCATAAATCCACAGAATTATGAAGATGAAAAGTGTTTTATGTATGCTGTTCTCGCCAAGTTCATTCAGAAGAATCCTCATCGTGTTAGCGAGTATAAGGATCTTCAAGAGAGATATGACTTTTCCTGCCTCTCGTTTCCTACGAGCCTGACTGATATCCCGAAATTTGAACGAAAAAATAACATCTCTATAAATGTTTTCGGACTGGATGAGAAAAATCAAGGGTTTCCTATAAAGGTTATCGATGAAGAACTGTCCGATCATCGCGACCTGCTTCTATTAAGCAATTCAGCTGGACGTCATCATTACGTTTATATAAAGAATTTCGAGAGACTTATTCATCAACAAAAAACCAAATGTGAGGGAAAACTCTGCATCTGCAAACGCTGTTTTACGCACTTTGAGTATCGAAATGGAGGAGTTGAGAGGTTAAATGAGCATAGAAAAATATGTAGCCAACACGGAGTTGCTAAGATTGTTATGCCAACTAAGGAGAAATCTATTGTTAGATTCAAGAATCATGAAAGGATGTTGAAATTACCTTATGTCATATACGCTGACTTTGAAAGCATTCTTACCCCTTACCACGGGTGTTCTTCTAATCCCGAAACGTCTTATACAGTTCCATATCAGAAGCATATTCCTATGAGTTTCTGTGTTTATGTCAAATCCTCAGCTACAATTGAAGGTTTACAGACTGGTCTTCCTACTGAACCCTATGTATATCGAGGTTATGATGCTGCACCGAAGTTTATGGAGTATGTAAGTTCTCTCGCAAAGAAAATTAATGCTGTATACAAAACTGGTGCTCCATTAACTCTGACAGATAAGCAACAAAAATCATTCGAATCTTCTACAGAATGCTACTTATGTGGTAAAGAATTTACCGACGATAACTGGAAAGTACGAGATCATGATCATATAAGTGGTGAATATCGAGGAAGTCTACATAATCAGTGTAATCTAACCTGTAAAACGCCTAATTATATTCCTGTCTTCATACATAACCTGAGTGGATATGACTCCCATTTCATTGTTAAGGAGTTAGGCTGTACTAGCGATAGAGTAGAAGTTATTCCTAGCTCTGAGGAAAGTTATATATCATTTTCCAAGTATTTTGGCGACATTAAACTTCGTTTTGTGGATACCTATCGCTTCCTTAGTACCAGCTTGGATAAACTAGCAAAAAATCTAACATCATATCCTGAAACCCAGAAGTACTTTGGAGCAGAGAAGATCGATTTGATGATGCGTAAGGGTGTGTTTCCCTATGATTACGTTACATCATGGGATGTTTTGAGTGAGACAGAACTTCCTCCGAGAGAAGCATTCTACAGTAAGTTAAACAGAGAAGAAATTAGTGATGCAGAGTATCAGCATGCAAAAACCGTATGGAGTCACTTCAACATCAGAACACTAGGCGAGTACAGTGACCTCTACTTAACTTCGGATGTCCTTCTACTAGCAGATGTGTTTGAAACATTCAGAGAGCAGACCCTGAAAACCCATAAAGTTGATCCCGCACATTATTATACATCACCCGGACTTACGTGGGATGCAATGCTGTTGTACACACGAATTGAACTGGAATTACTACAGGATTATGACCAGCTACTCATGGTTGAAGCAGGTATAAGAGGAGGATTATGCCAAGTTTCTCATCGGTATGCAGAAGCGAACAATCACTACATGAAGGAGTATGACTCAAGTAAACCCTCTCAATATATTACGTACGAGGATTCGAATAATCAGTATGCGTGGGCGATGCGGAAACCCCTTGCTTACGGGGGTTTTAAGTGGGTTTCTCCTGAAGATATCAACCTAGATATACTACGAGAAGATGACCCTCTCGGATACATTTTAGAAGTGGACCTTCAATATCCTACAGAACTCCATGACCTGCACAATGATTTACCGTTCCTCCCTGAGTGTATCAAGCCCCCGGGTTCTTCTACAAGGAAACTAATTCCTCACCTTGGATCACGAACTAGGTATGTGGTGCATTACATGACCTTGAAGCAAGCCCTTAGTCATGGGTTACAACTGACTAAAATCCATCGGGTGCTACAATTTCAACAGTCATGTTGGTTAAAGCCTTATGTGGAATTCAATAACCGGCTACGACAAGGATCGAGAAATGATTTCGAGAAGGATCTTTACAAACTTTTTAACAATGCCATGTTTGGTAAAACTATGGAAAACATCAGAAACCGACTGAATATACGACTTGTCACCGATTGGAAGACATTGGAAAAACTGGTTGCTAAGCCTACATTTATTGATAGAACTATATATGGACCTAATCTGGCTGCAGTACACATGGCGTCACGAGAGGTAGTCTTCAACAAACCTATATACATTGGGATGTGTGTGCTGGATATCTCGAAGACCTTGATGTATTGGTATCATTATGATGTGACAATGCCGTATTACGGGCTTGAAAATCTGAAGCTCATGTACATGGATACTGACTCTTTCATCCATCGTGTGACTACCGGAGATATATACCAGGATAAGTTACGTTTTCTGGAACATCTGGATACTGCTGATTATCCTAGCGACCATATATGCCATTCTACAAAAAACAAGAAAGTGTTGGGAAAATTTAAAGATGAAGCCAATGGAAAAATCATTCGTCGTTTTGTTGGACTGAGACCGAAGATGTATGCACTCGACATCGATGGAGGCATAATCAAGAAGATAAAAGGCATAAAACATTATGCCATTAAACAGTACATCACCTTTGAGAGCTATGTGGACTGTCTTAAAAGCAGAGAAATCATAAGAACGCCAATGAACCTAATTATGTCCCGTCAACATAATGTTACGTCAGTGGAAGTGAACAAAATATCCCTATCTCCACATGATGACAAGAGAGTAATTGCAGATGATGGAGTATCCACATATGCCCATGGACATTACCGTCTTTTGAACGCGGGATGAAAGAAGGAACCCTAGAGCAGAAAAAAAATAATTTTCATTCCGAGAAATAAACACTAGAACGTAGCATTAAAATATCTAAGCATGAAAACAGCTGAATAATAAGAGCAGAGGAGGGCGTTAAGTCTACCGTTCAGAAAACAAATTCTGACGCTGGTCCCAAGTCCAGAGAAAAAAGACGAGGGACGTCTACCTCACCACATAAGCTAACTGAACACACTTTAGTTAATGTTAAAATAGGTAAATTTAAAAAGTAACTACTATCTCGTAATCTGAAATATCCTTGAAAAACTTCTTAATTAGTTATAAAATGAATTAAGTAACGTAACTTGGTCTAAAATATCCCTGAAACGCGCATAAACCTCATAACATCTGAAAAAGCATGGAAATAGCATTAGAACATTGGTTTAGCGTAACGACTTATTACAAGGCGATGCATAGGGGGTAAAAGCTTGAAAAAGACCCAAGAGTACGAAGACATCAATCTGCATGAAAAAATGTAAGAAAACTGTACGCCTAGACCATTGCAAATATACCTCTAACAGTAAAGAAGATATCTCTAGCTGGCAAACTTTTAGCTATGAAGCCTATAGCTTTTAATCCTAGAGCTCCGAGATCATACCTCAATACCTAACCTCCAGATCCTACAGCTTTTAACCTCCTGACCAGTAACCTTTATCTATGAAGTTTACAACTCAACCCTAGAGCCCTCAGACCATACCTCAATACGTAACCTCCAGATCCTACAGCCTTAAACTCTAGACCGAGAGCTCTAACCTTGAATCCATACGACCTAACCGCTAAACCTACAGCCTTTAACCTTCAGACCTGCGAGCTTAAGCTATGAGACCTACATCCTTTAAACCCTGGCCCTAAGATCATGCCTCAAGATCTAACCATGTGACCAAAAGAGATGAGGAACATAACCAATATACACAGCCTTTCAGATCGAAAGGCTTAATCAAAAAGCCTAAGATATAAGCATAACACCTCATAACAAAACAAGGTAGAATAGAGTTCCTGAAAGCATAGAGAAGGTACGAAAAACAAGAAACCTCAGCAACAAAAGAAGCTCAATTTTTAGGAAAAGAGAAGCAGATACACAAAGGGTTAAATTTACTGTATAAAGATCTGTAATCAGCATATATACCTCTTGCAGTGACAAAGATAGCTCTAATATCGATATGCCTAAAAACTTTGCATCATACATACAAGTAGTTAGCATGAGAAAAGAAACATGCTTAGGATAGGTTAAGGAGGTAAAAAACGGGGCAGCTTAAGAAAAGAGAACGAATGTTAATACCAGAATCAACTAGGTTCAACAATGATCAAGAAGCTAAAACCATGGGATATATTAGGTTAGGTTAAAGTGGTAGAATAGAGGAACTTAAGGAAAGAGAACAATTAGGTTAACAGGTGCAACAAAGGAAGCCACTAGCAAAACACAGCTAGGTTACAATAAAGAATGATGAAAAAGGTGGAAATGAAGGGGTATATTAGGTTAGTTTATAATAGGATGACATAGTAAAGCAGAAGAGTAGGACTTGCCCCAGGATTAACCGCCTTTAATTGCTGGACTAGCAAACTTAACTTCAAAATTATAAGACCATACCTCAGCCTATAAAACATAGATAAAAGACCCTACGGTCTTTATCCTCTAGACCAACAACATTTAGCTATGAACCCTACAACCCTTAACCCTAGAGCTCATGCCGCATTAAATCCTATAGGTAATAACCTCCCATACCAGCAACCCTACCTGTTAAAACCTGCAACCCTTAACCCTAGAGCCCCAGATCATACCTCAAGACCTAACCTCTAAGTCCTATAGCTATTAACCTCCCAGACCAACAGTCTTTACCTAAGAAACCCTGCAGCCCTTAACCCTAGAGTCCCAGATCATACCTGAGGACCTAGTCTCTAAATCCTACAGCTCTAAACCATCCAGACCAACAGACTTCACCTCCAGACCAACAGACATCACCTGTGAAACTCTTAACCCTAGAGCCTAAGATCATGCCACAGGAGCTAACCATTAAATCCTATAGCTATTAACCTCCCATACCAGCAGTCCCACCTGTTAAAACCTGCAACCCTTAAACCTAGAGCCTCAGATCGCAACTCAAGACAAGCTCTGGTCACATCTCAAGACACAGCATTATAAGTTACAGCAAATTAAGAGGATTGACTGCCTACCTAAACACTGTCTTAATCCACTAAACATACCGATTGCGCATGGCCGCCATCTTGCTCATTTGGGTCTGTTCTGGAACCGCTAATTTTAACTTACTTAAATGTTCTCCAAATTATATTTTGTAATGGAGCCTTTCTCTTGGCGCCCGCGCGACGATAATGCAGACAGCATAAACGACCAAGGAGACTTTAATATAAGCGGTGGGCGAGGACAGATTGGAGGGGCAGAGTGCATTAGTGGTTACCATGGCTACGGATTCGATTCAGAGAAGCCGTGTATGCCGCACCAGCTCGTGTTACCAACAAAATACAAGACCTTCTTCCTGCTTTTTCGTTGATTTGAGAAGAGTTTTGTTGATAGATATGGTAACTCGCTTGAAGCGAGCCCTGCATGTAACTTGCTACTGTTCATTATCGGTTTTCGTTCTGTGTAAAAACGAAACTTTTATGTGATCAGTGATTATTGTGTAATATGTGAAGTGTTTACTTTTTTAAGTTCAATACACGACTTGGTGGGTTCCATTCTCCAAACACCTTTTCTTTATGGAAAAACGATGACAAACGCGACGTGGTAAACGTCGGTAGGCCAACACCAGTGCTATGTTTAGAAAAACTTTGCGGCGAAGCATCTTCAAAATACACCAGGAAATTTAAGACTCGTAGGTATGACAAACGTAATTGTTTCGAATTGAAGGAGCTGGGAGAAAGCACTAACAAAATTAGCAGACGCTCTTGGGGAAAGCTCACGTCTATATATTGTAAAATACAATGATAAAGTTAAGCTTAACAGACTCCCATTGAAATTAAAAACGACAATTTTAGTATCAAGTGCGTTTTGCGATAGCGATTTTGCGAATTTAGGTTAGCCAAATTTCCGAGTCACCTATTCAATTCGCCCACAGCCGCGCCTGTCAAGGGAATAGAATCGAGATGATAATGATGATAATCAATGATTGATTCGCCTGCTTAACTTTAAATCCACTAGTTTTTATGTGAAACTTTAATTAAAACATTTTGAATAACGAGGGTCGGCTAGTAGCTCCCGGGCCTCACATATGGATAGCATCATACGAAGGGGGGCCCAAACGAAACCGGTCTCCGAGGGCGCTGCCACTCGTAGACGCAATGCAGGGTTCTCACGCTAGATGGTGTTAGTAGAGACCTTCATGAAACAGCTGTGCAGACGGCATCAATGTAGAGCTGAACGTGCAAGAGTGGCTATGCGTTTCTCTGCCTTTTGGCGGGTTACCTCTGCGAAGTCGTTATGGCGTTATGTGTGTGTGAAATTTTGTTTCCTGCTTAAAAAAACTGCAATGGAGACACAAAAAATGCTTCAGGAAGCTTTCCAGAAGGACGCTATGAGCCGTACACAGGTTTTCGAGTGGTTTGGGCGCTTTAAACGTGGTGAGATGTGTGATAAAGGCCTACCTCGCTCTGGACGCCCTTTAACATCGCGAAATGAGGAGAACATTGAAAAGGTCCGCCAAAAGATCAACGAGGATCGTCGCCAAACGATCGACCAAATTTCAGCAGCTCGTGCCAGCGGATTTTGAGGGAGAATTTGCACATGAGACGTGTTGCTGCTAAATTTGTTCCGCGCTTTCTCACACAGGAGCACAAAACCATCCGCATGAATGTGTGTCAGGACTTGACAAAAGAGATTGCACGTGATCCAAACTTCTTGAACAAAGTTATTACAGGGGCTGAAAGTTGGTGTTACGGGTATGACCAAGAAACCAAGCAAGCGTCAAGCCAGTGGAGGACTCCCAACTTTCCCAGACCAAAAGAAAGCAAGGCAAGTGAGGTCAAATGTGTAGGTGATGGTCATTGTCGTTTTTGAAATTCATTGAATTTGCATCGGGAATTCGTACCCCCTGGCCAGACTGTTAACCAGCACTTTCACGTGGATGTTTTAAGGCGTCTGCGAGAGTATGTGAAGAGGAAACGCCTGGAACTTTGACGATCAGGTGATTGGTTTCTGCATCACGACAACGCTCCAGCACACACTGCCATACGAGTGACCCTTTATTTGGCATCTCAGAGGTGGTCTGTCGTTCCCCACGCTCCGTATTCGCCGGACCTAGCCCCGTGCGACTTTTTCCTAGTTCCACGAATGAAAAGGGAACGCTAAAAGCGGAGCGTTATGACGATGTGGAGGCGGTAAAAACAGCTTCGCAGAGGGCACTGGACAATATAAAACTTGAAGAGTTCCAAACAGGCTTCAGTAGCAGAAGAACCTTCCTTCCAGATCACTTTGCATAAATTTGCATAAAGTCGCGACACCGCCGCCGGTGGGAGGGGGAGGGGAGGGGGGTGTGAGGACCACCCAAGATGTTGCAGGTGGTATGGAAACATGTCACAACTCGCATTCCCAGGGGGCTTTTTTTTAATGGAAGCCATCAATTAATGTAAATGTATGTTATAGATACAGACGTCGTGACTGTCTGTGGAAGGGGGAGATGAGATCGGCCACCTGTTACTCGAAAAAGATTATGTGGGAGAAAACATTGAAATGAATTCCCAGAGATTTTTAAGGGATGTCATAAATTAATGTAAATGTATGTTATAGATACAGACGTCGTGACTGTCTGTGGAAGGGGGAGATGAGATCGGCCACCTGTCACTTGACATAGTTTATGTGTTATGGAAGGGGGCATACATGTCTCGTGAGATTGTCCCGAACCCTTTTGGACATTGTTAATAATGTTGTGTTTTCCATCGGCACTCGTCATAAATTGTTTTTTTTTCCGCCCAAACGCTTTCCCACCTCTGAATTCCCCCACCACTATTGAAAGAGTATATAAGACTCTCCAGCTTGGAGCGCTAAATTAGTTCGTGGATTCTCTCAGCGTTCTTATTTGCTATGTCTGATATGTCAACTCTTGGGAGTGAGTGTGCAGCGGAGGCGCATCATTACGCGTATTACCACAAAGAGTTATGCAACGGTCTTATGCATTCAATCGTTTGTAACAGACCTTCATACCATGATCAGATGTCTTCTCGGGAAGTATGCACAGAAAACTGCCCAGTCTACAGAAAGCGATACATGTAAGTATAATAGCAATTATTCTTTTTTTTTCTAGAGAAGTTAATGCCGTTTTATATTTAAGTAGAAAAAGTAATTTGAAACCTATTCGCTATTTCAGGCAAGAGCCGATTCATGAGCAAGAACAAAGCGGAGTTGATGAGGTTGATAGATTCGCTCCAAGTCACGAGGCCATACACCACTCTGAATTTTGTAACGGTGATACGCATGCAACCCTGTGTACGCAGCCCGAGGCTCATGAACATATGTACTCCTACTTCCTCTGCAATGAGAAGTGTAGCGTGTACCAGCTCAGACAGAGACAATCAAAGTGAGTGAAATTAAAGAAAATTCACGACTCTTTCCTTACAGAATCGCTGAAATATATAATTCCATGTACAAAAAAATACCTTTGTTACAGGCTACGAATGACAGTTCGAGATCCTAGGCCCGTGATTGATAGCGAAACCTCCAGCAATGAAGCTGAAAATGATGCTGTTACGGAGCGATCTACACAGCTTGTAGACGACTTCCTGCCAGATCAGGACGATGAAATTACTGAGAATGTTACTCCTAATCGTACCCCGAGCACACAATCCGAACGCCGCAAAACATCAATGTAAGTATTGCTATCATACAACTTAAAAAAGAAACTCTTGCGCCTCTTAAGTGCTACTCTCTCAGGAGACAATCTATTTTTTTTTCTCTTGCTAACACACATGTTATGTGCTCTGTTTCAGGACAGCTATAAGGAAACCTCGAAAAAAGGTACATAAAAATAGCTTTGCGGATCTCCAAAGGAGGCTGACACTCTTAGAAGAGCGAATGACGTCTGCTGCTGCTACCCCAAAGAGGCATGCAAGTAGTTCCCGTTTACCAAGACGCCTGAACCTCTGAAAGAATTAGAGGGAACAGATTCGGGCTTCTTCATTAAAAATAACGGGAATCATGACATCGGCTACCATGCTCCACGACGTTCAAATATCCAAAAGTTACAGTGTTAACGTAGGACTAATCTTTCGTATTCCAGCTGTAATCATAAAGAATAGAGCCAGTGACAATTTTGTGTATATGTCAGTGTATGACTGGGAAATTATTAAAAGTAGGCTTCATGTATTTGAAGCATTCCTCAAAGAGAGAAACTACGTGTGTTGTGATTACAGTGAGAACATTGTATATTCCTTTAATGTCATTGTGTATATGGAAGATGAGAGCATCAGATTTCTGAATACAGTTCTAAACAGAGGTGAAATACTTTTAAATTTTAGTGAATTTTGTCAGTTAAAGAGGTTGGAAGGTTATATACAGAGACACTTAACGAATCTAACTCTCTTTAATGAAATATCATATGTAGGAACAAGGAGCTGGAGAAGGGCGGCATTGGAAATGTACAATGATATGAAATAAAACTAAATTACTTTTCATATTATATATCTTTTTTATTCACTTGAAATCCTTGTTACATGCATCCTATATCATGTATATCCTTCATTACAAGAATCCTTTGATGAAATTAAATTAATGACTGCATCACGTGAGTCAGAGGCTTGTATGTGAAAACTCGGTCATGTATTACCAGACAATACAAAGTAGTCTGTGCGGGTATATTTGCACTAGTTTCAATTTCAAGTCTGATATTGACAGCGCCATTTATAATTTCCTCAGGCTGATGAGAGCAGTCTATGATGAACAATGGTGCATGCTTGAGAAAATCTTTTCTCTTCAATAGAGGATAGTTTTCTTTCCCGTAATAAGAGTTTTGGAACTTTGAATACATTTCATATAAAGCTGCAAATCTAGAGTTCCCAAAGTCCAAGTTCATATCGTGATAGGGATAACACTCACTATTGAGATAAAGCCGCAAATGTGTTATGTTACAATGATCAAACTCGGAACAGTCCTTTGATGCATTATTTGTTCTTGATGTCTGGGCTCCCACTATAACAAATCTCGGCTTCTCCGGTTTCGAAGTTGTTGCGACGTTCCATGTAAATGATCTAGTTTGCGGAACGGCCGGTTGGGTATGTATATCCATTGTTCTAAATGCGATATGCAGTGGTCTGTCTGCCTTGACGATCTTGAGGATTTCTACCTTTTCAGTGTCAGAAAGGCGGATTACAGGCATCCTCCACTCGATGCGAGCAAGTTTAACGATAGCATTTCCTTCTCCTTCGGGTGCCAGAATGCAGTTCTTAGAGTCCTTAGATCGAATGAGCACCAACTCAAACTTGCTATTGAGAACGAGGTCCTTGTGGTCATCTGCAAATCCCAGAAGCATTGACAGGGGCACTACGGCATTGAATGCTCCGCTTGTTGAGTGCACAATATCCACATCTTCTCCAGGATAGCACCATCCGGCATTGATCAAACGATTCGATTCCATGGGATTGAGAGCAGCATAGTTGCGCATAGTCGATGTAATGCCAGGATTCCCTGTTCTATCTATACAAGTTCCATTCATGTCCAGCCGAATCTCATCAAACATAAATGCCAGGGCATTGTTAGTCAACTTCGCCAACGTAGCTGTTCCATTAGGCTTAGAAACAGATCCCTCAATGTAGAGATAACTCCGGTTAGGCAGAGTATATAAATCTTCCGCTTGACAAGGTATCCTAATCTCGTCATTAGCGTCCAGAGCCGATGTATTATACGGGAGAAACACATGTTCCTCTTCTTTAGCAATCTTATCCTCAAATGAAGGCGTTTCGGTCACGTTAAAGATGTCCATTACAGAATTCTGAAGCCCAAAGCTTCGAGGAACTTCTTGCTGCTCGATGTTAACACTCTAAGAGTCAAAGGGTGAGTACGGAGATTATGTGATTGTACTGTATTATATGCTTTGCGACGGTTTCTCCTTCTAAAATCTATCCCCATTTCGTCGAATATGAAGACGTATGCTTATATCCTCGTTTCTAAAGTTGATGCTATCTCCGTTCTGATCGACCACACGAAGGGTGATTTGATCGATAAGATTAGTGTCTATTATAGGCAGGTAAATAGGGTTCGGAGGCTCTTGAGAAATGTGATATCCAGGCGGCACAGAAGGGAAAAATTCATAGATCGAGTGTCCTCTTTTACCATCGATGAAAGAGCCTGTCGCAATACTGCATTCGATTCGAATGATGCTCACCTTAAATATGTTTACTAGGAAATCAGATTCAGTCACCTGATTAGGAGCAATAACTTTGTTTTCACTGAATCCTAAAAGAGATCCAATAGAACGTCCCCTAGAAAAATCAATAGAAAAGGGGCACTTGATTTCAGCCTTCATTGTGTTATTATTAGGACGAATGAAGAAGTCGTTTTCATCGAATTTAAGCTTATCTTTGAGGTAAGTATTAATATCAGCAATTTCGTAAGTTCCAGGCGGAATATCGATGACCTTAAGAGTATCATTGGAAATGTAATGGAAGAGATTATTGCTCTCGTCCACATTGGGAATGGAATAGAAGGTTTCAAAATTCAGAAGAGCAATTTCATAATTCCCGCGAGGATCAATCCTCAGAGGGGGATTCAGGTAGGTGGTAAGATCGGAATCATTCCCGCTAACAGCAATAGTGTAACTCATTGTGATAGAAATTGCAAGCACAGGTGTCCACAGATAACTGAGCTAAAACTCTGAAATCTTCTTGTATTATACATCAGCTTAACTCCTTTGAGATAGCTTTCTACCTCTTTCGGAGGTTTCAAGTTTCCAAAGCTATCGAAATAAAACGCGATATCACCTTCCTTCTTTATAGCTACCCAATGAGTTCCTTCATTATCAGAGTAATCGAGATTGACAATAATCCTCTCTCGTTGATATGGCTTTGAAGGTAGCTTATCAAGCATATATACACCTCTAAAATGGGGAATTCTTAAACGACGAGCGTATAATGCAAGCTCAATGTTACTTAGGGCTTTTTCCGGGACAAGTATAGCCCCTGACCGGAGTTTTTTTTTGAAGGATGCTTATTCTGGGACTGCTTCCTCCTCTTCAGACCATTTCCTTTAGTAGACTTATTTGCTTTTATGGCTCTGGCAATTTTGGAAGCAAGAGCTAAAGATGCGCCGAGCGGTAGCATTGGGAGAAAACCACCAGTTCTCTTCTTGTTAATCTTTTTCTTATTACTTTTTCTCCCTCGGAGACCTTTTCCTTTTGCTTCCATCTCCCTGTTATGTCGTGTCATTTCTGCAAGCTGTTTATCTGCAGCTTTCTTCTTATTCACTGCTGCTGCAATTTGAGCTGCACCTCCGGCTGCAGCCCCTAAGGCTGCAATAATTGGTATGAGAGGCAGAAATCCACCATGCTTCTTTTTCCGGGATCCTGCACCAATAGCTACCTTGCCCTTCATAATTGATGTTACCAGCCTTGCAGCCAACTTTTCCCCTAGGCTAGCGTCTGATGATTGAACTCTTTTCCACGCCTTCTCTGCTAATATTTTATCCGCAATATTTCGCGAGGCGGAGTCCTTGCGCTCTGCGTAGGCGATGTCGTGAAATTTACAAGCTTCGTCCAAAGAATTAATTCCGGGATCTCCTCTCTTGAGGCGTTTTTCTAGTTTTGTCCCGGGACCGCAATATCTGTAACCGGGTAAGTGTACTTCAAATGGTAGGCGATTAATAAGGGAGTTAAGTATCCCTGATCCTCTGGAGGTCTTGCTCCTCCTATGCACCATCATAAACTACTCTACTTTATGATTTGCCCTCATATTTTATACAATTTTCGAATCAACGTCTCCTGTTGAAGAATTTCACATCCATTAAGTTACCCCATTTTCGCAAGTGTATATATAAACACTAGGTATGCACGTAAAATTCAGTCGTTAGGATGGAGCTTGTGAAGCAAGATTGCTCCCTACCTATTCAGGTGTTAGACTTTGAAAGTGATTTCAGGCGCGAACGACATGGGAAGCTATTTCCTTCTAACGTCAGAGCTCTTATTCTAGGAAGTTCCAGTGCAGGAAAAACCAATGTACTTCTGAATTGGCTGCTTCATGAGAATGGCTTGCGCTTTGAAAATGTGCACATATACTCAAAGTCCCTTTATCAACCAAAGTATCAATATCTCATAAACCTACTCGGAAACATTGATGGCATCGAAATAAAAACCTATGAGGATGGAGAAAGCGTATTACATCCCACCGACGTTAAAGAAAACTCAATATTTATATTTGATGATGTCATCACTGAAAAGCAAGGAAAGATTGCCTCCTTTTACAGCATGGGAAGACATCGAAACGTCGACTCAATATATTTAGCACAGTCCTATGCGAAAGTCCCGAAACATTTAATTCGCGATAATACCAATATGATTATTCTGTTTAGACAAGATAATTTAAATCTGAAACACATATATGAAGATTATGTAAACACTGACATGACATATACAGAATTTAAAGACTTGTGCAAAGGCGTCTGGGAGAGTGGATCAGAAGGAAGACCATTCGTAACAATTGTTCCTGAATTCTCTATCAATGGCGGTCGATATAGGAATGGGTTTGATGTATATATTAAAGTAGAAAATAAGGAAAATGTCATTTGAAGTTCATCATGAGTATTGACAGGTTCGGAGCACAGAGAGCTCCCTCAACCAAAAGATCACTTCAGCACTTTATCATTAACAGAGATGGGAAAGGTAATTATCAATTTAAGAACAAGAGGCTATGTATAGTCCAGGATCCTGAAGAAGATAATGACGCGAGCACTAAACGATATGTGGATGCACTCGAAAATAGGATGATTGTTTTCTCGCAGCAGAATACTGGGAGAATTGAGACAAATGTTAAGGTCATGATCAAGGATTTGGTTTCAAAGTATATTTTCAAAAGAGATCAAGAAAATAACATAGTGATTGATAATACCAGATTAAAAGTATTATTAGATCCTATTCATGATAATGATGTGGTAAATAGAAAGTTCTTTACTGAGTATATGAACTCTCGCATTCAGCCGCGAGATAATAATGGCAACATCATATTTAGCAAAAAGCGAATCATTGATATAGCAGATCCTGTGGGAGATCTGGACGCTGTAAATAAAAGATTTCTCCGAAGCATGATTATTCAAAAGGCAAACGAGACATGGAATAACTTAAACAAATTTGTTATAAGGGAAATTGAAAAACTGATAGACAAGAACCTGAAAACAATTAGAGAACATTTGAACAAGACAAACAATGCGATGGATGCACTGACGCAGTCTACAAAAGAAACTGAGGATTCGCTGAAGAATTCTATTACTCAAGCTAAAGAAGTCCATCAAACACTAGAAAATAGATGTAATATGCTCTCAAGTGAAATGAGTAGGCAGAGCAAAGAGTTTGGCACCAATTTTGAACGTACAAAGGCAGTTACCGAACAGATTGCTAAAACAGTGGATACATTGAAAACGAGGCTATCATTAATGAGAGGACATCTCGTTATTCAACTACAAGCGTTTCCTCCCAGTACTGGTAACGGTGCGTACATACTTTCTACAGCTGACAGATACTATTCATTTACAATAGATGCAAATCTCTTATCGTGCACTATTGTAGTGCCAGGACAAGAATTGAGGAGCAGCGAACGTATACTTGCTCATCGCAAAACCGACATTACAATCTCGATAAACAAGGATACCATTAAGACCTTTCCTGTAATCATTAAAAAGGGCGATCGCATATCATTCACTCCACTTACTAATCGTGCATTCGATCGAGGTGCTTTACACATCGAGTTAGTGCTTGAATATAAACTCTTACCACCACCGATGCTATAAATAAATGCAATCTCTTAGCATCATACCATTTGCACAATGGACAGTGAAAGCATAAGACTAAAGGAATCTATAGCCAAGCATTCTAAGGCTATACGCGAAAAGTTGAGAGCGTTAAAAGGGCACCAGTTTGATACCCAGAGAGTAATGAGCGAGGCTCTTCAACCAGTAACAGAACCGCTGCGTGATATCTTACAACTCCAGAAAAACAATACACCTACAACACCGGCGGAGGAAAGCAAGATAAAAAATAATGTGTCAGTTGAGGATGAGAAAAGAGAAAAAATAATTAGCTATCTCCAGAAAGTTCGAAAGAAGGACAGAAATGAATTAGATGCATCATATGGTATAAGATACGAAGATGGTAGCTACATGCTGGGAAACAAGATCATTGACTTTATTAATAATCGAATTCGAGTAGGTGAAGAAGCGTATGAGGTTACACCTGGATTAAGTGAACTCATTTTTAAGAGGATCCCTGAAATGCATGCATATACAGAAGAGGATCTGGATACTTATGGCAAAATACTGAGATCAACTCTAGTGCATCGGCGAAACTATAGCAAGCATGGTCAGCTGAGGGCGGGCAATTCATACAAGTATAAAAGTGTTATACGTCCATTAGTGAAGAAACACAAAGGTTTAGGATTGGAGTGGAAGGAGCATCGTCCTGGCGCAGAGCAAGACTACATCTATTGGAACGACCCCAACGACCTGGTAAATCGCCTCAGGCTTCTAGTTGCATCTAGGGACGCAGGAAATAACAATCATACCCAAGAAATTAGGGAGATAATTCAAGAATTGAAATCGGCTAAAATTATAGCATGACCCAAGTAAAGCAACATATAGCTAGTGAACTTCATGCTCCTGCACGGAGGAACTTTTTACGACGCAAGATCATCAGTAAAGGACTACATGATCTGGTGCAGATCGACCTGGTGGAGATGATACCGCATGCAAGAATAAATAAGAACTTCAAATATATCCTTATTGCAGTCAACTTCTACTCTAAAATGGCGTATGCCAAGCCATTAAAGACCAAGTCGGGGCTCCAAGTTTCAAAGGCTATGGAGGATATATTACATGACATGAAAACACCTCCCAGACATATACAGAGCGATAACGGGAAAGAATTTTATAACAAACACTTCAAGAATTTAATGGAGAAGTATAATATCAATCACTACAGTACTTATACACATGTCAAGGCTGCAGCCGTGGAACGGTTAATAAGAACATTAAAGAATATGATGTATCGAGAGTTTCTAGCCCAAGGTTCCTACAAGTGGCTAGATCTCTTACCTAGAATCATTGCAAAATACAATGACACTTACCACACCACTATCCGAATGAAGCCTCGTGAAGTGCAGAACAATGATCTTCTTTTGTCTGTTTACAATTATGATGAGCCGCCAATAGAGAAGAGGAGTGCCAGAAAGTTTAGTGTTGGTGATTATGTGAGGATATCAAAAAATAAAGGACATTTTGAAAAGGGGTTTGAACCAAACTGGAGCGTTGAAATCTTCAAAGTGGCTAAGGTGAAGCAAACCAATCCTGTCACATACATTCTAAAGGATAAGGACGGCGAGGAAATAAAGGGAGCTTTCTACGGCCATGAACTTCACTCATCATTATTTCCCAACACTTATTTGGTTGAGAAGATCTTGAGGCACCAAGGAAACAGGATTCTTGTGAAGTGGTATGGATTCCCTAATAGCCAGTGGATTGACAGGAAGGATTTATTGTAAAAAACAATCATAGTGAAATAAAGAACACTGCATCTCAAAACATATGTGAATGTTTCTTTATTTTTTTCTGAAAGTTCCTATCCCTTTATGAATAGTATTTACAATAAAATAATAATAAATAAATAAAAAATATACATTTATACATATATACATATGTACACGAGATGGAGATGGGGCATCCAGGTTAGGGTGAAATGTCTCATGAAGACCTGAGGGAATAATGGCCCCACGCAAGTGTTGCATGGGAGCCATCAATAAGCTTACGCTTAGTGTCTCCTCCGTGCAATGCAATTTTATTAATTTCGACCGTCGAAACTTTATGTTTGGTGCTTCTGAAGCAAATTTGTTTAGCCAAAAATTTTTTATTCAAATCCAGTAGACACTCGAAATATTTCTCAAAGGTGATTGTTCGCATTCCACCTTTGGTAATCCCCTTCGCCTTCATAACCGCTTGTTTGTCATATTTATAGCTGTAGAGCTTTGCTCTGAGACCAACATATTCGGTCATCACCCTTCCACCCAATTCATCTTTAAACAACCCAATCTTTTTCTTATTGGCCGGCTTTATCCCATATACATTATCGGGTGCATAATTTGAGGTATCAAAAAGGTGGGGATGCATCTTCATGAAGTGGTATACATCGGAACTTGTTTCCAGAATGAATGAATCTGTGTCCATATAATCCAGGACAAGATCATTCAGATGGGGTTTCATTACATGATAAAAAAAATCATACATAATAAATTTTGAGATGTCTAATATCGCCTGACCAATATAGATTGGCTTGTTCATGAGGATCTCCTCTCTAGCCAACTCTATGCCAACCAAGTTTTCATGGAAAAGAATGCTCCTTATATACGTTGGACGTGCCGTATATTTCCGTGCTTGCTTCCAGGCAGTTACAATACGGAAATCACGGTGGTTACGCACGTTTTCCATAAACTTGCCGTACACAGCGTTGTTCATTTTCTTCCAGAGGTTTTGACCAAACTTAGAAGTTTCCCTGGCTCGCTTATTGGCATTAAGGTCAATATAAACCTTAAGCCATTTAGCTTGGTCATACGATACCACCCGATGAATATGTCTCAATATCAGCCCTAATTCTAAGCACTGCTGCAAGGTTTTATAATGCAAGACATATTTGCTTTTGTCAGTGAGACTTGCAATCAGTTTCTTGTATTGGCTGCCGGGTGGTATCTCACTCTGGGGGCAGAGAGGAAGATCATTATGGGCGTCGTGGAGATGGTCAGGATACTCTAGATCTACTTCTAGAACATATCCTGTCTTGGAGTCCTCGGGGATCCTGGTGAAGTTTATGCTCTCTATTTCATTCCTCTCAAGCCATCTCAGGTTGCCATGCGGTAAAGTTTTAGCCATTGAGCACCCATATAAGTTATTCGCATCCAAATATGCTAGAAAGTTCCTTTTTTGATCAGGCTTATAGTCTACCATATATTCATGGTTGGCTTTGGAGTAGCGCTTTGATGCTGTGCAAAGACCCCCACGAATACCTTTCTCGAAAAATTCTAGCATACTGGGATCCGATAGTAACTCTAATTCGACTCCAGTTGTTTTCAGCATGGCGTCGAAAGCTAGCGATGGTAATGTGTAGTACCATGCTGGGTCCAGATGATACATCTCCAGTGACAAGTCTCTAAACTTTTCAAAAGCATCCGCTAAAAGAAGCGTATCTGTCTTCAAATAAAGATCACTATATTCCCCGAGATTCTTTATGTTGAATGTGCTCCACACCTTAAGCGCATGGGCATATTCCTCCTCCGAAATACCATCGAAAAGCTCGATGGGTGGAAGCTCCTCTTCTTGGAGCTTTTCGACAGAATCTAGATAAGTATATGGAAATATTCCCTTGCACTTCATTAGCTGCAGGTGTTCTGGGTTCGAATACTCGGCATTAGTGACCTTGAAGTCATCATCATCTAGCATATCAGCTAGGTTGGATAACTTATCATCAAGAAACTTGTAGCTGTCGAGGAACCTGAATTCTAAGCCCCTATACCTTTTGCTAAATGCAATATAACGTTCAGAAGATTGTGCTATACACGAAATGTTCCCATTGTCATAAGCCATGTGCCTTATCAAGAAGTGGCTATCATAATTGCTTAAGCAATGAAAAAAAATTGGAATGAAGTTCGGCAATTTCCTATTCAAATTGCAAGCATTATGCGCCGCTCCGAGATATGCTCCAGTGATATGGCAATGGTCCCTCACCCTGATATCATCTATAGCAAAACCTTTCCTGCATATATGACATTGATCAGCATTGGCGAAATCCTGCTCATTCAGGGGTGTCATTTGCAGTGGTATAATTTGCTTGTATACCTCAATGACTTCATCACCAATCTTCCTAAGTTCAGTGAAGAAGCCATCGAGTGCATTAGCACCTCTGAAGAGCTTAAATCGCGACAATGACTGGTCATGCCTGCATATAACTTTCAGCGCTATAGATATCGCCTCATGCTCTTGTAGGGATCGGGTCCAGCTCTCTGCGTCTGAGGGCTCGCATGAGTGAACCTTCCTCAAAACAGATTCGATATCAGCATAAATAACAAACGGTACAGGAGCAGACTTGGAATATGCATTAAACGACAAACTCTCACCCTGCGCAGGCATTTTGAGTGTCTGACATTTATTGCATTTCAGTTTATGCAATCTCAAGGCATCCTCATTAGGACACCTTGTCATGCATGCTTCGCATAGCCACATTTTCTTGCGATCTGCAGTTATCTGACTTCTAATAAGCCTCGATATGTTGGTAATGAGGCAGTAATGAGACTTATCACCATCATCGATGATCAGCAGGTTAACCTGGCTAGCCTTCCTCTCTGATGGTTTGCGAATAGACTCCACCGAGTTGTTGGCATTTAGAGCAAATACAGCTATAGATACATCAGGATTTTGCTTCTCAAATCGTTCAATTTGATCAATTGGAAATGGGAATGTAATTTGCTCATAATTGAATGCTTTGAATAGCAAGTTCCTAGGGTACGATGATGGACGACATCTATTTATCTTAGCGGGAAATTTTGAAGCCAACATGCACCAAGCGAAACAAAAATCATCATTATTCTTAATGTTAAGAATAGCATTCTTCCTCCTGATGCATGCAGGCAACTCAATATACCCTGAAGCGCGAAGAGGATTATATTCTGCTGCGCTGTTTACTAGCGAGTGGATTGCGAGCAAAGTCTTTGAACTTGCTTGGCCTTCAAAACAGGCTAGGTTTTCTAAAATTTCATTTTTCATTGCACGGAAGATATCATTCACGTTAGTTGATTGCTGGATCTCTTTAGTCTTGGAATTAAAATAAACCGATTCCACGTTTTCATGGTCAGGTGTCTGAATTAAGTATGAGACGTTCAGTGAACAACTCATCTTTAATCCGGATATGCTCCTCTTTAATGTGGATTCAATTTCTCTAATAACGAGACTCTTGCATTCATCCAGAAACTCGCTGGGGACCATTATTCCCACCGTATTTTCAATTTTGCTGTTGAAGATACGGCCCTTGAATGCTGACTCGATAGTTTTGCATTCTAGGTCAAAATGATCATTTCTACATACCCTTTCTGCCGGTGATGATGATGATGATGATGATGATGATGATGAAGGAGATGGCCTGCAGAGACCTGAAGGCCCCGCCACTGCTTCCTCCTCCCTCGGGTTTCCAGTGTTCCTGATGGATGCGGGAGGGATGCGGTCTTCTTCGCTGCTGGTGTGACGGAGCCTCTTCGGGTCTCGCACTGAAACCTCTGGTGCTGGACGCTGGAGATCCTCCTGCACGGACATTGGTTCACCATCTTTAGTAAAAGAAACATGTAGCAATTACACAATAATAAAGAAAAAAACTAGACATATTAGCTACATATATTCGAAATAACAATAAGACATTCAATGTGCTAATAATAATAATAATAATAATAATAATAATAATAATAATAATAATAATAATAATAATAATAATAATAATAATAATAATAATAATAATAATAATAATAATAATAATAATAATAATAATAATAATAATAATAATAATAATAATAATAATAATAATAATAATAATAATAATAATAATAATAATAATAATAATAATAATAATAATAATAATAATAATAATAATAATAATAATAATAATAATAATAATAATAATAATAATAATAATAATAATAATAATAATAATAATAATAATAATAATAATAATAATAATAATGAGATGGAGAAGGAAGAAGAAGGAGATGGAGAAGAAAGCGCAAGCAGTATAATAGTACACATTAATGGAAAGAATGCCTGCTTCTAATTAATGAAAATAATTTGTCAAATGCACTTACATTGCATGGGATGTAACAGCTCGCAGAGCCGGATCCTGTACACACAATTGGTGCAACCGCACCATTCGGCTTCGGGATCTGGCATTGGTCCTGGCTCTGAAATCGGAGAAATTAATCATATTACTAGCTTAAAATCCTGTAAGAATAAATATAGTGAAACAAGCTCTACTACCGAGAATGATATAATTGAAAAAACACACACAATGATAGCTAATGGCAAATTACTTTTCTTATATTCCAATATTATTACACTACAACCTGCTTTGCGAGACTAAAAAGTGCTTGAAGCATAAACCATTTCATTATACTCTATTTCTTAGTTGGCGGATGGCTGTAAATGTAGATAAGCGTATTGCGCATTATATGCCTTTGATATATATCTTTCTAATATATAAATGATACAGAGACTATGTTTATTTGAAACTATATCCATTTTGTCAATTACAGTTATTCTTTATCTGCTACACAACACATATGAGACCAAAAGTTAAAATTTAAAATGTAAAATTTGAAAGTAAAATAACTAGATTAATATATACAAAAAATAACTATATATATACTTGAAGATCTCAATTAGAGAATTTATTTGAGTATAAATTCGCCTATGTTCAGGCCCTTAGTTGAAAAGTTACAATAGAGTGACCTATGTCTTATCGAGCAGGAGATGCGGTGGAAAAACTAATTAATAATTAGCGCAATCTTCTGAAAGAAACTCATAGTTGCATGAAATGAGGAAAGTGGTAAAAAGTACAAATAGAAAACCATGAAAGAGTATTGCTTACCTGCATTAGTGTTTTCAATCCATTCTAGTGCAATCCTATAGCCGCAATTCCGACAGGAACATTCATCGTCTTGAAAATCTGTGGGCGGTGGAATGATGTAATCCACCCCAGGCAATATTGGCGACGCTTGCTCGCTGTCGGGAGCTTTACGCTTTCTGCCGGCAAGGGTCAATTTATTTACCCAATTTTTTCTAGGATGCATCTTGTTTTCCTGAAATAATAGAGATTACGATATAACTATGAAGCAATGAGCATTTTATAAGTTAAATGAAGCAATGAGCATTTTATAAGTTAAATGAAGCAATGAGCATTTTATAAGTTAAATGAAGCAATGAGCATTTTATAAGTTAAATGAAGCAATGAGCATCTTATAAGTTAATAATGTCGATTGCGATTTGAACAAGAAATATTCTTGAAAAATGCACACAGTCTATACATCTTTAACACTGATAAGAGATAATTTCCTTCAATATATTTTCTTGCAAATAAACACTCTCTATAATTATGAAGCAATGAGCATCTTATAAGTTAATAATGTCGATTGCGATTTGAACAAGAAATATTCTTGAAAAATGCACGCAGTCTATACATCTTTTATCACTGATAAGAGATAATTTCCTTCAATATATTTTCTTGCAAATAAACACTCTCTATAATTATATCACTGTAATTATAAATGAATCGCTTACCTTTTTATAAAATGAAGTCTGGATGAATATCCCGAAGAAGGAAGAATTGCTGTCTGATGGGTTTTGGCTGTGCAATGCTACAGACTGAATAATTGTCTATCAAACAATCGTTTTTATAGCGATTTCAAAATCCTCCCCTCCACTAGTCTAGCGAGCCCTGTATAGAGCGTTTTGAGACTTTCGATTTTCCCTCTCCCCTCTGTCATCCAAAGATATTTCCTTCTCTACGTGCGGTACAGTCTGAAAAAGATGTTATAACTGCAAATGACGCTTCTCCTCAGTACATTCGTATACATGTGAGTGTGTATGACTATGTGCGTATGTGTGTGCCTGATATATTCATTTTAAACCATTTGTTTCATGAGTACACTATATATATATATATATATATATATATATATATATATATATATATATATATATATTCAGATTTATTTGAGTTACATCCATGAGATTCGAACCTAGATGCGTTGGCTACCAACCACTGAAGCTTTTTTTCCCGTCAATTTTCATGTTATTCTATAGATGGAGTACTATTTACGTTCTTAGCCAGAGGACTATTTATTTCAAATGATTTTTTAAAAATTAGCATTAATTGCTGGCGCCCTGCCTTGGTCATAAACATTGAAAGTAAAAGAATGGTATTGATTTCCAAGCGGGATCAATTTAAATTTTCTCTAAGTGGTGTACATTCGTTATTACGCTTCACCAATTACGGTTATCTTTTCATTCTTAACGCTAAAACCCTTTTACAAGAACTGAAGAATCTTCTCCTGTAACCAACTGTAAATGAAGAAATACATTACATATTTCCTTGAATGGGAGATTATTTGGAGTCCTTCAATGTAGTTAATTAAATGCCCTGTTGGTCATCACTGACCACATGCGTGGTTAAACGGTTGTGTGTAACTTTTGCACAGAATTTGGTCTTTTCTCCGAAAGTTTTTTGTTTCCTCTCTCACTCCCTCCCTCCCTCTCTCTTTCTTTCCCTCTCTATGGTGCTTGCTTGTACGCGTGAAACAATCGCTTCCAGAGTATACTTTTGAGTGTGAAATATTAAGTAATCCTCTATCTAATTATCTCACAAAAATCAGTTCGCAGATAGATCAGAAAAAAAAGAAGCTAGCGCAAATGCTTTAGAATATTAGCAGGTATTAAGAATAATGTATACGTAAATGAAATGTTTCACCTAAATTCAAACTCTGTATCTTTAAGCCCCATGAAGAAAATAAAAACGTTTTGTCATAAGCAGTTCTAAGAAGGCGCACATTGTAATCTTGAGAAGAAAACATTCGTAACGCGATTAAAAACAAGTGAAAATAAGTTTAAAGTATGAACGCGTAATCTTTGTCATGGATAATGTTACAAGTTGGGGATGGATTTTCCAGAGTCCTTGCTTCTCTCTGGATGCTGGAAACAATAATTGATGGCTTCTCTTAAAAATCTCTGGGAATTCATTTCAGCGTTTTTCTCCCACATAATCTTTGCCCTGTAACAGATGGTCGATCTCATCTCCCCTTAGAATATTAGCAGGTATTAAGAATAATGTATACGTAAATGAAATGTTTCACCTAAATTCAAACTCTGCATCTTTAAGCCTCATTAAGAAAATAAAAAACGTTTTGTCATAAGCAGTTCTAAGAATGCGCACATTGTAATCATAGTAAACGAGAGAAGAAAACATTCGTAACGCGATTAAAAACAAAGTGAAAATAAGTTTAAAGTATGAACGCATAATCTTTGTCTAGTAGCAGGTGGTCGATCTCATCTCCCCCTTCCGCAGACGAGAGATGTAACGAAGGATAGAGAACCCTCACCTCTTACTGCGGTTGTGTGGGGTCGGGTAAACTTTATGTGACACTAATTTGTGTTACAAGCCACAGTTTTGGCAATTTCTTTTCGGAAGAGAGGGACCCTCGTTCTCTCCACTATGTTTACCAGGAAACAATTTATGACGAGTGCCGATGGAAAACACGACATTATTAACACTGTCCACAAGGGTTCGGGACAATCTCACGAGACATGTATGCCCCCTTCCATAACACATAAACTTTGTCAAGTCGGAAACAATTTATGTCGAGTGCCGATCGAAAACACAACATTATTAACAATGTCCAAAAGGGTTCGGGACAATCTCACGAGACATGTATGCCCCCTTCCATAACACATAAACTTTGTCAAGTGACAGGTGGCCGATCTCATCTCCCCCTTCCACAGACAGTCACGACGTCTGTATCTATAACATACATTTACATTAATTTATGACATCCCTTAAAAATCTCTGGGAATTCATTTCAATGTTTTCTCCCACATAATCTTTTTCGAGTAACAGGTGGCCGATCTCATCTCCCCCTTCCACAGACAGTCACGACGTCTGTATCTATAACATACATTTACATTAATTTATGGCTTCCATTAAAAAAAAGCCCCCTGGGAATGCGAGTTGTGACATGTTTCCATACCACCTGCAACATCTTGGGTGGTCCTCACACCCCCCTCCCCTCCCCCTCCCACCGCCGGCGGTGTCGCGACTTTATGCAAATTTATGCAAAGTGATCTGGAAGGAAGGTTCTTCTGCTACTGGCTTCCAACAGTGGGAAAAGAATCTTGAGAAGTGCATCGCATCTAATGGAGGGTATTTTGAAGGTGACTGAAGTAATTTTGTAAAAAGGTTCATCAATAAAGTTTTTATGACAACAATCAAGTTTCTTTTTGGTCCCGTTCCTCGTATACTTTAACTCTACACTAGCTTAGTATCCATAGCTGCGGGTCGGTAGCTGTTTAGCTTTTGAATCACAGTATTTTAAATAATGTAAGTAAATTTTTCACGAAAATGGAGGATTTGGAAAAAAAACAGTTATTAAATACTTCCATTTGAAAGACTTAACTTCCAAAGGAATCAAGAAGGAAATATACGGAACATTGAAGGCTTATGTCCCTTCATATACAATGATTAAAGGGTGGGTTACAGGTTTTAAAATGGGGCTTACAAATGCTAGTAATCAGCATCGCTCTGGACGCCTTGTGGAAGTAACAACTCCAGATATCATTGAAAAAGTTCACCGTTTAGTTCTGCAAGTCTGCAGATTTAAATTGTTCCAGATCTTCTCCGTCTAACACTAGTTTAATCCTGCAGTAAACAACAATGCCGAGATGACTTAACTCGCTACGTTTTAGACGCTACATGCACAAACGTAAGTTTTGCAACACTGGCCGTATATATCTCAGTCTTAACTTCTAGACAATAAACACAATTGACTTACACTATAATGTGTTTAAACCGTGAGTTGGAATATTAACAGAATCATGCAGTAGCATAATTGTTACTTTACTATAAGTGATATCCGCCCTCGCTTTTGAAATTTCAATCCAATATCTATCAACAGCCTCGTGAAAAATTTAGCAAGTCTTGTGTCAGAATTTACCGCATAAAAAACCTTATTTAGAGTCGGTGGAAACCTTATTTATGAAAAACATAATAATGAACTTCACTGCGTATAGCACTTTTCGTAAAATCGTCGTATTCCTCCACGCTTTGTTTGCATTTACGCAATTTTCCCGGTGTCCTTAGAGTCCCGGATGCTTGTTGTTCCATTCTAAAATTATGCATACTATTTACGGAAACACCAAAGAGATCACCAGTTTCTTTCTCAATGTTTTTATAGATGATTCCCGGTTTCTTCCTTTAAGCACCGCGAAGCAATGAGCAATAGATCGCCTCTCGCCACTTTTTTAAAGTTTGCCTCGATTGTGTGTCATTTCGGCTGAAACACTGGCCTGCTCCAGGATGAAAAGCTTACTGATTTTAAACTGCATATACATACGTGCTCTTGGGCTTGTGAGGTACGCGATATGTACTGTAAATACAGTATTAAATATCAGAAGGAACTCCACACTATAAACAAGAACATCTTAATCAGCATTCAACTTGATACTCATCTCGATGGGAATGTAAAAATATTATATAATAGCAGAGTCCTATAGTAATTGTTCAGTAAATGAAGCATAATTTAACATAAGTTAAAAGTCTGTAGGTATAATCTCACCTGTCCTCTGTCTAATCTCTATATAGCATAGTGTTATGTAGGTATATATCTGTTGTAAATATTCCTTTTAGGACTCACGAGCCCAGAACACATCTATGTTGTATGTGAAGCAGAAAGATAACATGTTGGACTATTACGTTTATAAAAATCGAAACATTTGCATACTTTTCTATCTCAGAAATTAGCTCGCACAGAGCAGTGATCAGAAAACTACCTACAGTACTGTACTTAAAGGATTGCCGACCATCGTAGCCATGGTCTTTAGAACGTATGTCTCTAGCGTTCCACCGCGTAGAGGGTCGCGGGTTCGAGTCCCACCCTGGGCAAGGGTGAAACTACAGAAAACAGAGAGGTAATTAAACGGAAACAATAAAGCCGTTAAATAAGGAAAAGAAATATATATATAACATATATATTTATTGTAAAAAGAAAAAAAGAAAAAAAGGAGGACGCATGCAGATAAACGAAAACGCCCATGAACTTCGCTAAGGCACTCAACAGCTTACCGTTTCCTGCCCGAACATCTGTCTCTTCTCAACCAGTGCTTTACGGCAGGGTTAAACTAGGTTGAGACAGATTATAGCAGAGGATGTAAATTTATCAAAAGAACCTTAAAGTAATATTTTAAGCAAAGCTTTGGGCTTCCACAAGATCTGTGCTGAATGGGTGTCGCATTTGTTGACATCTGATCAAAAGTTGCAAAGGAAAACTGTTTATGTTAAGAATATGGAGCTCTGCCGAAGAAACCACAGGCAAATTTTGAGACGCCTTTTTACAGTGGATGAAACTTCGATATACCACTACATTTCAGAAAGCAAATCACAGTCGGAACAGTGGATTGCGTCAGGTGAACCAACCACAAAAAACAAAAGTCAATTTTGTCAACAAGCAAGGTTATAGCAATTGATTTCCGGGATGCACAGGGAATTACTTTTATTGATTACTGCAACTTTTGAATGATGAGGTGACATGAAAAATATTTCAGTTGGAAAAGAATAAAATATTGTTCTTTCATGGCAATTCTCCGGCCGATCTGTTTGTTACTGCAATGGGGGAAAATGTGGGAACATTCACTGTATTTACCGGACCTAGTACCTGTTCCCGAGCCTCTAAAATTACTTGGTAGGGCGAAGATTTCACAGTAACGAAGAGATCATTGATGCGGAAAACAACTATTTTGAGAACTGTTATAAATCTCGCTACAGAGGTTGCTTAACTCAATTAAGACACCGATATGTGTAAATGTATTAGCCTTTCCAAGTTTATATTCTGAAATAAATAGGGTGGTTTTTTTCCCCAAAGGCCAGTGTCTCATCAGCCGACCCTCGCATAAAAGCAAATAAGATAAGCTTTTTTCCTGGAACAGATGAATGCAGGAGTGGAGGATATGACATGCTCTTAAAAGTAAAACTGTAGTTTTGGAACACAGCACATGATAATACTCTAGTTTGTAAAATGCTTCAGATAGTTATCAATGAACTCTTGCTTTCGCATATGCTGCGTTATTTTATTTGTTACAACAAATCTTCAAACTAAGCAACTGTTGTTGCCATTCTCTTGTTGCGGCTAGGTACTGTTTCTTCTGTTGGTTGTTTTAAGGAAATGGTAAACGATTTGTTGAGAATAAAGTAAAACAAAACCCGAAAGTTATGAGGTGTGCCGCAGGGACTCAGAGGTAATGTAGCAGAAACAGAGAAGCTGAAAACGGAGAATATGTGACCAAGGGGAGTTATCCCTCCCGAAGATTTTTCACCAAGATACTCTTCTGTAATACATTGGTATTTGGTTGTTTTATTAACGTCCTCCAGTATTCAATCATATCGGCAATGAATGGAAAGCTTGAAATATCCTGATATGCGCCCACGGTCGATAGAGCGTAGAGCTATGCGCCATTCAACTTTCAGGATAAGGAAAAACAACGAATAAAACATTATCTAAATAACTCACCCTTACAGGAATTCGACCTGATTGATTATTTCTTCAATATATCCTACTTTTTATCAGTTTCTTCTAGTCTAAAACTTTCTTTTACAGAAACCTGATTGCAGTTATTTTTCACTATGATGTGTTTCAAATGAAACGGTGTTCGTCCTTGAGCGCTTCTAGGTGACAACCAATCGGAGTCCTGCTGTGTTGTCGTATTGCATTATCCCAAGTGGTGTGTGATGTGCGGCAAACTAATCAGTCTCTAATAAATACTGTTCACGCTAAAACAAAACTTCAGATTTTGCAAAAACTGATCCATGAGGAAGAAGAGAGTAATGTATTTAACATAACCGTAAAAACCCCATATTTTTAGCTCAAATAGCTTTCCTAATGCAGATAAAATAGATACTATTATAATATAACAATACATTGTGACGTAAGCACTGTAATGATTATCATTATTATTGGCATGTATGCGTGAACGTATATTTGAAATTACTCACAACTGAAAAGTAAACATTTTACATGCCGTGGCAAAACAAATATTTACTTTGAATAAGCCAAGGTGTTTATTAAATTCGATGAGAGGAAACAATACACTTCCTGCTGGTCTGGCAGAACGTGTCTGGTTACATTATATCTTTGTTTATCAATGGTTCGTAATCTCTATTTACTATAGAGAGACAAGTAGTACTATTCAGTTACTCTTCCATGAAAAACTGTATCAGCTGGATCAATAAGATACGATCCACCTTGCCCCCGCCCCCTTACTACTGCCAGAACAATCCAATTTAGTTATTGTGGGCTCAAATTATGTTGCAAATAGAAATAATATTTTTAAACTGACTGACGTTGAGCGAGTTACTGACGAAGAAATTGACAAGAAACACAAGAAGACTGGAAAACTGCGTGAGACATCAGATTAACTGCAAGAAGACGACTTTTGGAAAGAAATATCACGTAATGAAATTTTGGAACCTATCATCATAAATTTGCAGCACTCAGACTTTGAAGACAATGACATTGATATTTATCTCTTAACGTAATCAACATTCATAGCTATACGGATGCACCGCTGGTATTTTCATTGGATTAGAAAAATAAGTAATTCATTAACTATAATTTTAAGCTATTTTTTAAACTATTTACGTAATATACGAATATTCACGTTTCAATTGTTATTTCAACAACCGTATTATTATAAAACTATGGAAAATTCAGTTTGCGTTAGCGCCAAGAAGACTTGCAAGTGTGCGAGAGAGAGAGAGAGAGAGAGAGAGAGAGAGAGAGAGAGAAGAGAGAGAGAGAGAGAGAGAGAGAGAGAGAGAGAGAGAGAGAGAGAGAGAGAGAGAGAGAGAGAGAGAGAGAGAGAGAGAGAGAGAGAGAGAGAGAGAGAGAGAGAGAGAGAGAGAGAGAGAAAGAAAGAGAGGGAGATATTAAGAGTGGGGATAACGAGGTGGCAACAGTGACAGCCCTAACGCATCTGATTCGCTACAGGCGAGAACACTTCCTATTTTAAACACTTAATGGGTACTTACTGTATTGTTTGAACCAGATTTTCTCTGGAGACTGTAACATTTCTTCTTATGTAAGTTAAACCTCATGCGCCAACAATAAGAGGACAAGGTAGTTTAGGTTATACACTACCTCCTTTAAACGGAATACAATGGGATTTGATGAAAGAAAAGACGATGCAAATCTTTTTATAGTAAAAAATGCACAAATGACTCTCTGAAAGTAAAATCCATACTGTAATTGTTACTGTTTGAACTACGTTTAATGTCTGTAGCTTATGGGAAACACAGTTTAGACCGCCTCCGTAGCGTAGATGGTAACGTGTCTGCCTCACGTTCAAGAGGTCCCGAGTTCGAATCTTCGTCATGGTGAGTTACTTGGATAAGGTTTTTTCGGGGTTTTCCCTTATCCTTCAAGACGAATGTTGGGTAACACTAAGCTCCATGGGCCCCGGACTCATTTAAGTATCATTTGAACCATTTCACTCATCGTACGATATGACTAAACGTTGGAGGATGTAAATTACAAAGAAAAAGAAGCTTAGTTTAAAAACGGTTGCAAAATGAGAGCCAAATAAACGAGCAGGTAGACAGAAACCGAGTTATAGAGAGTTCCAAAATTAGTGAATGGTGTACCTTGGTAGGAGTAAGGGCCAAGGCAGTACTGATGCAGAGTTTATTGCTATCCTCATTATAGTACTTTAGTCACCAGATGGCCGTACCTGCTGCATCTTCTTCTACCAGCAGTTTCTTTATTCACGTGCGGTGGGATTTATTTGACTTTATAATTTTGTTGCGTGCCACTTTCACTCTTGCTTAAGAGCAAAGTGCTTAAATTTATAATAATGCCAGCATCTGGTACCATGGCAAGCCTACAGTTATTTCTTTGTAATAATACAGAATGCAAAAACGATTTTGCAAACTTAAGAAATTTGTATTGAAATCGTAATACATAACAATTTATATGCAGGTGAAACCTAATTTTAATTGCATAAAACTATTTTGCATGTATAATTTAATTAAACAACGTGGCACACATTGCTGTGTTACACCAAGATCTTAATGACTACTTTTAAGTATATTTCAGTCATCATTATATTTTTAGCTTTGAGACTGCTATTTCATATTCTTTTCAAATATTTAAGAATTTGTTCTGGATTGATCTATAAACTGTGATTTCTATAAAATAGAATGTAAAACTGGCTAGGTCATAGAATGATACATTTTATGTAATAGTGTTGTTATTGGTTATTACAATAATGGAATTAGAAATTTGTGACGTGAACAAATAGGATAAAAGTAATTTAGATATACTAGAAAGCTCGTATGCAGAGATTCCAGAATATGGAGATGATTTTGGCGTCACTCAGAACAAGATCATCGTTATGTTAAAATGTGTTTACCTTTGGTGTCGTTCTGCAAATCTGCAGAAATTTAAAGTGCAACGAAAGAAAAATAATCATTTTATGAATGGACAGAGTCTAAAAAATTTCACATTGTGATGAAATACGAGAGCTGTTCAATAAAGAATGATCAATATTTTTACGGTCATAATTTTTCGCACTAAAATTCAATCGTATTACATTCTGTTAGCTTAATGTGAAACAAACACGCCGTAGTAGTTTCACTGTTGCTACTCCTGGTTTCCGGCTGTGAGAACCAGGCAAGTTTAGAAATTTTCAGTATCTCCTACAGCTGCAATGGAGGTAACATGCAGTTAAAGTTGATGTTAGAGGGAGATCCGGAGTTTCTTTAAAACGTAATGACTGCTGATGAAACTTGGCTACATCATTTTGATCCTGAGAGCAAACAGCAAAGTTCAGTGTGGAAATCTCCTTTAACACCAACTCCCAAAGAAGCAAAAGGGGTTGCTTCTGCTGGGAAAGTTATTGTCAACTCATTCTTTGATATTCATGGATTGGTTTATAAGCACGTTGTATCTGCACACACTTCAGTAACTGGACAAGACTACAGGGATATCCTGATAACATTGCAAGTCCATATCAGGCGCACAAGACCACATTTCCGTGAAGCAGGCTGGATGGTGCATCACGATAATGCAGGGCTGCGTATTTCTCATGTTTTTGCTGAATATCTTGCAAAAATCAACATGAAGAGCATCCCTCACCCTCCCTATAGTACGGATTTAGCCCCATGTGACATTTTTCTATTCCCTAATTTGCAGAAACACCTTCGTGGGAGGCATTATCCATCATCAGAAGCAGTGGTGAAGGCTGCGGAGGCGATTTTGAAGGATCTCTCAAAAATGGTTTCCAGCAAGTCTTTGAAGACTGGCAGAATCGCTAGGATAAGTGTATCGAATTCAGGAAAGACTATTTTGAGAAGGACCATCAAAATAATGAGGATGAGTAAAGGTATGTTGTCAAAAAGATTGTGATCATTCTTTATTGAACAGTCCTGGTATATTAACGGTATTGCGGAATAAATTCCAAAATATTTTAAAGGAGAAACGTTATTTTCAACCATAACAGCATAAAGTAATTCTCACTCCGATACCAGGACCATAGATAAGACTCATTGCTCCAGATCGCCGGCGCATGCGTCTACAAACATTTTACCAGATCTACACAAAATTTGAGGGTAATTAATCATCTATCATCCCTCGCGCCTTTTGCACAATTATACTGTTGCAAAATAATAGCCACAATGCAGGGCTTCTAGAAAGTCAACTTCTACCATCTTCAAACATCGCATTTTAGACATTTTACTGTTGCAGCTTGATTTAATGAAAAGAGGAAAACTCTAGCTCTAGCTTCATAAACAACATTCTACCCATGAGTTTTATTTAGCAAATTAATTTTCTTAATTACCTAATTTCACGTTCTGAAGAGCCATCGCAAAGATGAATATAACTCTTTACACGAGGGCTGTTCAATAAAGAATTATCAGAATCTTTTGATAACGTACCTTTACTCATCCTCATAATTTTGATGGTCCTTCTCAAAGTAGCCTCCCCTGAATGCAATGCACTGGTCCCAGCGTTTCTGCCAGTCTTCAAAGACAAGCTGGAAACCAATTTTTGAGAGATCATTCAAAATCGCCTCCACAGCCTTCACCACTGCTTCTGATGATAGATAATGCCTCCCACGAAGGCGTTTCTTCAAGTTAGGGAATAGAAAAAAGTAACATGTGGTCTAATCCAGACTATAGGGAGGTTGAGGATTGCATTTCACGCAACAATATTGGGAATATGCGACCGCGCATTGTCATGGTGCAGCATACAGCCTGCTTGACGGAAATTGTGGCCTTTTGCGCCTGATATGGACTTGAAATGTTTTCAGGACATCGCTGTCGTATTTTCCAGTTACTTATATATGTGCAGGTACAACATTCTGATAAACAATTCCATGATTATCAAAGAATGAGGTGACCATAACTTTCGCAGCAGAGGCAACCACTTTTGCATTTTTGGGGGTTGGTGATGAAGAAGATTTCCACATGGAGCTTTGCTGCTCGCTCTCAGATTAAAATGATGTAGCCAAGTTTCGTTAGCAGTGATTACGTTTGAAAGAAACTCCGGATCTTCCTGTAACATTAACTTTAACTGCGTGCAGACCTGCATGAGAATGTCCTTTTGTTCAGTAGTCAACAGTCTTGGAATCCATCGCACACAAACACGTCTCATGTGTAATGTTTCTGTCACCAACGTGTGGGTGGCACCCAATGAAATGTTCAGTATTTCAGAAAGTGATCTTAAGATAATTCGTAGATCCTCTCTTACAATGGCAGCAGCAGTGTTGATGTTTATTTCCGTAAGAGCAGTAACTGGAGCACCGGGTCCACATTCCTTTGAAGTTCATCTTCTCCCCTCTTTAAACATTTTAAGCAACCTTCGAGCTGCGGTGTAGGGAAGAAAAAACTCTCCATAGGCCTCCTGTAACACTGTATAGGCCTCAACTGAAGATTTGTTGAGACAACAGAATTTCAAAGCCGCAAATTGTTCCTCGCGTGTTACCTCCATTTCAGCGGTTGGGGATACTGAACATGTTTGAACTTGTCCGGTTCTCACAGGCGGGAACCAGGATTACCAACATTGAAACTAGTAAGGCATGTTTGTTTCACATTCAGCTAACAGAATATAATAAGATTGGACTTTAGAGCGAAAAATTATGACCGTAAAAGTGTTATGGTCATTCTTTAATGAACATCCCTCATAGTTCCCTAGGTTGATCTTGTATTCACAAACTGTAGAGAAGGATAACGTTTATAAATACGTGGTTTGTGAGGAATAAACCGATATTTGGTAAAACTTTCTGGGTAATTTTTATATATATATATAGATGACACAGCATCTTATATTTTATCTAGTTTCCAGTTGGGTGATATTTAAGCGAATTATATTGTTGTAAAAATGAGTAGAGCGAGACTAAAAAATTCAAAGCCATAGCCGGCATTTGAACCACAGATGTCCCGCTCTCCGTGCGGTTGCTTTAACCCATGAGCTACTGTGACCAACATGCCGAAATGTGATTAAGTTCTCGAAATGACCCGTAAGTTTCCCTGTAGACGACTAGGGGTTCTTACATACTATGAGAGGCACAACTTTTGTGGCGACTTACTATGCTGTAAGTGTTTAAGTCCCAGGCTTCGTTATTAAACCAATATGTTATTCAGTTAAACTGATGGAAATATTTATTTCCGCCACATTAGCCTTTTGTAGTCTAAGATTTCAATGAGTAGAGGCACACTGAAAAATTCAATGCCATAACCGGGATTTGAACCACGGATCTCGCGGTCTAGATGCGGTTGCTCTAAGCCACTGGCTATCATATCCAACATACCGACATGACATTAAATTCTCTGACTGGTATGTTTCCCGCAATAAATCTGCATTTGTAAGCTGATATCTCTGGAATGATAATTATCACCTTAGATACACCGACCTCACTGTCAACGTTTATCTCAAATCTTAAAATTGCAAAGTTAATGTTTATTTCTCTTTACAATTTACTAATTTATGCGTTTATATTATGCAGACTGAAGTCGCCTAGCTGTTAAAGGGGTCATAAGCCTCATGCAGTAGGTACTGTACACTATATATTTACTTTATCATTCAGAACTAATTTATACGAGGCGTGTCCGTAAAATAAGGTCTCCAATTTCCTTTAATATGGAGACATGTTTATTGTCAATGAATGTTACATTGATGGAAAGGTGGAACTTACAGCTATTTTTCAACGTAATCACCATTGCGATCGATGCACTTTTATATGCGCTGTGGCAGTTTTCGTACACCCTTGTCATAGCACTCTCCCGCCAAGTTGCGCAGGTAGCGCTCAACTTCGTTCTTCAAATCATCGTCGGTCTGGAAATGTGTTCCAACCAGGTGTGACTGCAATGATAATCACTAGGTACTAAGTCTGGACTGTAGGGGGAAAGGGCGAGGATGATCCATCCGAACTGTGCCATGAGGTCAGCCGTTGCATGTGCAGTATGGGAACAAGCGTTGTCGTGATGAAAAGTCACTCCCATCGGCAGCGTTCTCCTCCGATTTTGAATGGCACGTCACAACTTCTTTAAAGTCTCAGAGTAGCTAGCGGCTACCGTACAGGTAGGCATAAACTCGAACAAAAATACAGCATTTATGTCCCAGAACACACTGGCCATCACTTTGACGGCATAAAATGTCTATTTGAACTTTCGCGGCTTCGTTGAATTCGAATGCCACCACTGACGAGAGCATTCTTTAGTTTCTGGTGTTGTGCAGTGCACCCAGGTTTCTTCGCCAGTGACAACTGAATCCTACAGTTCCTCGCCCTCTTCTGCATTACGCTCCAGGAATCGGGGAGCCGCTTCAACACGTTGCCCTCTATGGTCTGCGGTGAGCATTTTGGGAACACACCTCGCACACACCTTACGATAATGCAAATATTCGATCAAAATCTTGTCAGTCATAGTCTTACTGACTTCAGGGATAAGTTTGCACAGCTCGCGAACAGTCACACGCCGAGCTTTAAGCATTTCATGCTCCACTTTTACAACTGTTTCGGCTGAAACCGAAGGCCTACCAGAATGCTGTTCGTCATGGACGTTTGTACGTCCGTCTTTGAACTCTCAGACCCACCTTCGCACGTTTTTGACGTCCATACACTGTGGCCCATAGACTTCGCATAACTGACGATGAATTTCGGTAGGGGTACTCAAAAATCGGATCACTGCATGCAACTCGCTCTTGGCGGCGGAAGTGATAGGAAGCTCCATCGCAAACGGCTGCCCAGCCAAGAGTAATGGTTGTAACGGGTTCGTTGTAATGGAGATATGAAGGGGTGAAACCAATATACACGCCAGTGTTGTCGGATCTCGCGTAATAGCGTTCCTCAAGGCTCCAGCGCCTTGCATACCTTACTTTATGGACACGCCTCGTATTAAATACATTTATAAACAGGAAAAATTTCCCTGGAAAGGTGTTCAAGTTAGCCTTCAGTAATATAAAGTATTGCCATGCTGGACAGTGTTTGATCATGTTCGTGGTTCACTAAGTAAAGCAAGTTAATTGAGCGTTTTGCTTCCGCATAACTTTGCTCCCATTTTCATCAAGTTCTATAAAGCAAAGTTTGGGAAGCTTTTTCATTTACTAACATATGGTTTACACTCATAGCCACCTTTCGTGCCTTTAGTTCGTGATTTTACCCGGATTTTATTTATTACTTTGCATTACAGGTACTTTCCTATATGATACGTTTGACCGAGCGGGTTGACTCAGGCGGTTTCATCTGTGGCCCTCATTCGGGAGGCATCGGTTCGATTTTCGTAGCCAACCTGTCTGATTTATGGGTTTTTGGGGTTTTCCCGCGTCGCTAGGAGAATGCTAGGTGGTTTAATTATATCTCCCGAATATCCTGTCCCTCCATTTCTTTCCATATCATCTCTCATCTGGTGCTCTCTTTCAGTTAGAAGTGTCGGTGGGTGTCTCGGCGGTGCATGGCGGGATGACATGCTCTGAAGAAAACTACTTCCTCCTCCGGTAGGTCGGTTGCCATTCTCCGCTTCTCTGCTGGTGCTATTTCGTGACCACCAATCAGGGACTTTGTGGTTTCGGATCATCTCCCTTGGTGCCATTACGGCTCGGCTGCTGGGCTCGTTGCCTTCCCGCTGTGGGGAGCGAGTACGTTGTCCTGGCCTGTCAGGGGAAGTCTCTATCCAAGTAAACTGTAGGGACCCTGCCCTCTATACTGGCGTGACTATTTGTGAGGCCGCCGTCTGTCTCCTTCACCTTATCCTTCCTCCCGAGGGTGCCCCCACTTGGTGGACTAGGCACAATGGACCCAGCATGGTTGCTTACGTACCGAATCCCCTCAATAATGAACACCCAATCTCAAACCCAATCATATGTTTGACATCATTTCTATCCCTAAGGTACAGAAAGACGCTGAATACAGAATATCACTTACAAATGAAGTTGAAATGCCTGAAGTTACCCAATACTCATGTTCCAGAGAAAGAAACGATGGTATGTAAGACTAGGCAGGTAGGAACGTTTACTAACTGTATTTCTTACTTACAGTTGGTAAGCATTGCAACTAAAAGTTCATAAAATATCCAAAGACACAGAAAACGTGACTATACATCCCGTTAAACGATATATAATATGCCAAACAAATATATTTTTCTAATGTTAAACATTTTTAGATGAATCATATAATTCTCCTTTTAAAAATTAATGGCTCGTAGAGTTGTTCATGTAGATTGATTTACCACACGTGTTATAACACAATTACTATTTTTAAAAGTAATTCAATCCTGATTACCTAAACCTAACATCTCATCTGGGGATGGGACAGAACCGGACTTAAAGCATATGCAACAGAAACATATTTTCAGATTTTTAAAGTAATTTTGCTAGGCAATTTGAATGTACATTATTTCTATCTCAGGCCAGTAGTAGAGGAGAATTCACATACAAATTGTTTGAGTGAAATCACTATTAGATTTTGAGTTGTCAAGAATTTTTGAAAAGTAAAATTTGTAAAATATGAGCTTCAAAACTGTGTTATAAAGTGTTGTTTGTTTTTCTAACTGCCTATATCTGCGTCCAGTACTTCTCTTTTTAATTAGTAAATTACTCCGAAGGTAATCAACACTTAAATATTTCTGTAAAATATCCTAAAAGTGTTCCTCGTTTGGAAGCATTAAGCTCAACTTACTCCCCAGAAGGGACTAATATTTCCTTTTTATGTGACTGTATATTGTGGTTTATTGCCCTTGCAGCAGTGGAAACTTTCAGAGATAATTAAAACTATGACGTCAGTTTCTGGACGCTACACATAAACGAATTGCAACTTTAGCCAGAGAGACAGTAATGTAAGAATGTCAGTTTCCTGGAAAAAGTCAACAATTTCCTCCAGTAAGGTTATTTCTAGCTATGTAAAACTTTTCCACTTCGTATACGCCATGCATACTAAAACCTCGATTGGATCATGGACTTCAGCCTATGCGTAATGTAAATACACGATAATCCACGTATACTTCATTATTTTGTAGTTTACCGAGTGGTGTGGCTCAGAGGTTAGCATCTGGGGCTGGTATCCGGAGGGTTCAGGCTCAACTCTAACTGACCCTAGTCAGTAGATGAATCGTGGTAAGGAAAGTTATTTCACTTTCCAGCCTTGTAAGCTACCTCAGGTTCCAAGTGCTGACGGGACTTCCATCGTTGCAAAGCAACAGAGTTTCTTTTTTCTCCGAATGGAGGAAGAATGCATTTAAGCAGTAACCCTGGGATTGGAGTGTAGGGCTCCTCTGGCGGAGTGAACCGTCAGCCTTACCCACTAAAGAAACCTCCACCGGTGAATATTCAGATGAGGAAGTGCAGCAGTACCGCTATTGCACCTGTGGATTCAGGTTCAGGACATAGTAGCCAGGCCGGAGCTTGGCCCAGGTGAGAAAAGTGCGACAGGACACAAGCATGACCGGGTTCCTACCTGCGAACTTGGTTATTCAGGAGTGGGATTAGGTTAGGTATTCTTGCTGTACCGCCGGACGAACGTGACGTCTGCTATTTTACTCTGAGGTCCTAGAATATAAGGACGATGTCATTAATCGTTAGTACCTGCCAATGAAGATTAAGCTATCAGACCAGTAGCGGCTCTGAGTCTGTCGTCAATTTGTTAGTGTTTGGTTTACATGCATTATATGTAAGTGTAGTATTCTAATTACAGTTATAATGTAAACATATTTAAGTATATCTAGGTTTAATTTTTTGGATATTTGTTTAGGGTTGAGCTGCAATCCCTCTCAAAAATTGGAATTTATTGATATTCTGGCATGCAATGTCACGTCAGTGTGCTAATCTTAGTAGACTATTGTTTAATCGTGTACTAGAGCTATTCAATAAAGAATGATCATAATTTATTACATTAAACTTTTTTTCGCACAAAATTTCAATCTTATTATATTCTGTTAGCTTAATGTGAAACAAACAAGCCGCAGTAGTTCTATTGCTGGTACTCCTGGTTCCCGCCTGTGAGAAGCAGGCCAGTTCAGAAATGTTCAGTATCACCTACCGCTGCAATGGAGGTAACAACGCGAGGAACAATATGTGGCTTTGAAGTTCTACATTCGTCTCAACAAATCTTCAGTTAAGGCTTATACAATGTTACAGAAGGTCCATGTAGAGTCTGTTCTTCACTACAGCACAGCTCGAGGGTGGTTTCAAATGTTTAAAGTGGGGAGGAAATCAATTTCAAAGGAAAGTTGGACCGGTGTTCCAGTTATCGCTCTTACGGAAATAAACATCAACACTGCTTCTGCTATTGTGAGAGAGGATCAACGAATTACCTTAAAATCACTTTCTGAAATACTGAACATTTACAAATACCCACACGTTGGTGACAAACATTGCATATGAGACGTGTTTGTGCGCGATGGGTTCCAAGACTGTTGATACACGAACCAAATGACCTTCGCATGCAGATCTGCATGCAGTTAAAGTTGATGCTAGAGAAAGATCCGGAATTTCTTTCAAACGTAATCACTGCTGATGAAGCTTGGCTACATCACTTTGATCCTGAGAGCAAACAGCAAAGCTCAGTGTGGAAATCTCCTTCATCACCAACCCCAAAAAGGCTAAAGTGGTGGCTTCTTCTTGGAAAGATATGGTCATCTCATTCTTTGATATTCAGGGAAAGCTTTATCAGCATGTTGTACCTGCACATACGTCAGTAACTGGACAATACTACATGGATATTCTGAAAACATTGCAAGTCAATATCAGGCGCCAAAAAGCATATTTTCGTGAAGCAGGCTGGATGGTGCACCACAATAATGCGTGGCCACATATTGCCAAAGTTGTTGCTGAATTTCTTGCAAAATTCAACGTGAAGTGCATCCTTCACCCACCCTATAGCCGGATTTAGCCCCATGTGACTATTTTCTATACCTCAACTTGAAGAAACGCCTTCCTGGGAGGCATTATCTATCATCAGAACCAATGGTGAATGCTGCGGAGGCGATTTTGAAGGATCTCTCAAAAAATGGTTTCCAGCATGTCTGTGAAGACTGGCATAAACGCTGAGGAAAATGCATCGCATTCAGGGGAGACTATTTTGAGAAGAACCATCAAAATTATGAGTATGAGTAAAGATACGTTGCCAAAAATAATTGTGATCATTCTTTATTTAAAAGCTCTCGTATGTACAACTTTAAGTTGTTTTTCCATGTCCATGTGTATTGCATTGGTCAATTTGTTTCTCTTGTCCCCAGAACCACCCCGCTAGGCATTAGGGATTCCAAGGGCCACTGGTCAAGTCGATAGGGCAGCGGTTTTCCACTAGGGAATGTATGGGTCCATACGGTGGCGGGAGGCGCTTGTAAAGCAACCATCGGGGAGTTTAAGTCTTTAGATGTTAGAGTCTTTTTGTGCTCAGTCGGGCACTAACATATCAAACAACGCGCTCGTTCAAATACGGTTTGAGACGTAACACAATCTAAGGTGTGATGGTTGCGATAAGAAAAGCCATCAGGCCATGGGGCCCAAATGTTTCATTACACGAGGGACCCAAACATCAGACATTCGTGTACATAAGTGAAGGCAGGAAAAGCAGTAAGGCACAAGAGTCTGAAGCCACTGAACTATCGTACACCAAACAAATAGAGTTTGATAATATGGAAGTGCCAGAGTAAATTAAACGTTTTTCACACTGTTTTATGTGTAGAACAAATTTGTAAAGACAGAACCATACTAAAATTTCAATGCCATAGTCCGGTTTTCAACCATAAAATAATCTTAATTTTAGCAATATTCTTAATTTTACCCACCAAGCCACTATGACAAAATGCCAGCACGATATTAACTTTTCTGTTTGACTCCAATATTCGTCCATCCCTTACATGAAGGGACAAGTACATCAAGAATTAGAACGCATGCCCTGTAGGCTCTGTTTTACACGAAAAAGTCAGTTGGCTACACTCACAGGACTTTCTCGGCTTTTGTTGTAGTTAATCCCCATAAAAGCTGGTCACTCAGTGATGGCTTTGACACTCAAATTGCTTTAAGTGACCAGGTCTTAAAATCATGTGCGAGAAAAGCATTGAAAAATTAAACCATTAACACTGGAAGGACCGGCGAGTATGGTCTATCGAGAAGGACCAACCGGTCATTTTGAAGGGTGCAGTATTATTTACCCTCTTTAAAATGCTAAACTAATTTGAATGGATAGCAATTTAATATGATTTATACAGTTTACCAGTATATAATTTTGTTTTTGTCTGAAGAATTAAAATGAACAATTTAAACCTAAATGTTAATCCAATTATATACGATAACCAAATGTGAAATAGACAACTTCCCTTAGCAAAGATATGTGTTTCAACATAAAATTTTGAATAGCACAGTGTATAGTAGAAAAACACTTATAAACCTGATATCACTAATTCATAGCCACCTGCAGCATCGTGGCACCTGACACACTTGTATTCAGCGTTATCTAGGCATGGTCCACAGTTAGGCGCAGAGGTTCTACTCTCACTAGTCCTGGACTGGTAAGACCAAGGACCCTAGCCTCCTTCTACCCGGGAGCCATGGATACTCCAGGGCTCTTTCCATAGGGCAATACCTAATTTCTTAAGAAGGTTCCCCCCCCCCGCTGAGAACAACGTCAAGACGGGATTGAAGACGCCACTTACGCGCGTCAATCCCGCAGAGAAGACTACCGAAAACACCGGTGGGGCCGCCTGGTGATCTAGCACACCTTCTACTAGCTCTGCAGGCTAGTACCCGGGAATTATGAGGCAACACTCTACCCCCTCCGGGCGGCCGTAGCCTGGCCAGAGGTACCCAATTCCCCGTGGGTGTCGGGAAAACATTGCCCCCTCGAGTTCAAGCCAATCCGAAGAACTCCCCTGCGGGAGGGGCTCGGCAGTTCGGCCCGAGGTTCCTACGTCAGAGCTACCACGAGTGCTAAGGGTACGCAGCGCCCGCACCTCGGCAGCTGAAGGGAACGGATCCCCTCCCCTACGGTAAGATATGGTCCACAAACATACTTGCAGCATTTGTTACATAAATGCTTGCTCCTATTCTTCCTTCTGTATCCGCCAATTTCCAAGTGTTCCAAATGTTGCTCTGCTGAGGTACTGTGTTAGCAAGTGTATTATGTACCCTTGTGAATATATGCTGAAGGCAAATCTTCTGCTAAGTTGTATATGAATTGACGTCTACTTACTTCTTCACCTGATAGTTCCTTATAGAGAACCCATGCATCAATAGCTGCCAAGGCCAACACATTGAGAAAATACGCATAGGCCAGCTTCTACATCCAGATATTACTGTGTACAGTCGAGCCATTTGATTGACGACGTCAACGCTCTAATTGGTGTTATTGTAGTACGCCACTGATTCTGGTAGCCTTTTAGGATGTTGTCTCTTTATAGTAACCGTGTCATGCACTGAACTCAAAAGAAGCACATTTTTGTTCTTTTTCCCCTGATAGCATGTCAGACTTATGTCACCTGACTTATAAAGTACAGTTGTGTGCAAAGGTGTTGTAGAAGATTTTGCTGATTGAGGGACTTCCTTTCTACATTTCTTTACTGTTCCCACAATGCTTGTACTTTTACGCTTCAAACTTTCTGCAAGGCATTTCGTTGTGTAAAAATTGTCATATGTAATATTTCTTCTTGCAAAACAAAGGGTTATATAACACGCATTACAACACGGTCTGCAAAAGTTACACCTGTGTGGCGCTGATCGTCTTTGCCCAGGTGAGGAGAAACATTCACCAGATACTTTTAATTTGCATCAACTGCAAGCCAAAACTTTATTACAAATTTTTCCGGTTTATTGCTCATATATTGAATGAAAGATTGTCTACCCTTGCCAGGAAACAGTTGCTCACCCACAGTTATATTTTCACTTGGAATGTAACAATGCAAGGAATTGGCAATAAAAGGATTCCAGACAGGAGTAGCAGCTGCGAAGCGATCTGTACTTAGTCTTTGAGAACGTGTGTCCTTGTCACCAAATCACATAAACTACAAAATTTCAGCGAATTTGTTTTTCCTCATTGTGTTCCTAAAAATGGTGGTCCCCAGCTATTCGACCATAACCAGTTCAACGGAAAGCTTTTGCTCCAACCCCTCGTAAATACATAAGTGGTAGCACGAATTGCGCCACTTGGACAATAAAACTTTCTTACTCATCGACAAAGCGTCTGCAGAGTGGCATAAACCAATCAGGAAGGAAAGCAACAACAGGTGTGGACAGATCCGAAGGCTATTGTTCACACTTTCGTAGCCATCAAACTGACGGATGGTGGTCCTTCTAGTAGGAGTTGTTTGTACCACTTTTTATAAAAGTCCGAAATGCTTGATTCCTTGTGGAGGTGTTTATCACAAGTATTTATTAAAAGTCGTAGAATATGGTAAGTGTAGAAAAAAAACAAGCATAAAAATGTTATCAAAAGCAGCTCATCCGTCATGACCGGTACGGTCCTTATAATGTTAAACAAACAAATAAAATTTTAGTTAATTGATCCATCAAACATCCATCCAACATATTGTGACTTTGTGGGTTCGTGAAATGAAAAGTCCAATTACACCACTCAACAATGTTCTTTATTTCCACCGACTTACAGTTAAATACTTGCCAATTACACAGAATTACTTGCTGCACACGGTTACAATTCACCAGTCCGTCCGTTACAATTTCACTGTACTCGCGGTTACGTAAGCTCCGGTACACATTCAAAGTTACGTACAGTCTTCCGTTGCACAATCCTTTCGTTCATTAACACGTCACTGACTAACTCTTACACCAAGAACTGCGACTGTCTCCTCACTCACTGACAAAACCAACTCACTGACTGACTAAACCAAAACCAACTCAACTCACTAACTAACTCCCTCTGTCTGTCTGTAACTCTCTTTATATAGGAATATCGCCGGTTTCTCGTGTTTACAGGATTGTTCTAGTAACAGAAAGATCGAGAAACAGGTGTAGAGAAAACAGGCGACACAGTCATGTTTTTTCCCTGACCACAGTCCGTCACCACCACAAGACAAACGAGGAGGAGGTGTGGCTAACCGAACCTCCCCTACCTTCCGCTGCCAGCTGCTTTCACAGGGTGTTCCAGCGCTCCCGTTACACTGCTCCCTCCTCAAAGCTGTTCGCCTCGAACAGCCCCATCGTAGCGTGCGAGGCGGTCCAGGTGTACCACCAGCATCTGCTCGGAGTCTCAGCCAGAAGTAGCGCTGCCGTAGTTTGTGAATCATTCTGTTCGCTCCCAGGTGTCCTCCTGAAGTACCGGCGTGCACTTCCTCCAGGACTTCCGGGACCTTGCTCCGGGGAAGTACCAACTGTCCTCTCTGCGCCTTCCCATCGGGTGACTCCCATACCCGGAACAGCACGCCCTCTCTGGTCTTCAACGAGTCCCATCGGGCCCAGTGCGACTTGTAGGTGGCGCTCCTCGGTGCGATGTCCTCCCAGGTTGGTCTCGTCCCTGCGTCCACTTCCCTCAAGAGTGGCCCCAAGTCTGCGTCCGCCAGCTGCTCCCTCCTCAGGCCTGCGCTATCCCAGCCTTCAGCAGACACTGCCACAACTACTCGGGACTGCTGCGGCACGCTCCTCCTCTTCCACTCTTGTGCGCTCGTGGCCGTCCTGGAACTGCGGTAGGACACCTCCAATGCAATGGTCGCTGGCGTCGGTGTCCACAATGAAGGCGCCACCCGGTTGTGGGAAACCCAAAATTGAAGCACTGCACAGGGTCCCCTTCGGGTGCTGGAAAGCGTCTTCGGCGTCCTCCGTCCACACATAAGGCCGGTTTTCCTTCGTCAGGCGGGTGAGGGGTTTTGCGATGTTGTCGGCCTTTTCCTCTAAATCATTAAGGCGGTCGTCTACTTGACCCTTCCGTTTGCCCAGGTTCGCGACGTCATCCCTCACGCCGGCCAAACGTTCCTCAAACTTTGCGGCGAGAGCCTCGTTCGCCGCCTTCATTTCCGTGATTAGTTCGGCCTTCATTTCTTCCATCTTCCCGGCGATGTTGTCGTTGGCCGTCTTCATTTCTTTCAGTTCCGCTTTCATTTCCATCATCGTCTCCAAAATTTTCTCCAATGCCGCGTCCATGGTTGTAATGCTCGGTGATGTTATCTTCCCGCTTCCTGACACCAGTGTGACTTTGTGGGTTCGTGAAATGAAAAGTCCAATTACACCACTCAACAATGTTCTTTATTTCCACCGACTTACAGTTAAATACTTGCCAATTACACAGAATTACTTGCTGCACACAGTTACAATTCACCAGTCCGTCCGTTACAATTTCACTGTACTCGCGTTTACGTAAGCTCCGGTACACATTCAAAGTTACGTACAGTCTTCCGTTGCACAATCCTTTCGTTCATTAACACGTCACTGACTAACTCTTACACCAAGAACTGCGACTGTCTCCTCACTCACTGACAAAACCAACTCACTGACTGACTAAACCAAAACCAACTCAACTCACTAACTAACTCCCTCTGTCTGTCTGTAACTCTCTTTATATAGGAATATCGCCGGTTTCTCGTGTTTACAGGATTGTTCTAGTAACAGAAAGATCGAGAAACAGGTGTAGAGAAAACAGGCGACACAGTCATGTTTTTCCCTGACCACAGTCTGTCACCACCACAAGACAAACGAGGAGGAGGTGTGGCTAACCGAACCTCCCCTACCTTCCGCTGCCAGCTGCTTTCACAGGGTGTTCCAGCGCTCCCGTTACAATATACTCTGTATTTTAAATAAATTGTTTCATACGGTTTATTATTAATGCAAAAGGCACCCATAAGAAGAGATCTTTGAACGCTATTTCCAGACTATTCAAGATATACTTGTAAATTGTCGTGAAATAACTTAAAATATGGCGTTTTTATGAAATCGTTAGAGCCATTATTAAAAAATCATAATAGCCGTAATATTTTTCATGTAAGTGTTAGTCTTTTGATGTGGAATCTTTTTCAACAGTCACATTGTTTCAAGAAGGTGAACTTAAATCTCAAGTTAGACGTTTATTTGAGTCTTACATTTTGTATTATGCTGTCGAAACACACACACACGCACGCACGCACGCACACACACACACACGTTGTTCTGGAACGCTCAGTGACTTAGTGCTGGCTTTCTATTCCCAAGGTCACGAGATCAAAGCTGTTGGTTTCATGAACTTAAGTGTCGAACAGATAATACTGTTCCTTGCAAAAATCTTTTGTAGAGAAAATTAAAACCTGAGTTTTAGCTATTGAGGCTTTTTGAACATTTATAGACGCTTCTCGACAAGGATGCAGCAATACGAACAAGTGACAAAAGGGTCTATTCTTGTTACACTGTGGTTCCAAATGCTAAGCTGCAGTGTTGTACCATAGCTAAATCATATGAAGTGACTCTCACGTGTTTGTAGTGTCAGCTCGCAGCCTTAAATAATTAGAGCAGTTTATGATTAGTAATGTATTTATAAAATGCATTTGCACCGAGCAAGAAGGCACCGCGGCAACGTGGCGCATTCAGTAGGTTGTCGGTTCGGTTTTTATTTGTCACTTATACACTATACTGAGGGACTTACTTTCATACTACATTTACACCATTTCTTCAGCTTTCATGTTTATGGTGTACGGTGCTAGTGGCCAAAAGTTTCGATTGCTTTCGCATTCTAAAATCACGGTAAGAGGAACTCACAGCACTTTTTAGGTTCTTCCAGGTTTATGCTTACGGCCCTTTGGCATTTCACCCCATCTTTTTAAAGGACGTTATGTGTGTGATGCACAGAACGCTTGCTTCCCCTTCATTGTATGCCCTATACCCTTAAGTTCACAGCAGTGAACCAAATAATTCATTGCTGACTTTTCTTGCACTGTTGTGTGGCTTATAGGAAGTTCATTTGAAACAATGCGTTGAAAACAGCCATAATTCAGACGTTGACATTGTTTCATTCTTGTTTCTAATGTAGTTGCAAGGGTGAAAATGTCGTCGTTTCGAAAAACCCTACATGATGACCTCATGATACTGAGCATCAAAAGCAATTATATTTATTTATGAAACAGCTGATTTTGAAAATGAAGAACCGGTTAAGGTCTAGAGAATTGTTGTGTGTAATTGATATTCTCTAAGGTTAAGTCATATCGCATAATGGATTAAATGATTAACGATGCTAACATAGGGCTTACAGTAGGACCTACATTCACCTTTCAGGAGAAGCGAAAACTTTGGGAAGAAACTTTATCCAGGTAACTCAACCTTATCTATACTCGAACAGGTAACATTTTAGTCATGAAGCTCACACCTAGGCTAAAGAGTCGGGCGTTCTTTAACTTGAAACTACGTTCTACAAAGCTACAGGTTTGCTCTATTACAAGGTTCGGAGTGCAAACGTGGACCTCGACCTAAATGCAACTTTTGTGCCTGTGCCTATGCCTGTTAGGATGTCGGAATGTGGCGAGAGGATACTAAGGGTAGCTGGAGCTTGGTAAAGATGACAGCAGAGGACAGGATGGCAGTGGCAATTAGTATGGCAGGCTCCCACTGACCAATAATTAGCTATGTATGAGGAAATGCTTGCAAAGCTAATTCGTTAAAGCACGGATAGAAATCGCCATTCGAGTGGAACTCTTTTATCAAATTCAGCAATTGCTTGAGCTATAGTGCACAAACGTTGTCGAAATCATAGGCACTGAGCTTAGGCAGTCTAAAAGGCCTTGACGTAATCTGATAACCAAAGCTGTTTCAAACCCCTGATGAGAAGGCAACTTCTCTGCTTTATCTGTGCTGTGGAACGGTACTTTCTGCCAAAGGGGGAAGCCATGCTTGCTTCTATTTGAGTGAATCAATGTGTAGCATAAAGGTTACGGAACTGTTACCTCAGGCAGCACAATGCATCTAGGTGTAGCATACAAACTGTTCAAACTGATATGAGTATCGTTATTACCTATACTAAAAGCACACTTTATAGAGCGCACATACAAAAGCATTCTTTACATTCCTAAACATTTGTAATTTGTAAAGTATCCATTGGACCAATGTTAGACAGTTAAATTTGATAACCTGTATTTAATAAACAACACTAACATTATAAAATATCAAGAGTTATTTTTTGTATTTTGTAGTAAACATATGGGAAGGTATTGAAGAGTTGAACCAAACCTAGACGTATTGACATTTGAATGTTAAACGCTTAGTTTGTTATTGGTTAATATTTTACCTGTAACTATATTTTTGAATTATAAATAATTGTATTATTTAGAGCAGTAGTTACAGTTAAATTTCTATTAGGAATAATAATAGAGCAGATTGTTTTAACTACCTTGGCCGCAGTATTTCCCACATATGGAATTATAATCTTGAAAGCAACAAATATGAACGGAATAAACAAATACATACATAAATACTTAAACCATCCACCCACCCACCCACCTACATACCTACATACCTAGATACCTAAATGGATAAATGGTTAAATGGATAAATGGTTAAATTGATAAATGGTTAAATGGATAAATGGGTGGATGGATGGATGGATGGACGGACGGACGGACGGATGCATGAATGAATAAATAGATAGATAAATTGATGGATAGATAAATTGATAAATAGATAGATCAATAAATCAATAAATCAATGAAGCAATCAATCAATAATGACCTAAATAAGCAAATAAATAAGTATAATAATAAACATTAATAAGTAAATAGAAATACAGAAAATTAAAATTAAACAAGTTACACATGGTGATGTTAATATACCCCGAAAATTACCAGAAAATGAAAGTAAAACTAAGTTTTTGAAAATAATAATAATAACCACAGTGCTACTTGACGTCTCTAGATAAAGTAACCTAAACCCCTAAAGGAAGGAAGGAGCAAGAGGAAATGAAAATAGAAGTACTGGAAATCACATTTGCGATCTTTATTGCTGGATATTTCTCATTAAATAAAATGATGTGGCTACAGTGATCAAATTAGCATCTTTTAATTAAGATACCGAATGAAACTGTAACAATCTGGACGTCCTGGATTCTAGTTCTTAAGCTTGGTTTTCCTTAGTATACTCAGAACTAGCTGGATGCCCTTCCATTACGACTTTACTGTCTACGTTAATAGTACTTGTTTGCTTCAGGGTTGTAAAGCTAGAACGAAAGGTCTATTTAATATTGTGACTTTGTGGGTTCGTGAAATGAAAAGTCCAGTTACACCACTCAACAATGTTCTTTATTTCCACCGACTTACAGTTAAACACTTGCCAATTACACAGTATTACGTGCTGCACACAGTTACAATTCACCAGTTCGTCCGTTACAATTTCACTTGGCCTCGCGGTTACGTAAGCTCCGGTACACATTCACAGTTACGTACAGTCTTCCGTTGCACAATCTTCTCGTACATTAACACGTCACTGACTAACTCTTACACCAAGAACTGCGACTGTCTCCTCACTCACTAACTGACCAACTCTACTCTGTCCGTCTGTAACCCTCTTTATATAGGAATATCGCCGGTTTCTAGTGACCAGGGGAATGTTCCAGATTCCGTAATTTCGAGAAACAGGTGTAGAGAAACAGACGACACAGTCATGTTTCTCCCCTGACCACAGCCTGTCACCACTATAGGACAAACGAGGCGAGGGCGTGGCTAACCGAACCTTCCCTGTCTCCCGCTCCCAGCTGCTTCACAGGGTGTTCCAGCGCTCGCGTTACAATATTATCTGTGGGTCCGCGCGCCTATTTGAGCAGCATAGCTGAATAAAGGAAACTAGCTGGAATACCAAAAAAGGAATATTACTTCAGCAAAGCTGCGACACGAAGATTCCGCCCATTTGCTGGAACACTTTCGAAAATGTTCAGATTTCTTAAAAGTTACTAACGATGTTTATTCATATACCGTATACTTAAGATATTTAACATGTTATATGTTATGATATCGATCTTAATATTCTGGGAATTCCTCAGAAGTTCTCTTTATTGTCGGTGACTTTTGGCTTACTCGTAGAAGTTTGGCAAAATCTTACAAAACTGTGGATTTTGTTGAATTACTTATTTCGTTATTATTCCTTCGTTTTTGGTGTAATGGATATATCGGATGGATCCTTAGCTCATTTTACAAGTTATTCAATACCGTTCTCCTCGGAAATCTTTAGCATTTCGTTTTATATCTCGGCTATGCAAAGAAAGCTGTAACAGAATATAAGAAACCATACTTTGTTTTATATTTCCATCACGTTCTCTACCTGTTCTCCAAGGAGCTACTCTTACAAAAACTTGTTACTCTACTACTTAATGTTAATCTATGTCAATATTTGCAGATATGGTTTTATTGCAAATTTTCTTTGAGGTACAATGGTATGCTTGAGCGATAGTAAAACCCTTTAAGATCTGGCCACTGTGAGGTATCTTTGTTTCTCTTCACTCCAAGGAACAGAGGTACATATGGTAAAGTATTAGCATTCAGAAAGGCTCTTTTAGATGGAATCAAAATTTTTAATTCTCCTTTCATTTAAAATGTATTTTGGTTGTGGAGATTTTTTTCTCCAACATGTTTGAATGTAATGGGAGTCAACAGTGAGCAGAGTTTTTAACCAGGATGGCGTAAGCTGCTCACTGACACCCACACATATCCTCACACACAGATAATAAACATACGGACATTCTATAAAAATATGTTGTCTCAAAACATGTATTTCGGTGAAATATTGATATGTAATTCTCGGGTGTAATACAAGACTTCATATGTCGGTACGTAATAGAGTAAAATTAATCCGTGATAATGAAGCAGAATGTATACAAATTGTGCTTTGAATATTCTTTAGAGTAAGAATATAGTGTTAAAGCTGTGCCAGGACAAATTGAGTACAGTACGCGCAAGATAAGAAGAGCGCTGTATTTACAGTGTAGTGCGGGCAAATGGGAAGTTGCGAGAGCTAACACTTTTGTTTCTGCTGTGTGGTTAACCTTGAAAAACACAGTTCAGAAAAATAGCGCGTAAGATAAGCGAAGATATGCGCTGTAAGTGTGAGATCTGTGGACAAATATTAAATTGAACTCGATCCGATAAGCTGTATATTTATATACTTATTATTTATGAAACAAATGAGAACAGTATACAAATATTATACAGCTATAAATACTCACTCATTCGCTTTGTGATTCTTCGATTTCTGAGTCCACTGCATCAATTTCATCGCTAGTATCCTCTGATCTGTTGATAATTTCATCAATCGCATTTTCAATTACGCCATCATTTCTCCAATACTTCATTTCCAGCTCTTGAACATTCTTGCAGTATCCTTTACAATTCGTCTCAGTTACAGAAGAGAATGCTTCTATAGCAAGTTTCTGCAGATTTGTGGCTGACCCATCACCAGTAACGTTGTGTCCTCTGAAAACGTTCTTTATTTTTGCCCACGCCAGTTCAATTGCATTCAGATCAGTTATACGGAGGTAAACGAATAATAGTGTCCCCTTTAGAGAACCATAACATTCAGAACATAAGTAAGTCTTGCTCCTAGGTTTGTGGGCCTATTTTATATACTGGTGTAGCTTTGGTAAGTGAGCGAAATAGAAAGCTATATAGAAATATACAAAGGGCTCAGAACAAGAGAAAAAGAAAGATAAAAGAGCAAGATATAAGAAAAATGAGGAAGCCAAAAAGGAAAGTATTGAAGGGAAGAGATGAAACGAGAAAATATCATTATTAGTTATTAGCATACACAGATTAGAGATTTACCTGCTTTTTCCTGGTATTTTTGGAGATTCATTGGGATGAGATGTACAAAACGATTTAATACGATTGACAGTGCTGACGCTTTTTCCTGTGTAAGCAGCAGCTCGTTCTATTGATTTGCTGAGTGGGAACATTAGCTGGTTGTTATTATTTTCTACATCGCAACTTTCTGCAGCTTTCGCTATTATTTTGCGGCCATCACTATGCACGACTGTACGTGCATGTTTCCGAGTCGGAGTTCGTTGCTCGGAAGGTACATATGATGATGAGATTGATGTGCCCTAAGCCATAATTACAAACTGGTTAATCTGTAGTAATTAACCTCAAAATTGCACAAAACGAATGCACACAGAAGGCAAAGAGCGCGCGTAAAAGCTTAGCATAATAGTCACTAGATGTCAGAGTGTACTAGTGTAGCAACGCTCAAGATAAATTGCGCATTTCACATTTCAGCATTTCACATGTCTGGATTAATATAAATTATGTTAATAGGATCAGCCTTATTTAACGGGATGCCGCCAAAAATGCCATTGAATATTTGGCCTCGTTCACGTCCTAAACTATTCACGTTCAAAAATCCCAAATGTACTTAGTCCAATGTGACTTCATTAGTAAGAAATGCAGAATCAAGGGGCCACGTTTCTTCACAAGCTGACCGCTTTTGCTGTGTACTTTAAATGCTACTCTCCTATGTTGATATTGCCCTTTTTAAAGCCTTCCCTTTAACGCTGTACACGGTCCACGACGATGCATTATTCATGGAATGTAACCCTGACACGTTTTATGTTTCCGCAATAACTCTACATCCCGTGGACAAATGCCAAGCCCTGGCGGTCGCAGAAATGTACAAAATAACGCCTGGGTCTCACCTTCACGTATCCGGGTAGTTTTATTGCTGCAGGATAAACACCAACAGATAAGTACATCGATTTAAAAATATAAACGTGATTAACAAAAGTAAGGGTTCCTCACTTACTTGATATTTTCTTTTGACCCTTCCACAAATGATTATCGCAAACGCTTATTCTTCCATTTCGTGTTAATCGACGGTTGTCCTTACATACTTCCTTAAAGGTTCAATGGGAATGAGAGTATACTTTAGATATTGAGAGGTCTGAAACTCTATTCTCTTTTCTTAGCCATGGAATATTAAACATCAAAACAAAACAAATGACGTCCTGTGTGAGAAAAGCTTAAATAACAAAAAACCTGATAAAGAGTAGATACAGTTCACATTGTTGAAGTCAGAGTTTGAACCAGGTGAAGTTTCAGTGTAGATTGAACTATTTCACTAAGTGACATTGAAAATGGGTGAAATGGACTGTATTTGGAGGTAAATCAAGAAAAGAGGGAAAGTAGTTTGACGTTTGAATACGATGGAAGTGCGAGGATCATTGCTAAATGTATTTCCTACCTACAAACACAGCTATCGTAAAGGAATTGTTATGATGTGTAAACAAAGCTAAGATGGTAACATTATGAATACAGGAACTAAAATCAGCATTCCAATATCGCTACGGGAACTGTTAATGGAGATAATTATTTTTAATGAATAAAAAAATAAAAGAAAATGTGCATATCTAATAGTCCGGTTTATGGAATCTCTACCGGGCCTTATTATGCAAACTTCATTTTTAACTTTATTAACTTCTAAATAAGATTTCACAAAACAGTTTACAAAGTTTGCAGATATAATCTACTTTCTATCTTAACATACTAACTAAACCTAAAGACTACTGGATTCTAGTAACCTTACAAATATAATCTATCTAAAACAGTCTTTTTCCTACCTTACTTCTACTTCAACAATATAAATCAAATCTACATTTCTACTACAGCTTTAATTATTATAACAAGCTACGAAAGACTGTGTCCTACAATATTAAAATGTTCTCTTCTGCAACTGGTATCCAAAGCGTCCTCCTACAGGTATCCATCTCCTGAAGGAACTGGCATCAGTAGATGGAGCTTGTTCGTCATATCTCCGCTTCTGCATAATCAGTTGCATCTGTCCGTTCTGATACTCTCCATATATATCTTCTCCCTCCTGGTATTCTCTTTCTATGTTCTTTCTGTCCTTCTGTCTTCTTTCTGATGTCCATAATTGGCGTCTTAAATCACGTCTTCAAGTCTGGTAATCTGTATCTTCAGTTTCTCTTGGTCCTATTTCCCTCCGACGATCTCTTAACTTATATTCTTTTCTCATAGATTGAAATGTTCGTACATTTCTTTCTTGGAATATTTTGTCGCGGGTCATATGTTCCTCCAACGCCTTAACGGATATTATTTGACACATATGTTCTAAATGCACACAATCTTCTGTATCTCTTAAGACGTTCCATAAACATTTTCCTTGACGTTTTCTTTGACCGCCTTTTACTAGTTCACTATATTTATTGCACTCAAAAATAACATGTTCAAGCAAATCTAAACAGTTACATTGTTCACATAAATCTGAGTTCATCTTCCTTATTCTTTTCCAATATACATTGTATGGGCCATGTCCTGTAACGAAGTGAAAAAATCCTTTTCTTGGTTTTAATTGTTCCAATTTTAGCCTCTGTTTAATGTCCGGAAATAAATCATATACTCTTCTTCCTGCGTGTGCATTATCTCACTCTTCTTGCCATTCTTTTAATAAATAATGTTTCAGTTCTTTCTTAGTATTAAATCTTTTTCCCATAATTTTAAAAGCATTCCCATATTAATCCTTCTTTAGCGAATAAGTTGCACTTCTTAAATCTGGCTCTATTCATTCAAACCTTAGCCTACACACGGCTAGTGAGAAAGAAATGATTATTTCGATCAACTTCCCTGAATAACATAGTGGTTTAACTATGAAGCCTGGGACTTAAGTACTGACAGCATAGTAAGTCGCCACAAAAATTGCGTGTCTCATAGCATATGAGAGTCCCTAGTGGTCTACATGGAAACAGAGTCAGTTGGAGAATTTGTCATGTCGGCATGTTGGCCATAGTAGCTCGGTCAGAGAAATTGCATGGAGAGCTGGAGATCCGTGGTTCATATCCCCGCTATGGCATTAAATGTATCAGTCTGGCTCTATTTATTCGAACATTAGCCTACACATGGCTAGTGCGAAAGAAATCATTATTTCCAAGGTAATTATTCTCTTGCACTAAAACTCGTGTGGTAACTTCAGCCTTATTTTGAGATAAAGTTGTTCTGTATCATTTTCGTTTATAGTTGAAATAGCTATGAGATTATCATGCATATACAAATTTCATGCCATTTTCTGATAAGAAGATGACACTAGCCACGGCAGCTCGGAAAATGTAATAAATATTTGGACTGAAGTTGTAGAATTCACATTAAAACCCAATCTTCTTCATGACTTTCTCCTATGCTTAGAAAATTAGGGTAAAAAAAGGTTAGATCTTTTCTCTATTTCATGTTAATCGAGACACACATTTTTAGTTATTATATTAATACATATTTTATAATTGCTACAAGGGTGATAGATCACACCGAAGGCTTAAACGATAATTCAGATGCTTTAAGGGCTGGTCGCCCTGTAATGTCTATGAAATTTGCTCTTTTTATGACGAAGAGATAAAAGCAAAAATAGAGCTTCTCATACGATGACAGAAGTGTTTGAAAATAAACATAACAATAAATACATCGAAAATGTTTTGACACATTGTTTGTTTTAACGAGATATACTTTTTGGGTACTGTAGCTGGATTACTTGTTACAAAATGCGATGTTCGGAGACGACATTTTCGAAGCCCCGCTTGCCGGCGATCATGTTGGAACAGGAGTTACGGAGCAGATGCGAAGTTTGACTAGCAGGTTGGGATGATGGGGATCTCGGTGTCTGCGGCGATTATGTGGAACGGGATTATTCTCACCTGATCTCGTCCTGGCTGGGGTTGTGGGTTGTATTCACCCTCCGGTAAGAAGATGAAGTCACGGTTTGCCAATTCTCGTTGGTCCAATCTGGCACTGTGATGTATCGATGTACGAGGGCTGTTCAATAAAGAATGATCACAATGTGTTTTGGTTACGTACCTTTACTCATCCTCATAATTTTCTCAAAATAGTCTACCCTGAATAAGATACAGTTGTCCCAACGTTTCTGCCAGTCTTAAAAGACATTCTGGTCACAAATTTTTTAAAGATCCCTCAAAATCGCCTCCGCAGCCTTCACCACTGCTTCTGATAATGGATAATGCCTCCCACGAAAGCGTTTCTTCAAGTTAGGGAATAGAAAATCACATGGGGCGAAATCCGGACTATAGCGAGGGTGAGGGATGCACTTCACGTTGAATTTTGGAAGATATTCAGCAACAACTTTGGCAATATACGGCCGCGCATTATCGTGGTGCAGCATCCAGCCTGCTTCACGGAAATGTGGCAACCAATGAAATGTTCAGTATTTCAGAAGGTGCTCTTAAGGTAATTCGTCGATCCTCTCTCACAATGGCAGCAGCAGTGCTGATGATTTTTTCTGAAAGAGCAGTAACTGGAACACCGGGTCCACTTTCCTTTGAAATTGATTGTCTCCCATCTTTAAACATTTTAAGCCTCCTTTGAGCTGTGCTGCAGATAAGAACAGACTCTCCATAGGCCTCCTGTAACACTGTATAGGCCTCAACTGAAGATTTGTTGAGACGAAAGCAGAATTTCAAAGCCGCCTATTTTTCCTTGCGTTTTACCTCCATTTCAGCGGTAGGCGATACTGAGCATATCTCAACTTTCCTGGTTCTCACAGCGGGGAACCAGGAGTACCAACAATGAAACATACTAAGTGTTTCTTTCACAATAAGATTGAATTTTATTCCGAAAAATTATGACCGTAAAGGAATTATGATCATTCTTTATTGAACAGCCCTCGTATATAAAAAAATCTCCGTATCTGCTTCAGTCGTTACATGAGAACCCTTTTCTCAAGCGTAGTCGCAAGCGAATAAATTGTTTTGTTAAATAAACTCCGAAATAAATATGTTTTGTTTAATTTATAAACATCAGAACTTGTAATTCAATGGCGGTGCTTAATGCCATTTTATACAACACTTAACACGAAGACAATTTTCTTAAAATCTGTGTTATTTTTAGTATTGTAATCCTTTCACTTAGATATTCCATAATCCAAATCACAACTGTTCTCTTCGTCGTTGCCCAATCGATAGACGCTTTCTTTCTTAGCTGTTCTCACAAAATTATTGATGTTTCATTCTCTCGTTGCCTTCACTGCCAATCAAACATCAGTGTTACTGGTCCACGTCACACATTACATAACCTTATATTTAGCAATCATAAAGCATTCACGCCCGCTTGGGTAGCGCAGATCGTAGCGTGTCTGCTTCACGTTTAAGAGGTGCCGAGTTCGAATCTCGGTCAGGGTGAGTTACCTGGATAAAGCTTTTTCCGGGATTTCCCCTTATCCTAACAGACGAATCTCAGGTAACTAAGCTTCATGGACCCTGGGACCATTTGAGCATCACTTCACCCATTCCATTCATCGTCCGATATGACAAAAAGTTAAAGGACGCAAATTATATTTAAAAAAAAATCCACAGCCTATCACTTACATCTGCGGCATCTCATGACCTACTGAATTTTAGCAATTCCTTTCATATCAATTTTATCATGTCCATATCGATTACACAACCATATATTTAAACATATTTAAATAATTTTCAACTGTCGGGGCCTAAACCAAGAAACCGTTACAGTAATGAGATTTTATCGGTCTCTTACGATTTATCAGTTAAGTAAAACTCATCCAGAATGTAAAAGACTTCAGAAAATGTTTCAAAATGTTGAATATATACGTTTAACTTGGTATCAAATATTTTATCAATGTGGTAATTCTAAAAATGTTATAGTCACTATTGAGAGAACCAACATTTGATACCATTTTCGTTTCGGGGGAAGTTTGGGGTAAGGTTCACGGTTCCGTTCTTGTGGCTGAACTTCCTGATTCGTGCAGTTTTTGAGGGGTGTCTTGGGGTCGCTAAACGAAGACTGCTACAGATAACTAGACGCCCCACATTGTGTATGCTTGCACTTCATTTAACTTTAGGTTCATTTCACCTTCGGTTGGTTATTTCTGGATTTTGTGTGTCTTCGGCAGTTTTCCCGTACATTGTGATCTGTAAATGCTTGGCTAATGGATCGTGGAGGTCTCCGAATTTTACAGAGAGTGGAGATTGGTCAGTTGTATGAACCACAACCAGAGAATATAAATCTGTATTTCTAAGGGCCGGCAACTTCAGCTGTCCTACGTCGGAGCAGGTTTAGTGTTGTCTCACCTCAGCCCTCTCTCCGTCAGGGGTATAGGCATAAATGTTTCCCTCCCCCCCCCCCAAATCTTTCATAAACTTAAGGACACTGGAAGGTTATTTTTACCCAGACAGGGCTAGTTTTTAACAACATTGAAATATAAATACACAAAGAAACTAAAGATTGCAGGAAATTGAAATTTTGTATGATTATAGTATAAGGATGTGTACATTTAACGACTGTATAATATTTACATTACGTTCATACAGTTCCTTGCAAAAGGCGCATAAGGCACTCTGTTTATCCCGAAAAAAGGTATTACACCCTATGTTTCAGGTCTTGGTTCCTTGTAGGAATTTAAAGATATAGGCACCAATCTGTTTACTAAACAACATAAGGCACATTTTTATAATCTAAGCTAAATAGAAATCATATATAGTTTATATTATGCATATGAAAAATTGTTCAGTATTAAAAATCGATAATATTTTTAAGGACTGAATTTTATTTTTCCTCCATTTTATAAATCACATGAATATAAAAGATAAATTAGTGCGTTAAGGGAACATTAAAACATAAACACTAACAGCTTTGTATCACTACATTTTATAGTTTTCGAGAAAAATGCACCTAAAGTATGCAAAATCAAGTTTTTTGGGAAATCACGATCAAAGAATTAGCAACATTCTATTTATATTATACATACTCTCAGAACATGCCTGCTCCATATTCCTGCTCAGTTAGGTTTTCCTCATCTTTTCATCTCCATTTCTTACATATAGCTCTACTTTCAAGCAACTGAGCTATTCTTTTTGCCTCTGAGAGTCGACGCACATCTTATTTTAGACATGCTGCCCTCATATGTTCACCAATCTTTATGCCCATTTTTGTCATTACTTTATGCCTACCGCTGCACCCATCATTATAACAAATCACACTATTATATACACCAAGTTTTTAATTTTTTGGCCCAACATGCACAGTTTTTGGAATTCTTTCCCATATTACATGATGAAACCTCTAATTTGGGTTATGCGTGCGAAAACACGGCTAAAGCAGCTAGAAGTTGACCACAGAGACAAACGAGTAAAGCAGCAGGAAGCAGAATGACCAACACGTAAATCAAAATTTACCACATGTTTCTAAGTGGGTTAGTTCAGAAGTTTCAGGCTTTGGAAATATGCTGAGTGAAATGTGTATGCAGAAGACCAGAAAGTGGGCGTGTCATGGCGCCGCCATATTTAAATTGATGGATTACAGGGCTTTAATACCAGCTGACACCCTAAGTTATATATATATAATTTATATATAATTTTTAACACAAACAAAAATATCGATTTTTTGAAGCCCATCGACCTCTCAGTGCCCTTAAGTTTCCTGATAACCCATTTTTAGCCTCATCGTAATCTACCTGTTACTTACAGTGGCTCACACATATCGCCTGTTTTTCGACACATCCGTTGGCAACAATCATCTCCTCCTACCTCCCCGAGTCTGAAATACCTGCAATAGCTTCAATGCGGAATCCTCCCCATAGTCTCCCTTCTACTTGTACTGTGTTTCATTGATCCTTTAACAATGATGTGTAAGAGCCTTTGTTTCCATTTCGGAATCCATATCCCAACTAGTATTAACTACAGCTGTTGATAGATAATGCCCTGCATTTGCTATACACGATGTATTGAATATAGCATATCGCTATTACATGCCAGTCATGTATTGCATCACTCCTAAATCACTTGTGTGACATGTTACATAAAGGTAAATATTTCGATGTAATGTCCATTCGTAATTGAATAATAAATATGAATATGCTATAGCTATTTATTCAATATAGGCTCACTAAAACGTATGCGGGTTTTCTAATGAAATCCTGCATTGCAGCTTATCAAAAATCCTCAAATAAAATCAGATTTATCATACATTCCTACTTTTTCTACTACATTTAACAACCACAGAGCAGCAAATGTTTTGGGAAGAGCTGAGCTTAGAAGAAGCATTTTTACAAGTTTCTTTCGGCAGGCAGGCGGTCGGGCAGATTGGTATGTGGGTGATTGGGAGGGTGGGTAGGTTAGGTAGGTATGACCTTTTTCAGTGGTTTTCTCGAATCACTGGTTAAATCTTCTTCTTCTCTTGGAATAGAGACATTATGTTCATGTATGGCCCTCTACCTGTTGGGAAGTTTAGGCATCGGGTGAGGGAGCCACAGTCAGGATCAGAAATAAATCCAAGGATGGTTGATCAACCCAGAATAATAGTAAGGGAAGTAGAGGAACGGAATGACGGAAAAGGGAATAAAAAACAAAATAGCAATGAAGCAATTGGCGGAACAGTCGCGGGGGAAACTGGAGGTCCCAGAAAACACACGCCTCTGTGCCATGTTGTCCATCACAAATCTCACTTTGCGGTCGCCTGGGTTCGAACCCATGGTGAAAGTCAAGCGGTCTCTCCGCTTGGTCATGGTGCACCTCTGGTTAAATGTAGTAAATAATAATTGCATCTTCCTAATTTCCTGTCACTCCTTTTCATTTCATTTTCATTTCACTGCATGTGTCGTCCCTTTCATCAGCTTCAGTTTCCCACGTGTTACCGGGAGCATCGCCGTTGCATGACGAAATGTTCTTCCTGTAAATCCTCGTTCCCCATTGGGTGTGGTCAACAACTCTTGAACCCCCAGAGATACGCAAGCCAATTTTACGAGTTGCCACTGAGGACTTTAAAATCTGCAGTAGCTAGATAACGTGACCTCTTGTTTGTGAACCCAGTTGTTCGAGAGTTCGAGACGAGAGTTCGAGAGTTGTGACGCATTTCAGCGGGAAGCGAGGCCTGTATTGCGTGTGACTTCAGGAAAGGGCCGTGTAGTACAAGTTGCCTATATAAATGTCGCTGTGAGTACAGAATCCGAGGGCTTAGTCAGGTGTTGCACACTCGATGATAACAATGTGGCCGACACGTAACAAATGGAACTGTTAAATGTACATTGTGACGATTTATTGAAGGACAAATACACACACAAGAAATATTTGGCTGATTTTTACAAGAATGACCCCCAAACCAGATTTCCGAGGTTGTATTCAATTGGTTGTATTCATGGACATTCTATATGTTTGGCACCACAAACCGAAGTAACTTGTCGAACCTTCGATTACAAATCTCCCAGATATTACGTCTTGATATTCATAAACTAGTTAAAGAAAAACGAAACAGAAGATGCTCGAAAATATTCGCGTAATTCTGTTCTGAGTGGATCTCCTCTAATTTTCAAAAAAAAAAAAAAAAAAAAAAAAACTACATGTTTTATTTTATTTACTTTAGGGCATGTCTGACCTTCAGAAAAAGTAAGAGCTGAAGTTTTATATTTATCAAATGTAATTCTTTATAATCTGTAAGTAGCCGTGTAATTAAAACAGTCAACATTAATATTACAACATCCAAGATATAAGGGGTACATATTATTAATAACCGATAGTTTCCTGTCTTTCGTACGCTGTCGGAACCTTAACACATCAAACAGTTTCCTTTGTCTTGGGCAGCAGAAATCAGCGCGATGACGTCACACGCCTTTCGTTCGGGAGCATATTTGGTAGTTAGAGCTGACGGAGCTTACGGCACACAGCCACTACCTGTCTTCCACTCGTCTAGCCATATTGACTCCAGCAATAGAAGCGTGTCTACTGTTACATTCTACTAAGCTCATCAAATTTTCTTAATCAAATATTTTATAACACATTATATATATATATATACTGAAATATCTCGCATTGTGTCTGAAGTTTTCTTCATTGAGACTGACTATTAAAAACAGTAAGAGATAGATCAAATCCTACTACACAAAATGTACAATTTGTTAGTGGACACAATATATATATATATATATATATATATATATACATACATACATACATATTATATAAAATAGCACATAGGTGGCCTGAAAGGTTTCCGACCTCAAAGATACAGAACATTACTTCAGAATTTATATATTTTATTTTTCAACAGTCTCCTTGTAACTTTAAACACTTCTTCTTGCGATGCTCCCATCTCTGTAACGGTCCAAATAGTAATCGGTGGTTTTTTTTTTAATAATTGTTAACGAAGGTGATTCTTCTTCTTGCTGTCCTCCAAGCGCAATTTTCAGATGAGAGAGCAAAAACGTCAGCTGGACTAGATCTGATCAGTAAGGTGAATGGTGAAGCTGTCAAACCGTAATTCGCGAATTTTCGGCATTGCAACCGATGAGATGTGAGACGGTGCGTTGTCTTGGTGAAAGAGCATTTTCTTTTGCTGCAAAGGTGGCGTTTTTCCGCAAGTTCTGCATTCAGTTTGTTAAGTAATGATGCGTAGTATGCTGCTGTAATGCTTTTTTTTTTCCTTTCTGAAGATAATCGATTAAAATAACTTCATGACTACCCCCCCCCCAAAAAAAAATCAGTTGCCATCACTTGCCCAGCCAAAAAACAGTTTCATCCAGTACAACCATTTTTCTCTAGGCGTCATGGTACTCGTGCTTCTGCTGTAGGTGCTGAAAGCACTAACACTCAAAACATAGGGGAAGTTGCCAGTGATTCAGAACTCTAAGCCACAAAAGCAGTCCAAGCGGTGAAACATGTGTCGACATAGAATATAGGAAGTGAACCTCAATGATTCTGAAGCCGTATATTCCTAACTTTACTCTGGTAGTAAATACCTGGAAGCTGTTTTATTTAAAAGCTTTGTATTCTCATCTTTACGGATTTTGAGAAAGCTTTTGATATAGTGAACAGAAAAGCTTTAATTTGGAAATTCAGGATGAAAGGTGTAAGAGGAAAATATATAAAAGAAGTAGAGAAAATATATGAAGGGGTGAAGTTTTGCATAAGGTGGGAAATAAATGTTATTACAGAGATGACAGAACAAAAATTAGACCTAAGGCAAGGATGCAAAATGAGTCCAATTTTATTTAACATATTTATAGGTGAGATAATAGACAACGTTAAAGAAGGAAATCAGCACTGTCCGGTAATAGCAAACAAAGAAATTCCTGAACTGCTATATGCGGATGACCTAATGGTAAGGTCTATAACGGTAGTAGTATTGCAGAAGGTAATAAATGAAATCCAGAAATTATGTGAAGAGTGAGGAATAAAAATAAACATAAATAAGACGAAAGTTATGGTCTTCAAGAAGGGACTTAAGCTAAAAAAAAAGATGAAAAGTGGGTGCTAAATGGCAAAAGGGTAGAATTGGTCAATGAATTTGAATACTTGGGAGTGAGGTTGAATAACAATGGTAAGTGGGGAGCACACAGGAGAAAAATGGAAGCAGAAAGAAGGGTGGCAATGAATGGGATAAGTGTATGCAAATATAAGCTAGAAATGACAACCAAGTGGTTAGAAAGAATGTATGAAACACTAGTTGAATCTAAAATGTTGTATGCAGTGGAGATCTGGGGTGGGGGCGCAGAGGAAAACAAAACGGTGGAACAAAACTACAGAAGTTTTTGTAAAGAACTACTTTCCTTACCAAGATCAGCACACAGGGAAGTAGTTTGAGTAGAACTAGGAAGACAAGAATTGGAGTAATAATGGAAAGAATAGTAGGTAAAAGTTTGGTATAGGTGTTTGACCGAAAAAGAAGGGGAAATTTTGAAGCTGTGCATGAGACAGCAAAAAGGATTAGTGAACTCAGATAGTTGTTGGGTGGAAATAGGAGGAATTAATGAAAAATAGAAGTGGGAGATATATGGAGATTAGAGACAAGGAAGACCGGCAATGTGGGTAAATTAGTAAAATGCAGAATAGAAGATATAGAAAGACAGGAAATATGGGGATATCTAGAAAATATGAAATCATTACAAGTTTATAAGCAAATAAAAATAAATTGGGGACGAGAAGCATATGTAGATTACTGCAGTAGGAAAGAGAGGGAAGGGTTAGTTTAGATGAGAACAGGGTCAATATTTCTAAGAAGGAAAAGAGGTTGGGAAAACGGAATTTGTGAATTGTGTGGGGGAAAAGAAAGCATAGAACATTATGTAGCACAATGCGAGGACTTTGCAATGTGGAGAAAAAAGGTTTGGGAGGAAAAGTGGGAGAAAGTAGAGAAGAGGATTATAGTTGTAAAAATGTCAACTGGCAGGGCGGTAAAGAACGTAAGACGTTTTGGCGAGTTCTTGCAGAAAGTAAAAGAAATATGGGCCAGAAATTTAAAGAATATAAGAAAGGAAGTTGATTGGGAGGAATGGGGCTAATTAAGTAACAAGAAGGCATGGAGGTTAACAGCTAACTGGCAGTGCAGAAGAACAGGGTGTCATGTAAGCCAACGTAGCAACAAGGTAAAGACAAATAAATGTAGCCAAAATTTGTAAATTACAAAATTTTGGAATATGGACAATGAAAATTTAATCTATATCTAATCTGTATTTTCCTGTAGTGCACATAGTTAGAGAGTCTGTAATGCTGCCAATTCTATTAGCTGGGTACATTTGTGTTATCTTCCCCTCATATGATGCACTTTTTTGCTGTAAAAAGGATGTCGCTAAAATGGATTGCAAAGTGTGTTACAGGATTTAATTCTGAGAGCATATTTTATTTACTCAAAATTATTACCGAGGTACCCTACACTATATATTTAAATTATATTAACTTCTTACGCCTATACAGAATGGAACATACAGCTTTGTTATAAATTCAATGAAATGGACGCGAGTGAAGTTTGTATAGAATAACATTTATATAATATAATAACCCATGGCGCGACAGCCGTTAGAGGGCCAAGGCCTACCAACCCGACTGCCGGCCTCACGCCCGCTTACGCACGGCAGAGGTGGACGATCATCCAACCGATACGGGGAGGAGATGTGGTCAGAATCTCGGCATCCCCCAGCCGGAATGTTGGTTTTCGTGACCAGGGCCGCTTAACTAGCGTAAGCTCCTCACCGGTCCTATACCCGGGACCTAAAATCCCCACCACATGGGTGGGATCGAACCCGGGCCGCTTTCCGTGCCCAGGGACCAAGGCATGCTGCCTTAGCCCGTTTCGCCACGGCGAGGGACACAGAATAACATTTATCATCATATAAAGCAACCGCTGTACCAATGTAAATACTGCTTTAACCCTGGAGTAGTCGCGTGATGATTTGTGACGCGAGTGCCCCCATAAAATTTACTTGACGCATTCCTTTTAATTGTTCTAATAAGCTTCTAGTATATTCCTTTTCGTTTATAGTGTTTACTTACATTCAAATTGAGTTTTATGAAATGTTTAAGGATAACTTGGTATTAAATTAAAGTATACTATTTGCCGTGTAAAATACGCAATAAACTGGTTTATAGTGCTCCTTAGCATTCCAGAATCATATTAATAAAGTTAATTGTAGTTTTTGTTGTTGTAATTTTACGTCCTGAAGCGTTAAGTCATATCGCACGATGAATGGAATGGGTGAAATGATGCTCAAATGATCCCAAGGTCCATCGAGCTTAGAGTTACCCGATATTCATCTTTCAGGATAAGGGAAACCCCGGACAAAACGTTATCCAAGTAAGTTACCCTGACCGAGATTCGAACTCAGGACCTCTTGAACGTGAGGCAGACACTCTACCACCACGTTACCGAGGCGAGCAGGTTAATAGTAGTGAAAACAACAATATCTGATACAGAATGTACTAAATGTTTACATTGTTCCGACAATCACCATATGAATGTGTAGTAATAGTCTCAAAATATGGCATAAAAACGAAATTACAATTCTTCTTGTAGACAGTCTTTACACATCGCCGTTGAATGATTATTGCAAATCTTTCTTTGACACATGTTGCAACTCTTACTGGTAGATTTGTCCTTGCTCCTTCCACATAAGTAGTATCTCCCTATCTTGATGTCAGACTGTGCAACTTATGTTCTGTGAACGTCCGAGAAGAATCTGATTAATGTGCTTCAAATGGGAAGAGTTCTCGCCTGCAGCCAATCAGATGCGTTGGAGCCCTCACTGTTTTTTTCTCTTTATTGGTATCAACTGCATGCCCCAGACATGGTAACATTACATGCATTACAATTCATAATTTCAATTTTAATTTACAGATTTAGTTTTCATTTTATCAGCTTAACAGTCTTGTTTCATAATTTATTTTTGAGGTATTCACCTTTGCGCTAACCTATATCTTTGTAATTGCTTTCTCTAGTTTATTAGCCAATTCTTAGATTGCATTTCTTTACAGTGCCCTTGTAGTCCTTCACTAATTCAATTCGTATATTTATCAATATATTGAATTTAAAATTAACTATTTTATAAGTTAATTGAATGAATATATTTGCAGAATGGTTTTAGGTATTGTGCAATGTGTTCCTGGTTGGTTGTAGGCTACTTTCCTCCTTGTTTGTGCACTTCTGCCATTAATAGGTATATCTGCTGTTGTGTGCATTTACATTCAAGGATTACATGATTAACTATTTTTCGGAAGTTCCTGCCTGTACATTTTGGATCATCAATGATGTGAAACCTGTATAGGTAGTCTTTAGTTTCTCCATGCCCTCAGATTATAGTGGTAATCTCTGGTGTAATGGGAAGTTTTCTCTTTAACCTATCTTTGAATTTTGGGAGAAAGTTTTACAGAGAGCCCCTTTGTTTGTGCTGTTCCACCTATGTTACCATTGTTCACGCCCTCTTCTTTTTATGGCTGTTTTGATCAGCGACCTGGGAACTTTCTTGTAAATGATTAGCAGTCCTTCATCTTGAACAGCTGCCTTGGCCAATTTATCAGCCATCTCGTTGCCAGGTATTCCTACATAGGCTTTCAACCATTTTAAATGGATGCTCCAATGAGTTTGTTGCAGGAATGTTACAGTGACTGCAATGTCCTCCACTACTGAGTTGTGCTTGATGTTGTTCACCAGTGTGTCCAGCGTTACCTTGCTGTCTGAGTAAATTGCTGTTGTCTTTTCTTCAAGAGCCTTCACCGTTGCCACCTCGTTATCTCAACTCTCTCCCTCTCTCTCGCACACTTCCGAGTGCTTTTGGCGCTAACGCAAACTAAATTCTCCAGATTTTATAATAATGTAGCTGTGGAAATCAGAATTACAACACCGATATTCGTATATTACGTAAATGTTTTAAATATTTAGTTTAAAGTTAATTATAGTTTATGAATTATTTATTTTTCTAATCCAACTAGAGTACCAGCGGTACATCCGTAAACCTTTTACTGTGTAATTTTACGTCCTCCAACGTTAAGTCATATCGGCTAGCTGTGAATGTTACTTAGGTTAAGAGATAATTCGTCGTTGTCATGGTCTTCAACGTCTAAGTACTGCAAATTTATGATGATAGGTTCCAAAATCCTGTTACCTGCTATTTATTTCCAAAAGTCGTTTTCTTGTAGCTCATCTGGTGTCTCACGCAGTTTTACCGGTGCTGTTGTGTTCCTTGTCAATTTCGTCATAAATAAGTCCTTCATAGCCAGTCAGTTTAAAACTATTAATTCTATTTGCAACATAATTTGGGCCCACATTAACTCAATTGGTTTTTTCTAGCAGTAGTAAGGGGGATTTTGATCGGGTATTATTGATTCAGCTGATACACTTTTTCATGGAAGAGTAACTGAATAATGCTGCTTTGAACTCTCTAGAGTAAATAGAGATTACGAACCATTTATAAATATATAATGTGAACAGACACGTTCTTCCAGACTAGCAAACTATCGTTTCCTCTCATCGAAATTAACAAACACCTTGGCTTATTCATCTTTCACCACGTCATGTCAAATGTTTAGGTTTCAGTTCTGAGTAATTTCAAATATACATTCATGCATACATGCCAACCAATAATGATATTCTTTATAGTGCTTACGTCGCAAATCGTTGTTATAATATAATGGTATTTACTTTATTTGCATTAGGGAAACTGAGCTAAAACTATGGGATTTTTACCGTTATGTTAAATACAGTACTCTGTCTTTTGGTATGGATCAGTTTTTGCCCAATTTGAATTTTTGTCTTAGCGCGAATAGTATTTATTACAGATTAATTAGTTTGCCGTTCCTCACTCACCAATTAGGGAGTATGCAATACGACAACACCGCAGGACTCCGATTGGTTGCGCACCTAGTAGCGCTCAGGGACAAACACCTTCCCATTTGAAACACATAATAGAAAGTTTCTTAGTGAGACTGGTATAGTGTTCAGTTCTGCTATTCTTGCTGTTTCAGGCTTTATAACCTCCCAGGACATTGTCTCAAGAAACAAGCGTCGTTTAATTTTCTTATATTTGTAATTCACATAAAAAATACACATGGCATTGATCGCACTGGTGTGACCTTTCCCTTAGTGGTCATTTCGAAAAGTATTACATTAGAAGTAACACGGGCTACATATGTAGCCTAGCTGTGTGCAACTGAGTTTAATTGCAAATAACAAAAATCCTATTTCGCTAAAATGTATTATAGCCAACTAACCGTTTAGAATGCGTTGCCTCAAGAAGCTAACAAAAACCCCAGCACCATCAAAGCAGAAGGAGATGCGCACTTGCAAAAACAAAATGGCTCGGCTACATATGTAGCCCACGCGACTACTCGAGTGTTAAAGCATGTCGCTATAGCTGTTATTTACATATTTGTTTGTTTTAAGTTATGCAACCCCCTATATAATATTAACCTAGAAACGCTCGGAATTTACGATTGCCACTCCTGAGATTAACTCTGAAGTATCCGGCAACATTTATGAATTACCCACGTCACGCTTCTGCATCATTGTTCTTTTGCCTGTTATCAGCTGTTTTCACTTCGTATTTAATCAGCTCAAATAGTAACTTTAAGTGCTCTGTGGTTAAAGGAAACTCCTCTTAATGCTAAAAGGATCCTTCTTTGGGGCCTTTAGTTTGATCTGTTGGTTAACCTGTACAAACAATTTCGGAGACCAATTCACGGACTATTTCGAGAGGACATGAAGATTCCGGTTGGCCGTAATGAGAACAGCGTCATCTGGATGGTCAAGATAAAGTATGTAAGATTAAGTGCTTATATCACATAAGGAAGTTTTACATAGTGTTTATCAAAAATTATTTTGATTTATGACACCCCAAAATTGGGATTTGAAGTGATTTCTAAATATTAATCGGATATGTCATGAACAAAATTATAATTAAATGTCTTACACTGAGGAAGACAGCTTGAAGAGTTATGACGTATTTCAGACGGGAGCGAGGTCAGCAATTCGTGTGATGACAGGCAACAGCCGTGTAGTACAAGTTTCCTATATAAATTGCGTTGTGATTACAGAATTTGAGGGCTCAGTCAGGTGTAGAGCACTCGATGACAACAATGTAGCTGCCACGTACCAAATGGAACTGCTAAATTTAAAATATGACGATTTATTGAAGGAAAAATATACACACCAGAAGGACTTGGCTGACTTTTACAAGAATGTCCTCCAAACCAGATTTCCATGTTTGGCTCGACATATGTGTGCGAACACTTTTTTATGTTATGAAATTAGCTAAGTCCAAGCCCCGAAGTACCTTTTTTGTTTACAATCTAACCTGCGGCCTTCGATTACAAATTTCCCAGACATTACGTCCTGACACTAATAAACTAGTTAAATGAAAAACGAAACAGAAAGTGTCGGAAAATGTCCACGTAATTCTGTTCTGAATGGGTCTCCTCTGATTTGCAGACAAATACCTTTATGTTTAATTTTGTTTACTTTATATCATGCGTGACCTTCAGATAAACGAGTTGAAGTTTTATATATTTTCTCATAGCACAGAGAAAAATTGTAATTGTTTATAAACTGTGACCTACTGCGTAATTAAAGCAGTCAGCATTAATATTACAACATCCAAGATGTAAACAGTGCACATTATTAATACCCGATACCTTTCCTGTCTTTCCAACGCTGTCGGAACCCTAACACATCAAACTACGAGTATTTAATTCCTTTTGGGCAGCAGAAATCAGCGCGGTAACATCACACGCCTTTCTTTCGAAAGCATATTTGGCGGTTAGGGTTACCAAAGCTGACGTCATACCGCCACTACCTGTCTTCCCCTCCTCTTACATCTGCTAAAGTTCCAATCCTTTTTGGAATAACCTGAAATTCAGTGAACTGATAGCAAATACCTCGGGGGTTTAAAAGGGATAGTGTGAAGAACGTCAAGCTTTGGATGAATCATGAATCATGATGAATCATTATGAATTATGTGTCAATACTGTAGCATTTGCATCCTACTCTTCAGTTTGTTGTAGCTGTTAATGAATCATCTCTGACAGGAAAATAACAAGTGATCCAACTTTCTTGAAAAGTGCGTCTTTGTTGTTGCTGCAGAAAATTTGGGGTCATTGTATGTGGAAAGAAAATAAGGAATTTCTACAAAAATGTTCACTCTGCAAAAGGAAAACTAAAAAGATAGACTTTTGAAAGAAAAATTATGTCTTAACAACATTTGCGGGTATCGCAACCTCCCTTATATCTCTGCTTAACAGGTTTTATGTCCTGCTTATGGCTTGCAGTTGGTCTTCGCTTAAGGGACCAAATTTCTTTGGACGTTTATGCTGAAGCCTCAAATAGAAAAACAAACTCTGTAAAAATTCATAAATGTCCCTTTTGAGATTTCCAAGAACGCTTTGCGTAAGACTTAACATAATGTGTAATGCAAGCAAGAATCCCCCTTTTTCAAGGCCTTCACAAACTATGGCATCAAGATGAACTTCATATGCAATGATATAACAGTCTCTCTGCGCCCTTTCTCTCAAGAATATGTTCATTGAACACATTTTTATCTTCAATTTTCATCTCACTTGCCAAATATAGGTTATATGCTTCTCTGCTTTGATTATTTTGATTTGTCCCCTTAGCTTAGTCCACAAGTTTAATGTCAAAGTGACCAGTGTATGCTTACTTCACACAAAATAAATACGTTTTCTATAATATAGAGAGAGGGTACACCTTATAAATGAAGCAAAGTATTTCTCGTTAGTTGAAATTATTTTTCCTAAGGAATTTATGACATTCTTTCAACACTGATTACTTAATTTATAGATATACAAAATCTCTAACACTACCAACAGCAATGGCATTATATACACGGTGTTCAAGTTTGTTTGTAATTTTACTGCGCAAAATTCGACATGTCAGTAGCATCGCTGATGGAGCGGATTTATATACGATTCCCCTAACGTCTTGCGATCGTAGTTGATGTGCTGACAGCAGCTTCGACGCATCCAGGCAGGTAAATACTCTATTTAAGAGGTGGGTCTGCCCGCGTAATATAAAGGTGGGTAATTTCGCCTGGTGCGTAGATACGATTTCTGTTTTTTTAAAAACTATATACTAGAATACAATACACTGCACAGCTAATTATGCTGCTATCACGTTATACCAAGAAGAACATATGAAATAAGCCAATGAACACTATTTAACAATGAACATCTATTTTTCTGTTAAAGTAGGCATATATGCATACTGTGAACCTGTCAAATCAGACAGAAATATTTCAATATGATCTCAATTCTTTTCTACCACTCAGTTTTCTTACAATGTAACTTCATTAAATCCAGAAAATTAGTAGAACATGTTCTAGGAATGAAAAATAAATTAGTGCTACTATATGTACAGAGCTTTTATCCACCTATAAACAAGAAAAAATCTCTAGTACATCTTCTTATGTGTCCATTTTCTTACATTTCCTTTCTCTCTTCGCCTTAAACACTGTATTACGAGAAGGTATGCCTGAGGCCTTTCTGACATAACATCATTTATTGCTTCTAGATTGGGACCAGTCACTTTATAGCGTCTAGTGTCTCTTTTTGCGAGTAACTGAATATTTTGCGAGTGAATAACTGTATCTTGGAAATGTTTGATGCACCCTTTGGATTTAAAAAACATAGGGATACCAACATTAATAGACATTTTAGTTATGATAATGACGAAAAGGTATACTCATAACATGTAAGACATTTATGTTGCCAACTTAAGCATGTCAATTTGATGACACGTGGGCACTTTTGACAACATTAAGCTCCGAGGGACTTGTCTGAATGCTGAATAGCATTTCTTAAACTCCTCTATGCAGCGGTTTAAATTATATTTATATGTGGCACCAATTTTAATGCCGGGACGAAGATAGCGTTCAAACATATAGACGCTCTGCTCTGTGTTCATATTCAGAGAAAGCTGGTTGTCTTAGTTACCAGTACAACCACACTCCGAGCAGTGTAATTTGCTTGCTGTTCCACAAAAATTACCACTTCTTCTCCGTAGATGGTACTATGATCTCAAGATACTCACCAGTCAACTATGACGTGATTCTTGCTCAATCGGAGGGTCGGAAATTAGGAATAAAAATGAACAGCGTGTATAATCACTGTTAATATGGGTATGAAATGGTTTAGTTCCATTTCTGGAACCAGAGGTACTGAAACGAGCGTATGCTATTAAAAGATTAAGCGTCACTAATATAACAGATAAAAGTTAAGGTTAAAAGTCAGTATCTTATTTATCGGTTGAAAATTGGTTTTCTTATTAGTTATACTGCTCTATTACCACATAGTATGTGCATAAACAACAGGAGCTAGTAGTTTATGCTCTTGTATCATTAACCAGACCGGAAGTGCATGCAGTAAGTACGTTCGCGTGTACACGTAATAGCTAGTTAGTGAGGTAGCGTGTCTAGCAAGAAGTGGCCTACAAAACTACAGCTTCTATCGTAAATGTTTTATTACACAACGTTACCGCCATCCGCCTTTCAAACAAAGTTTGAAAAAAGCATCAATATAACCTACATGCTAGTTTCCACGTCATTCACATGTTATACAGACCTGAAAGCTTTATATGCAGGTTTCAGAGGAACCACGTGTTTTGAGATCACCTGAGAAAGCTTTATATCTGTGTTTCTATATACAATGGCTCAGAATTTTTCGGACAAGGTAGTCTGTACATGTAACATGCTTCTTCTTAAAGGAAAAGTGGGTAAGCAATTCAAAATTCCTAAGGTCGTAATCCTGTGGACTTCAAAGGTACCACAGCAATGCAGTTGTGGCTTGTAAATTATTTTTAAAATGAAAAATGCCTGTTAATTGGTTGAGATACGAAAATTTGCTCGTCAGTAACTCAAGGCATGCTTTGAACTTGTTATGTGATGTGCGGGTAGGTCCCAATCAGTACCTTACTCTCGCATAAAGTAGACGCAAACATTCAGGAGCGAAATGGGGCACAGAGGAACGAACAGTTTGAGTACTAACAATTAGTAACATTCCATCATGAAGGAAGGAAAGAACCTTCAAAAGTACCAGATTTGTTGAACATGAAGAAAGGCACCTGTAACGACATCATCTGCCGATGTGCATATCAAGATAGGATTGAAAATTTGCCACAGACAGGTCACCCGAAAGTTCATAATAAGCCTGATGAGAGGGTAGTAATAAGAAAAGTGAAAAATAATCCACGTCTTACAACTGGTATTGCCACTGAGGCTGCGAGTGCGTTTGACAAGAGGATCAGCAAAGGCATAATCCCGAGGTTCTTACACAGAGAACATTATCATGGACGAACTGCAAGAGTAGGAACCTACACTGACCGACAGAAGTATTCGAATAAGATAGCATGTAATATTGCACGTACTATAAATACTGTAATATTTATTTGGCAGCGTTGTATTCGAACGTACCCAATCGAACAGAGAGAAAAGTGGTTGGACGATACCCAACGCACCCTTACCACATAGCTGTTATGTTTATGCTGTGCCTCGAGACGGTGTGCTCAGTTATTCAGCCGATTGTAAACTCACAGGTAATATGGTTTGCAATGGTAAGGAGGCATCGGTGGTAAAGAGGAATATTGTGATAAATATGTACAAAAAAGACAAAGCTCTCCCTGAAATTACCAAAATCATTAATTAACAGAAGCAAAGCTACAGTATTCTGCATAATTCCACACTTCAAATAGACAAATACTGTTGTAAATAACCTAGAAATGACGCTCCTTTTAAACTCACAACAGAGACAGGAGGCAAATAATAAAAATGGTGAAGCAGAATCCGAGAGTCACTGCACCTGAGATTAGAGGATGCCGTGAGCAACATTCTGGCACTATGGTTCACATAAGGACAGTTAAGCGGGTTTTAAATAGTACTGGGTACAATGCCCGCGCTCCTAGGAAGAAACCATATGTTAATAAGGTGAATAAGTAAAATCGTATAGAATTTGCTAAACAGCATGTGGTGAAGCCAACAGAACTCTGGGATAAGATTCTCTGGTCGGACGAGAGGAAATTCAGCTTATACAACGGTGATGGACGTCTTAAAGTGTGGACACTGCCAAATACAGAATGGGAACCTAAGAACATGGTAGCTACAGTGAAACATGGTGGCAGTAATGTGATGGTATGGGGCTGTATAGCTTCATCTGTCTTTTGGAAACTGGTATTCATAGAAGGGAGCTGGACAAATTTGAATGCAAGAGGATTCTTGAAAACACTTTTAAAATGAGTGTAGAGAAGCTGCGATCAGGGCATGATTATTACTTGCAGCAGGACAATGATCCGAAACATACCGCATGAAATTGTAGGGCTTTGGATCGTGTACAACACTCTTCACAATTTGAGGACATCACCTCAATCTCCAGATTTAAATCCTATAGAGAAAATCTGGAAGGAACTCGAGGAACGTGTAAGGAAGCATCCCAGCAGAAGCAAGCACCATGTGAAAGAACTTCTTCAAACAGAGTGGAGAAATGTGGACTCTGCAGTCACTAAAGAACACATACAGACAACACCCAAACGATTATATGCAGTAATCCAAGAAAAGGTGATGACAACTAAATACTAGCTGTTCTCTGTTCGAATACCTATGTCCAGATTTAAGTAACCGTTTTATTTCTCCTTGTAGTGCAAATTAGTTTCAGTTGCTATTTATGAGTTTATATGTTTAATGGAAGACTCAAGTTTATTTTGTATATGTTGTATTTAAGCATGCTTACTCTACATAGCTTTAAAATAATATAATTAATAAATATGTTTACATTCGAATACCTATGTCGGCCCTGTATGTCAACAAAATTAATAGGATCAGGCGGAAAAGATTTATTAAGGAGCACCTTGGCAAAAATATGGACTGTTGGAAAAGAGCAATTTTTGCGACGAGTCAAAATTAAACATTCCTGGCTGAGTTGGGTGAATTATAGTTTGGAGACAGCCCAATAAAGAATTTGAAGAAAGAGTTTTGCAGGCGATAATAAAACATGGAGGGGGCACCATATTGATAGGGGTTGTATGACAACTGAAAGAGCAGGTGAGGTAGTTTTTATAGATGGACACATGAATCACCGCCAGTATCTTCAGAGTCTCTAAGACAACCTGAGGAAAAGTGCACAAAATATGGGAGTAGAAGACTGTTGAACATTTTAAAAGGATGATGACTCAAAACATACGGTTCATAATGCATGGCTATGGTTGTTGTACAGCTGGCCTAAGGTTGTGAATCCTCCCCCACAGACTCTCGACATTAACACGATTGAGAATCTATGAAACATAATCGAAAAGAGCAAACGAAAGCTGTCCATGGACTCTAAAACTGATGTGAGGAGGCAACTACAAGACGAATGGAACAAATTGCCCCGTTCTACCATTAGGAAACTAGTGGACAACATATCGAGAATGCTGACTGCAGTTCTACCGAGGAAGGGAAGAATCACCAAGTATTAATATAGCTAAACGACCTCCATTCTTTCCATTCGTTTTGTAATATGTTTTGTTCGAATAATTTTGAATAGGGAATTTTGTAATTCTATTATCACCTTCATAAGTTTTATATTTTGTGCGAATTTTTTTAACTGTATATGTAGCTGTACAACCTGCTGTGAGTAAAATGGAATAAAATAGGTTTACTGATAAACCTTTGTGGTTAAACATACAATAGGTATACTTGTCCGAAAAATTCTGACAATCACTGTACATGTCTGTTGTGGACAGCATAACTTGAATAGTAAACGTCTGCTAGACAGAAAACTTGGTACATACGTTTAACATCTTCCAAAGATACCACAGAAACATTTTAAAGGAAACCTTCCCACCGCAGAACAAAAGCTAGATGCAGTACTTTTAGAAATACTTATCTACGATTATAATACTGTTCACTAAATGTCATTTATTTATTTATTATTTTTTCATAAAAAATAAATATAAATTTTAAATTCTGTAATAATGGTCCCAGAAGGTCATTTCGAATGACATTTCCATATCGGGAGGCCATAAGAGATAGAGAGAATCATACTAACAAATATAAAGTGGTCATTGAAAATTATCTGCAGATATAAAATAAGACCTGAAGCTTTCCTGGCGACGAATGCGCTCACTTTCTTCTCGGGCAGCCAGCCAGGTGAAAAGATGATTAGATATCAACGTTTCGGGAACGTACATCTCTCCCATCATCAGGATATTTATAAAATGTTATAACGACAAAATGAAGTACTGGATATAACACAGCTATAAACAAAGACAAAACACCATCAAAATTCGCATTACTGAACAAAAGACTGTTCAGTAAATTAAATTCCAGGTCAGGAGATGGCGTGAGTATAGAAAATTGTGTCAAAGTAACGTAACTTTTTAACTCGATTACCAAGCTGTATTAATCTTTGATGAAGCTCTGAGATGATCCAACCTACAGGAATCTCGATAAGAAATTTACCTCTTCCATAGAACGTCGGACTGTAAAACTTATTAAAAGATCCTGCCTTACATCGGAAATTAAGAAGGCGGTATTACCGTCGGGTTCCCGGCTTCCTAGAATGTATGGACGTCCGAAGATCCACAAACCGGACGTTCGTTTACGCCTCATTGTGGACACCACGAGCAGCCTTACATATCAGCTGGCACATTACCTGGCTGATCTGTTACAACCTCTGGTAGAGGATTGCCCACATCATATGAGTAACTCCACACAGTTTGTACATACACTTAGGAACATTACCATTGGCCCTTCTGATCCTCTTGTCAGTTTCAACGTGGTTTCTCTGTTTAAAAATGTACCACTTCAAGAAGCCATCCAACTTCTGAAGGAGCAATCTCCGGCTGATATCATAGAGCTCTTCCGACTTAACCTGACGTCCACTTTCTTCTTGTTTTGATGGTACTTTCTATGGACAAGTAGATGGTATAGCAATGGGCTCACCTTTTGTCAGCAGCTATAGCTAATTTCTATATGGAACACCTAGAACATGAAATACTTGCCACAGCTCCACTTAGCCCACCTCATTTCTATAGATACGTGGACGACACTTCTATAATTTAGCTACATGCATCAGAAACGTTGCCTAGCTTTCTTGCTAATCTCAACAGCCTTCGATCTCAAATATAGTTTACCATAGAAGTAGAGAAGGATGGTACTCTTTCATTCCTGGACATTCTTGTTTCAACAAACAGCAACGGTACACTGGGGCATGCTGTATATCGCAAGTCTACACACACGGATCTCTATCTGAACGCTCATAGTTTACATCATAAGTCTCAACGACTGGGAGTTCTCAATACACTGGCCCACAGAACTTTGTCTATCGCTGATCCCAGCCACTTGAAACAAGAATTACAGCACCTGAGACTCACTTTCCGCCAAAACGCTTACTCCGAATATGACGTTGAAGCCTCGATCACCAAAGCTTGGAAAGTGAAACCTGCAATACAGCAGGCGTCAAATAAGCCTACCGATACAGCCTGCTTCCCGTTTACCGGCAATCTATCTGGCAGAATAAGCAGAATTCTCGCAAAAAACATCAGGACCATCCACAAGCCACCTCCGAAAATTAAACAGCTGTTGAGACATTGAAATACAAACTGGACTTTCAAGTTCCGGGAGTGCATTGCATTCCCTGTGAATGTGGAACACTGTATGTAGGACAAACCGGAAGGACCATCGCTACCAGAATAAACGAACATGAACGGAGCATTCGTTTAATGCATCCAGAGAAGTCTGGGCTGGCAGAACATTGTTTTGATAACGACCATAGAGCCAATTTTCGGGAGACGTCCATCTTGGGAAAATGCAACAGTTACTGAGAGCGGAGAATTAAGGAGGCTTCGGCGATTTCCTCTGAAAGGAGCACGCTTAGTCGTGATGCTGGATTTCAGTTCAGCTCCTCTTGGAAAACGGCCTTAAAAATGTTAATCCTTCGAATTAAGAAGAAAAGATTAATACAGCTGGATAATCAAGTTAAGTAGTTACGTTTCTTTGACAACGTTTTATATTCACGCCATCTCCTGACCTGGCATTTAATTTACTGGAAGCAGTATTTTTTCAGTAATTTGAATTTTTATAGTGTTTTGTCTTTGTTTATAGTTTTGGTTATAACATTTTATAAATATCTTTATGATGGGAGAGATGTACACTCCCGAAACGTTGATATCTAATCATCTTTTCACCTGACTGGCTTCCCGAGAAGAAAGTGAGCGTATCTGCAGATATATTTTAAGTGAACAAGTAAAGAAATATTTCTTGTTATTTGCATGATTTTTAAAATTCTTACGTGTTTCTCATATGGCGAGATGTTCGTTTTCACCTCTTGGCTATGGAAATGGAACGCTAATTAGTGGCGTTCACTGATGACCGGCTCGTTAGATATTTTAGTACCGAATCTACGGTATTCCCATATACCCATGCACTTATAAGGAAATTATATGCGTATTTAATTATTTTTATATTGTTTAATTGTTGCTATGCTATATTAATGCCTGTTTTATATCAACGTATAGTAGACACAGGAAACAGCCCTTTTAAGGGTAGAGAAAACCTAATTTATATATGGAGACGTATGAATTACACTGATACTACAAAACTGCTAGACTCAGGTAGTAGATGCCACGTGCAATTTCCCGACAGTATGCTATCTGCCAGGGTTACTTCATCCCTTCGTTTCGTATTACGCTTCCACACACTCGCTCTCCCTATCTCTACAGCTTCCTCAACCGCGTCCCGAACTACTCGATATAAACGCAGATGCTCTGCCGAGCAGAAGCAATTTAATGTGCAAATAAAGGGCTGTACAGTGCTCGTGACCTCAGATTTGTACGTCTTCACCTGAAAGAGATTCTATATTGTCGTGACACACAATACATTTTAGAACTTTAAAGACTTAATTTTTTTTAAATAAATAAATCATAGTGAGAAAAGGAAACTTACAATAAATCATTTCCATACCATAATATAACGACTTATTTAGGGATGGTACGTTAATACCATCCATATCTCGATACTCTTAGTGCCGTGTCGCATCGAAATATGATTAATGCTCTGTGATGATTCTTCAGTGAGCTCACGCCACACATTGAACTTTAATATCTGAACCTAGAGCTACTTTGGCTTACCTTGTCCATCCTCAAAGCCAGAGTCACTGAGCGGTTAATGGCATCACTACAACGTCTCTTGAGGAGAAGACGAAAGAAAAAGAAACGTCCAAGAAGCATAACATGTATTCGCTTTCAAATAAGCTTATTAACGAAATATACAATAAGACTTAAAGAAAGTTATATACCTGATAACTTTGAGTTGACAATTTTAGAATCACTTCAGAAGAGAGGGAGGGTGCGAGTGACTGATGCAGTCATATATTGTCACTTTGGCAACTTTAACTATCTAACCCAGGGAACGACAGGCAGTGGCAGTGTGACGTCAGCTCCGTCAGCTCCATCCGCCAAATACGCTCCCGAACAAAAGGCGGGTTAGCATGTGATGTCACCGTGCTGATTTCTGCTGCCCCAGAGGAACGAAATATTTCCGTATGTTAGGGTTCCAACAGATGGAACATTGATGATCGAATATTAATGCTAACATAGTGTATACCCAACATATACTCTGCTCGCCTCTGTAGTGTGCTGATGGCGTGTGTCTCAGACATTCAGAAGAACTAAGGTGCGAATTTATTTCGCGAAGACTTATCTGGATAAGAATTTTCCGAGACTTCCTCCTTTCCTGAAAGAAAAATTTCGGTTATGTTTAAGCTCTATTTATTCTGGGCTCATTTGAACACCATTTCGTTCATCGTCTAATATGACTTTCGTCAAAGGATACCAACACCGCCACCGCCACCAATACTACTATAGCTTGCCGCAACCTTAAAAGACTGTGGGAGAAAATGACATGTGTCTCTATCTTCTAACATACGTTAATTCTCATTAGTTCCGTTCTATTCTACCCTCGCCTTGTTACCAACTCTCTAATAACATGGTATAAATAATTAATTATAACAGTCGTTTTGTGTTTCCATGGGCCCAAATCTTTTCGAAAATATTTGTTTTTCGATAAAAGATCAATATTTGCTACTTGTATGTTCATCGCTATAAGACTACAACTTTTTTCTGGTAAAGAAGGCTACTGTGCACCTACGTGCCAAATTTGACTTCTCCATCTCAAATCAGACGAGTGTTATACTATTTTATATGAAGCAACTTCGGAAAATGTTATATATACGCATTAGAAAATGTAGGCAGAGAGAAACATTTTTGTTGTAGGTTTACATCGGGGGTGGGGGAGAGGGAGAGGGAGAGAGAGAGAGAGAGAGAGAGAGAGAGAGAGAGAGAGAGAGAGAGAGAGAGAGAGAGAGAGAGAGAGAGAAAGAGACATGCAGATAAATGTAAAGGAGGGCTGAAGGCAGTTTTTAAAAGGAACCACAATGCTCTAAATTCTGGCATTAGTCGTATGTGTCAAATAAACAAAGTTCAAAGAAATGGTATGAGGCAGGAGCCTGAGCAGGCCACTTGCTTTAGCACAGAGAGGGCACAGTGATGCATTAAAAGTGAATAGTTTGCAAGAAGAGTTCCTATGAGTACGATTACAGCGTGTGCAAGATTGTGAAGTGTTACGTGAAGATATTCAACTGTTTTTAATTACTTATACATATGAAGGAGCAGCTAAGAAGAGACGAAATATCGGTAAACTAAGAAGTAAGGACCACAGATTAGTATTAAATGTTTATGTTACTTATCCAGTAAAATAAGTATCAGTAAGGCAGTGAATGGAACAGCTAAGGCTACCGGGTGTTCAGAAGTATTAGTACATTGATTAAAAAAGGATCGAATGAAAGGTCCCCTAAGAGGCCCATATATATAACTCTCGTCACGACTCATATTTACAACCGTTTACCTCTGCTTTGCGAGTCTCGGCTTCCTTATATGTACCTCTACACACATTATTAGATATTTCTGGAACAAACAAGAAATCGAATGTTCTGTATTAATCAAGATGTCACTAGAATGTTCCATTTACCTCTCTACCTGTTTTGGTATGCCATTTATATCCGCACGAAGCTTATCTGCTTAGGCAAGCAGTTTAAATTCACCCGATACTACCTGTCCCGTATATCTCTGCGCCGAACTTTTTTTCTGCGTCGCCGCAGCCGCGACACTGTTCCCTCCTCAAGGCTGGTCATCCCGAACTACACCACCGTAAGGGGCTAGATGATCCAGGTGTACCACCAACATCTTTCCTTAGAAGACCTTCTGGATGACGTAGACCACGCCATTAATCCTCTTTACCACCCGGTACGGTCCTTGCCATGGTTGCTGAAGATTTGGTTATCGTCCCTTGGTCCAAGTAGGGCGGTACAACCAGACCACATCACCTTGCTGGAACCCTTGGCTGTTGGTTTGCCTGTTGTATCGGGTCCTCACGCGATCGCTCGCCATCTGGATGTTCTGACGAGCGATCTCATGCATCTCATGGAGATGATTCACCAGGTTCTCCACATACTCGGTTGCAGGCTGTTTTGCGTACGGAGTGTTTGCAAACCCCAGGTCACAAGGGAGGTGTAACTCTCGGCCGGACATTAAGCTGGCTGGCGTCATCCCAGTGATGCCATGTGTTGAGCGGTAGGCCAGCAAAAGCAGTGGCACCTTGACGTCACAGTCTCGCTGGTGGCTGTTCAGGACCTTCCTCAGGTGTTTTAAACTGTTGATGTACCGTTCGACCATGCCGTCCGACTGGGGATGTGGAAATGATTGTGCGGGCCTTGTTAACCCCAAGTCTTTCTAATGCCTCCTTTATTAGGTTGAACCCAAAATTGGTGCCCTAGTCGCTGTGGAGCTCTAATGGCACCCCCAATCTGCAGAACACTTGCTCCACGAGGCAGTCTGCTACTGTCTTTGCCTCCTGGTTCGGGATGGCGTACACCCCCGGCCACTGGGTAAAATAGTCCACCACCCGCATCAGGTACTTGCTGCCTCGGTCGGACACTGGGAATGGTCCAGCTATGTCGACGGAGATAAATTCTAATGGCACTCCGACGTTGTACTGCTGCATGCGACCCCGGGTCCTAGATTGGGGCCCGGGAATTGCCTCGAACATGCCACATTGACGGCAGAATCTCTCAGCGTCTGCTCGGAGCCTCAGTCGGTAGTAGCACTGTTGGAGTTTGTCGATTGTTCGGTTTACTCCCAGGTGTCTTCCTGAAGTACCGGATTGCAGTTCCTCCAAGACTTCCGGGACTTTACTTCGGGGAAGTCCCAACTGATCCCTCTGCGTCTTCCCAAGAGGCCATTCCCATATCCGGAACAGCACGCCCTCTCTTGTCTTCAGTGAGTCCCATTGGGTCCAGTAGGGTTTATATGTGGTGCTCCTTGGTGCGATTTTCCTCCCAAGTTGGTCTTGTCCTTGCCTCCACTTCTCTCAAGAGTGGCCCTAAGTCTGCGTCCGCCCGCTGCTCCCTCCTCAGGCCTGCGCTATCCCAGCCATCCGCAGGCCCTGCTGTGACCACTCTGAGAGCTACGGCACGCTCCTTATTTTCCACTCTTGTGCAACGGCTTCACTCTTCTGCGCAGGGTCTTCGGGACATCTCGTATGCGTTGCCGTGGCTGTTCCCTCTACGATGTTCAGAGGTGAAGACATACTACTGCAGCCTATGAACCCAACAGGCTGCTTGGCCTTTTAAGTTTCTAAAGCTGAATAGCCATGTTAGTGTGGAGTGGCCAGTCCTCAGGTGGAATAACTGACCGTACAGGTACTTGTAGAAGGGCTCCAAGGTGTTTTCTACCGCCAGTAACTCTCCCCGGGTGACGCAATAGTTCTTCTCTGTCTGGGATAGCGTTTTGATTTAGTAGGATATTACTCGCTCGTTCCTGTCCGTACTTGGGATAGGACGCCTCTAGTGCAATGGTCGCTGGCGTCAGTATCCACAATGAAGGCGACGTCTGATTGTGGAAATCCCAGAATAGCAGCACTACACAGTGTCTTCTTCAGATGCTGGAAAGCGACTTCGGCGTCCTCCATCTACACATAGGGCTGGTGTTGTCAGCCGGGTGAGGAATTTGGTGATTTTGGAGAACCCCTATATGAAACGGCGGTAATAACTGCACAGCCCTATGAAACTGCGCAACTCTCGCTTATCCTTTGGGCGAGGCCAATCTCATCCAGCCTATGTCTTATCCAGGACTGTGGCCACTCTGTTTGGTGAGACTGTGTGGCCCAAGTAGTTGCCCTTCTTGCGGAAGAGCTGAAACTTCTTCAAGTTCAGCTTCAAGTTAGTCGCCTGCAGTCACTGTAGCACCCTGCTTAGTTTGTCGTGATGGTCTTCAAAAGTCTTTCCGGCGATGTTGTCCTCCACGAGAGCAGGTAGGCATCATAGGTCTGTCCTCTCATCACCGACTCCATGAGGCGTTGGAAGGTACCTGGCGCGTTGCGGAGGTGTAATGGAAAGCAAGCCTTCTTGACGAAACCATTCGGCTTCCTCTAGTCCAGGCAGAAGCGTGGCTGGCCGTTTTTCTTCGTAATCGGAAATACAGGGGAACACCAAGGGCTGTCAGAATTTCCAATCGCTCCCCTGGATTTCATGACCCCTAGCATATCCTATACCGCCGTTTTTTTCGGCAGCGGAACGCGTCTAGGTGGTTGCCGAATGGGCCATGCGCCTGCAGTGTCAATGTGGTGGAGCACTCGGTCCGTCCGTAACTAGTCGCTTTTGCTTTAGCTGAAGAGGCGCTGGTATCATCTGAGTAGTTGGCCAAAAATCTCAAGATGTTCTGCAATCAGGTGGTCGGCCGCCCTCTCCAGTAATATTTCCAGCCGGGGCCCCAAGTGTTGCACCGGCACTGGCTGTTGTGTCTTATCAATTGGTGTTACACTGACCACGGGCTCGCATGTCCTCTACTCCGTCCGGGCCTGGACAACATGATCGGTGTCTGTCAAGCTGAGCATCCTCACGGGCACCTCCTCTCGGCACGGCAACAATGTCCTGCCTAGGCATAGTCCATGCCGCCATAGTCTTCGTCCGCTGACCTGCAAATCGCGCCGCCACCACCACCTTGTTTCTCGCAGGGACAACCGCGTCTTCCCTTAGGATGACCAACAGATTCCAGGTCGTTCTTTGGTTTGTCGAAGCATGACCTCTTCACCTCTAAGCAGCAGGACACTCCTGCCGACGTCGACCGTCGCCTCGTAACTTCTGAGGGCATCCAATCTGAGTATCACCTCCTCAGCCACCTTCGCGACGCATGGCACTCCGACCCTTGGTCAACATCTGTAGGGCCTCCTTGTCCACAGGCAGGGTGTCACCCAATGCCTTCGGTAGGTACTATGATCAGCTACGGTGTCTACGAGCACGTGGCAGGGCTTCCCTCTCACCCAACCATCCGCGATGAGGCTGTCATCCATGCGCCGGCTGACGACGGACAGTGCCACTTGAGGGGATGTTGGTGATGGCATTGTTGTGTGCCTCGCCACCGCGGCAGTTGCTCGTTTGCCGGCTGCTCTCCCTGGTATGGGCAGTCTCTCTAGGTATCCCGGCTCTCCACCCTCCCAACACACGCCACTAGGTTTTCGCTGACGATCCTCGGCTCGCCTTCGGTCTCCCGTCTAGCAGATACTCCTTGTTCTGGAAGTCGCGGTAGCTGTCACCTTGGCCGCCTCCATACTCAATGCTGCCGTTAGCGCCTAGTAGATAGTTTTGTAATCGCCAATCATTAGACGCTGACGTACCTCCGTGTCTTGTACCCCGTCAACGAATGTGTAGGCAGCCGTTTGGGATACGAACTCGGATGGGAGGTGGACTAGGGCTTCACTGGCCAACTGTTACATGCCAGCGCGAACTCCTGCAGTGTCTCCCCTGGCTGCTGCGACCTTAACTTCATCTGGCTGTGGTACGCTGCGGCTAAGCGGTGGTTTTCAAACCGCTTCTCTAGGGCATTCTAGTTGTCCTTGGGAGCCACCGCTGACATGACCGCGTTCAGAACTTTCGCGGCCCGTTCCTGGAGCCTGGCTATTAGTTGTACGGCTCTTCCTCCGATGAGCTCTTGTTGTGCTTGGCCACTGTTTGGAATTGGCGGCGGAAGGCTTAGAACATTGAGGTGCCGTCGTACTTATGCAATTTGACGCGGGCAGATGATGTATCGCGTCCAGGTGCGTCGGCCTTCAAATCCTTCAACTTCCTGCCGAAGATGTCCTCTAGCATGGCGTTCAGGGAACTGGTGTTGCTGTCGGCCTTTCCCTCCAGGTCGTTAACGAGGCTCGCCAGATTTTCGACGCGCTCGCCCATTTCCATGACGTACTTCTTTACGTCGTCCTATTGTTCCTCAAATTTGGCGGCGAGGGCTTCGTTCGCAGCCTTCATTTCCTTGGTCATTTCGGCCATCTTCGTGGTCGTCCTTTGCGGCCGTTTTCATCTTTGCGGCCAGGTTAATATTTGCCGCCTCCAAAGTCTCTAGAATTTGTGCCAATGCAGCTCCCATCGCCGTAATGTCTCACTCCTGACACCAATTGTGACTTTGTGGGTTCGTGGAATTAAAAGCCCAAGTTGCAGAAATTCAAAATGTTCTTTATCTCCCTAGAAATATACTTTGACTACCAGCAGAACTACGTAACACACAAATACAATCTTCCAAGGTCGTTGACAACAAAAAGTTCACTTCCAAAACAGCAGTTTCATTTACAACTCTCGTCACGACTCTGTTTAAAACTGTTTACCTCTTTCTTAGCAAGTCTCGGCTTCCTTATATATATATATATATATATATATATATATATATATATATATATATATATATATATATACCACTACTCATATTACTAGATATTTCTGGAACAAAACAGAAAGGAATGCTCTGTAACAATCAAGAGGTCACTAGAGTGTTCCACTTACCTCCCTTTATACGTTTTGGCATGCCTTTTATCTCTGTGCTATGTTTATCTGCTTATGGAAGCCGTTTATGTATACATATATGTCTGCCAAATCTTATTTTGAATAAGGTAATAGGAGTAAAATATAAAATCAAACCATTTACGCATAAATTGTACCTTAAAATGGAATTTAATAACAGTTTAGATAACAGTTTGTATTAATGATGTATAAGTTATAGCACAATAATAAGCCGACAGACCAGTCGCTACCGAGTCAGGATTTGCGCGTATACGTATAGTACATGTGGCAACAAGGCGTCCCATTAAGACCTGTACTGTCTTCTAAGCGTGAGACGTGATATACTAATACTAGCACTACTAATACGAATAATACAATAATATTTATAATAATCATCTTCATAAGGATAACATCAATTATCAGCAATAACAATTTCTTGACACAGTGTATGAATAGAGCATTAATTACCAGAAGATAAGTAAACCTTTTGATGTCATCAGTATTTGAATAGAAATTGGTGGACATGAAAATCAGTTTTTTTCTGATGTAACTGCAGACTTACATAAAAATAAAAATATATGTTTGACTCATAATGCTTTATTCTTGTACAAAGAATCATAATAACGCCTCTGCCTAAATCTGCGTCACGTCATTCGAGATAAACATATATGTACTGAAGTATTGTTGACAAGAATGTATGTGTAACCGGGATGGCTACACTGTATGTTGCGAATATGATTGTGTATACTTAGATGGGATTCACCTTAAGAGTTTACAATCTGCTCTGCAACTGGGAGTGTAGCAGAAACGATAGGGGAATAGATGGTAGAGCTAAATGGTAGAGCAAGGTTGGAACTAGGTCAGTGATAAAGATAAATAAAGACCAGACAGTGTTCTATAACATGTCAATTTACTAGAGTCCAATGAGTGGGTCTCGAGACAAGTCACTCCCAAAGTCTTGAAGAGAGGGGTGAAATGGTTTCAACAATTACATTAGTTCTGACCGGCCCATACGGGCTTTATCTTGTACAGCTGAGGATGAATGTAGCTTCGCCGTCGCTGGAGGCGACATGACGTGCCGGATTCTAAGATACGGAATGTACAATTGTTGACTGAACTGACCTGAACTGACCTGAAACCCACTGGTGGCTTAAGCAGTGCTTAAATAGCGGTCCTAAAACATGACGTTATTAAGCCAACTCAGCATTCCAAAATTAGAAAGCTACGTTGATGTTCCCAAATTAGAAAGTTACGTAGTCATTCCACAATCAAATTAAGCCATATCATACTTACGGTCCGGCACTCACGTGACAGTACGTTGTGGTTCTCGGTATCCATACGTCCACCATCTGCCCGCAGTCGGTTTGGAAAAACAGGAAACCTTGTAGGAAATTCAAACACATGTGCAATCTGACAGCTGCTGATCTAATTACTCAGCAGAATTAATAACTCCTAAACATACTGTAACGTTCACGGATGCGCCAATGGCAGGTAAATTACACTTTCTCCATTGAACGTCACTACAGGGGAGAAAGCTCCGGAAGGAGATGTTCCTACCAAGGTATGGGTTACCATGAGGGTTTGGCCTAATTTAAAATTTGTCATGTTACGGTTATATAGTGTTTATTCTAGAAGCTACAATAGAACGATAACGTCTACAGAAACTACGTACAACCAAAGGAAATTGTTTATAAGAGAACAACTGTGGCTTTTACCTGGCCTATGGTTCCTGTTCCTGGCTATATGTCGGTCATCGTTGGAGATTATGGAAGTGGCTCTCAGAGAATCGGGCGACGGAGATTTTGGTAGCACGTGCGAGACTTCTCCCGCCTGGGCAAAAACCCGAGGGTTTAAATGTGGAAACTCTGCCAAAGCAGCAACTGACTCAATGCTTTGTCAGCTCTGTCAGCAGGGCCTTTGACTTCCGCCTAACAGGCCAGCATGACTTTGCCTTCTACGCGGATATCGCGTGTGCCGATGTTTTTCCCTCTTCCAAATATACAATTTTTACCAATTTTGTCCTTTTCAAAAATGTATAAAAATATTAACGTCGCAATATAAATAAGACAAGTCACGAAAGTGAGCCTTGGGTTCTAAGATTCTAGAACTTGATATTTCTGTAAATATTACTCAAACATACATGTGACATATCCCCGGCGGATAAAGATCGTTGGATGGGTCTGGCTAACACGAATTAACAACTCAAAGACAAGTTCGCCTATACGCAAACGATCAACATTTGCTAGGTTAAACGTCATAACTACCACTACAGTATACACAAAGGCAACGAAATACACCATACAGGAATGCACGGAAACCAAGCAGAAAGGCATATGCCCTGCTACTCAAATGTGCCAACTGGCCCTGGCCGGGCGCGCTTCACTCCTAACACTGCCTAAATTACTGTAAATTGCTTTACCCTACAACTTTGTTAATATAAATGAGGTCCAGTTTACGGGAAACGGCAAACAATGAACTGACTCAGAGTTGTTCCATTTAACAATTCAGTTTTTAATTCAGTACTTCAAACTTTTACGGAAACAATATTTGGCAATATTGTATTCCTTTAATGAAGCAAAAGGAAGCGAAAGCATCACAATCATTTAGAATATTACACTGTGATATAAAGATTTTTGGTAAAGAGAAAAGTCTTAATGATACAAAGATCCCGCGTCACTGTTTACACCTGTAAGCCCAGATTTTAGAGCTTGCTAACATCTGGTACCGAAATTTGCAAAATGTTAGCTCATTAAAAACACAAAGCACCCCAGAAGGTGATCAGAAAGACCAGTAACAACATTTATAAAATGCAAGCGCCAAAACGGAAGCACTTACCCCTGAACTTAAGTGATTCGATACCAGGCACGGACTTCCTTCCTAATTCGAGGCACAATTCCCAGGAAGGCTTCCACGACCGCAACGTTCAAATATAGCAGCGGCAGCGGTCCGAAGTGATTCCCAGGAAACAACGCCTCGATTAGGGAAGACAAGAAAATATCAGTGCCGGAGTGCCGGGAACAAACAAACGGAATGGTACTTAGACAATACGTTCAGTTAATGAAGCTTCAATGCTTAATTCTAATAATAATATATAAATTAATTAGATATGATCTTCCAACACATTACTTCTATACAATCTAGTATTTCCAGTATTGGAAACACGTTTGGGCAAGTACAATTATCGCAGGTCATGTGCAATTCTTTCCGAAAATAAAAGATATCGTCCAGAAAGCCCTCCCCAAGGGTAAAACTACAGATATGAATCTGACCCGAGCAGATTTAAGGCGTTGATAGCTATTACAGACTAATAATCACAATTAAAACTATAACAGGAAGAGGTTGATGAGTAAGTGACAAGAGAGCACTTGTACGTGTCACAGTTGGAGGTGGAGAGGGCGACATATTGATAAGTGGCTCGGAACAGCGGGGGCACCAAATCCCCAACCTCGACGTTGGTCCCTTGGCGTTAATTTGTAATATACAGACAAAATAATATAATTTCAAATGGTAAGTGAACACGTGGTATAATGAAATAAATATAACCACAAGGGAAATTTGATTTGCAAGCTTTGTTATACATAGTGTTTAAATAAGAATTTAAATAATGCTAATAAATATCATGTTTACAAACGAACTACGACGTATAAGATGGTTTATCTTAGCCGCATACAGATTCGTAAGCTCATGCAGATTGTCATAAATTTTCATATTTCAGCATTTAATTGCTATGATAAAGCTTGTAACATTGCGTGCATCCAATAGAAAATATTTTCGGTCCAGGCCTATTTTTTCGACATTGAAAGGTAATGAGGCAGTGTTTTGAATTGTTAGGTTTACAGTAGTACACTCAAATTTAATCGAATTTTACATTTTACTGATAAATTTATTATCCCAGGATTATTGATACTGGACGAAAGATAACCAATATGTGTTGAGATTGATGAAATGTCAATCCATCTTGTACAAAATTAGAGATTCTGAAGGATTTTGAAGAAAAAATAATTAAGGGAACCCTTTTTATCAGAAGAGTAATTTTAAAGTTCTGGAAGGCTTTCAAACGCTTATTTCATGTCACCTATATAAGTCACGTCACCTTTAGGAAACAGAATCGCTCAAATTTTGCTGTTTTTCTGAAGCATGTCTTCAAATTTCGCTTGAAATCCATCAATCTTTCTTTCTGCTGCTACATGCTTTCATGTTTTACAGTCTAATACCCACAGGATCGATAAATACCAGAGAAATCTTGGATATTGTAATATAATATTTTGAGAATTCGTTTCTGCTTGATGTTTTATGTTATATCTATCTATATATACATATATGTATGTATATATATATATACTTCATATCGATTTAGTTTTGCAATAGAAACAGTTTCTTTAGTTTTGCAGCCTTTTCCTCGAGTGCATATCCAAAACAAAGTCATACTGATCTTAAACATGTCTTCTATGCGTCTAAAATCGTGTCTTCGTGCAGTTAGATACTTTATTTAAAACGTTTTCAGAATAATGCATGTCAAACACCACAACTGTTTGTTAGGTTAATACCTCTGTAGCAGGGTAGAGTAAATGCACTTCTGAAAATATGTGCAATTTGTCTGAGATTTAAGACAAACGGAAGTTTGCAATCTATTACTTGGCACAAATGCCCCAAACAAATATTGGTTTCCAAACAAAAAGCAGAAATAGCACTTGCAGGTGCTGTAGCTTGATTGAGCATGCATTCACTTCCCAGGTAGCAAGTGAAAATAGAAAACTGGTGAAATTTGTGAAAGCACAAAAGACAGAATGAAAGAAAAGTAGAGGGAAAGTGTTGCAAAGGATAAAGAACAGAAAAACAAATTCAAGAAGGAACTAGAAGCTTTCCGAAATTGCTTTGAATGTGAGGAAAAGAACCAAGAAGGAGGACATGTGTGGTTGTGTGGTACTGGGAGATTTTGAAACAGGTCTTTGAATGGCTTTTTGATATAAAACTAGCTCTTTCACAATACCAAATTTTGAAACATTCAAAATGCACCCAGTGCACCCGTATTGGTCTGACTTTTAAGTTTCCAGTTCTTTAGCACAGTGCCATATATTTAATACTTGGCATGAATGTTTTATTATATTGGAAATTTAAAACAAAGTGTTATTAGCATAAAAATTTATAAAACAAGATATTAAACATTGGGGATATATAAAAATTATTTTTCACTTAACTTTATATCAAGTATTATAAGCAATTCCACCAGTTTATCTAATGAAAGTTATAATTATTATCAAAATATTTCAAACCAGAAATTTGAAAACGTCTTAGAGCATTTTCAAAGTTGTTGAATAATGTTTACACAATAACTAATAAATTTAGAACCTGAATTTTGAAATGACTAAAAATTCACCATTTCCCTTAATTGGATCTAGTAAACCTAACCTCAATTATGCTATGTCTGTACACTGAATTAAATTTGCAAATTTTCAATACCGCAGTGCTCTTAAGGCAACTAGTTCTTCTGACAATGCCATACTGCTTGTCCCCGTATCTTCTTCCAAAGCTCTGCATGTGTTATAAGTCTTCCAAAACATGGTAAATATTTAATGTTTTCGTGTGCATTATTGAGACGCTGTAACCATGTTGTGCCATCCGTTCACTAACGACACCTTCGAGGGACAAGGTTTTTCTAAACTAGTTTCCGGAGGGCTCCAAAGAGACCCTAACCTCAAAGTTTGTTGTATATACTTTAACATTTTGTTGTCTACCAACATGGTAACATGGAAAATTACCATAGCATCAATGTTATTTGTTCTTGTTATGTGTATTTTACTTGAATATCATTCAGGAGTTAAAGCCTTCTCTATCGTTTGACGTATATCCAACCTGAGCTATATTTAATGATTCAAGACACTTTTGAGACTGTTTTCAGAAAAGTTAGCATATTTCATTTTGAGGAACTCGTCTACAACATTAGTATTTTAGTAAAATAGCTATAGGTATTTACGTAAAAGGTTATATTTCATAATCTCTTACGTATGAAAAGACGTTTGGGCTAAATAGTTTTTCTTGAAAGCGAGTTAATATTACATGTGTATCCCATTCTGAGTTACGTTTAAGGTTTTAAGAGTGTAGTTCATCGGAGGTTAGTTTTATATCAATTGCAAGATTTCTGCCAAATGTGGAAACAAACGGTTAAGATCAGTTAATAAAACGTCTTTTAAAAATCCTAAGTATTCCATGAAAACCACTGTTTGGTTCAGCTGTGTTAAGTAATATGCCGACCAAGAAACGTAGGATCCGATTGCTAAATTAAATGTCATAGCCAATGTTTCCTTGCGGAACTGACCTTTGCATATGGCAAAACTTCGAATAGGCATGTTTTCTTTCCTTCTTCGTATTTTCTAATCAACTTTTAGAAATACAAGTGATAGCGTACGATAAACAGAATTGGTGAATAACAGATTTTAAACTGTCTCGACGTTGGTCACGGTTTCTAGGGCTAACAGGCAGGTCAAATTCGGGTAACTCTGTTTATACAGAGCCTACAGTTACCTAACATTCATCTTTCAGGATAAGGGGAGAGCCCAGCTAAAACTTAAACCATGTAACTCACTGTCACTGAGCTTCGAACACGGGACTTCTTATATGTGAGGTAGACAAGCTGCCGCCAAGCTACAGAGGCGAGAATGCCAACAAGTTGTCTTAGTGTCATATGGTTTGAGCAATCATAAGCAACGCATAATATTGACATTGATTCCGGTTATGTCAGATTGTATCTTAGGAACTTGGATATACACCCAGTTTGTTAAATTAATAAGAATTAATTATTACTTATAATGACTGATATTGCAAGATATATGCCAATGCAGACGTTTACCTGAATAAACCTCCATAACTATATATTTCATATTTAAGGGCGTTTTTGAGCAGTGCTTATTCGGACACATTCGACATTAAGAACACCTTTAATTAATTCTGTACTACGTATTACACTTATAGGATAAGTATCGTATTACATCCTAACTTTAGAGAGAGAGAGATTTCACCATAAAATACGCATTTGGAGAATTATTAATGCTCAAAGAAAAATGGGAGCGTTTTTACTTTATGTACCATTTCGTAGTAGGTATAGAAGCTGTACTCCATTTAAAAATTGGATATCAAATTTGGAGGTACTAGTTTTCTAGGTCTCCTGATTAAGAAAACGCATACTTACGAAAGACATATGTGCATATTGTGTATGTGTGCGCGCGTATCTGTGTGTATGTGTGTATGTGTCTGTGTGTGTGTGTGTGTGTGTGTGTGTGTGTGTGTGTGTGTGTGTGTGTGTGTGTGTGTGTGTGTGTGTGTGTAACTCAAAACAAACTTTGTGTTTGTTCTAGACGTTTTCGGGGTTCAAACCAGGTCATATGTTGTGACAGCGACGTTTCGGGAGCGTCCATCTCTCACATTATCAGGATGCTGAATGACTTAAGGGAGGGGGACGACTTCGGGTATGGGTTCCTCACATATACAGAAGAAAAAAGTTCATATGATATATGTCCCATAATCCTTCGTTTTCTTGTTAGAAGGTGTTCAACACAATGATACACATTACACACAAAAGTCATAAATGCTCGAAATGCCCTCCTCTTGCTTCTATGCACGCCTGTACTGATCGAATCATGGAATGTCGCACCGTTTCAAAAACTTCGGGATGGTTGCGAATGGTTTTGCAGCCATCCGTGACACGTCGAAGCGTTTTTGCATGCGCAGCTCCGTAAACCAATGATTTAAGATGTCCCAGAAGTAAAAATCCACGGACTTATATCAGGAGAAAGTGCAGGCCATGGAACTGCCTATCCTCGGTCACGGTAGATATCATACACGCCATCTCGAACAATACGACTCAAATATGCCGGAGCCCCATCATGCATAAGCCACATTTTTTTTTCTTATTTGCAGGGGCTCATGTTCACGCAGTAAGTTGGGAAGAGGTTGCTGGGTGAGATCCTGTAGACTGCACCAGCTAGACGTGCTAGTAACACGTATGGAACTACCAGACAGTCACCTACAATACCAGCCCACACATTTGGACTAAGCTTCAGCTGATGTCTAGCCTGAAGTACAGCATGGTGATTACCATCTTTATTTGTTGTTGTAATTTTACGTCCTCCAACATTTAGTCATATCGGTATCTATGAATGAAATGGGGGAAATGATGCTCCAATGAGTCCAGGATCCTTGCAGCTTAGAGTTACCCGACATTCGTTTTTAAGATAAGGGAAAATACTGGAGAACCCCGTATCCAGGTAACTCACCCTGACCGAGATTCGAACTCGGGAGCTCTTGAACGCTAGACAGACACTCAACAATCTACGCTACCGAGGCGGGTGAATTACGATCTACGCATACGTGTCCGTTGTGGAAATTAGTAATTCCATCGCTCCCAAACATTGTCTCCTCTGTAAAGAAAATTGACGAGACAAACAGTGGATTGGCTGTTTGTGCTACAAACCATCAACAAAAGTTATCCTGTGATAAATAATTGGCACGGGAAAAGCCAATTGAATATGATATGGATACAGGAGCTGCTCGTGAAGTACCCTCCATGGTGTCACGTGTGATGTACCAGATGCCACAGTCAATTGTCTTGTACTGATACCTGGATCGTTTTCGAAACAGTTTAACATCTGGTCTTCGCGTTCCGGCATACGAACAACTCTTGGTCTTCTCGATCATTAGTCCTTGGTGCAACGGTTTCTGTCTCAGCAAGGCGACGATAAACAGCGACAAAGGTTGGATGACTCGTTTTTCTTAGGTCTGGAAACTCCATCTGTTAGAGTCGTGCAGCCCTGCTTCCATTATCATTCGCGTGACCATAAATAAAATTCATGTCTTCCTGTTCACGAAATAAATATCCAGCCATGGTGGAAAGAAACACGTGCAGTTAACTCACTACATATGCACAATTGAAACATTGAAGACAGACTGATAAGAAATGACAAACGCAAACAAGTCTCCATGGCAACTCTTCACCATCTAACGTACATAGTACAATGGGTTGAAGCCCTCTATTAGTGCATAGTGAAATGAAGTTTTGAGGTTGGACCCCGAAGGCCGTTGAACTCGCACTTTCATTTTGACAGGAATAACGCGATAATCAAGTATTATAGGACATATATTCATATGAACTCTATTCCTTCTTTTGGTGTGAAGAACCCATACTCTAAGTCTGTAAAAATATTACTGAATCAACCTGTGTATGGGTCACCCCCCTCCATTAAACCATTTAGCATCCTGGAGATGGGAGAGATGGACGCTCCCGAAACATCGATGTCACTTCATCATCTTAACTCGCTCGAAACCGGAGAACGTCTAGAACATACAGGCCACCAGGAAAGATCCACCTCATATTTACATTTTTGGTTATTTATGTTTAGCGAATTCCAAGGGGAAATCCCCAAAATTTATGTGTAACAATTTTATAAATCTGAAATTGATCACAGCGGCTTGTATTTCATATTATAGTATATTATTTAGACATTTATGACAAATACAATGAAATATGTGCACATGTTCAATTTCCTAAGAAAATTCTTAAGTTCCCTTCATTCTGGGAGAAAATCGGATAGCTGGTAAGCCATAAAAGAAAAGAACATATTTCAGAACAATGATATACACTTAAAGCACAAAATTTAATCCAACAATTTATATTTTTAATGTAACAACGGTGTGCCATATATTCGTTTTTACCAGTTTAAATATATAGGTATACTTTTCAAGTACGAAGTTTTACTCGCTTTGAGTCTTGATTATGTACAGTTAATATAATTTTAAAACATTCACAAAGAAGCCAGTGCCAGAAAGATTTGACTACCGCTTAAAGGGTATTGCGGTCTCCTATTCTGATTGCATGCATGTAAGAATAATAAAATACGTAATAAAACAAATTCTAGCAAAGTTTATCTCGAAAAACATGAAGAATATAAACCATAAGTGTTTTAGAAATTGTTTGTACAAAATCTGTAGAGATTATCATGTGAGCTCTGTAGTACAATTGAAGTCCTAAATTTTTTTATATTAGAAACTTATTAGAGAGCAGGATAGCTCCCAACAAGCAACTTTGGGCAATACAGAATATCACATTCTAAATTTGTGGCTTACGGACTTAGATTCCTAATAAGTATCTAACTTCATCCTCCAATTATTATTGAACGACACTTCTTGAACAAGTCTCGAGGTAAACATGCATCCCAAAGAATATATAAACAGAGGCAATTCGGCAAATCGCTTCAGTACTTCGATCTGAAAAAAGCCTCCTCGTCCCAGGCAGAAATATGACCCTCCTGGTTGCCAGCTAAAATGCTTTCCAGTTATAACTTCCAACTGCTGCTATTGACAATCCTTAAAAGCTTAGCGAAGAGCACTTTGTGCAAATTACAGATATTTATAGTAAACATAACTTCACTTTTGGAGTCCACCATGGGGGTAGTAGGTTTTGGAAAGCCAATGCCATCAATGATAAGCGGAGGATTAGGATTAGGGATAGGATTTCACTTTAGAGGTCATTCGGTACGTAGGCCACCACGCTTGACCCATTGTGCCTATGACCCAAGTGGGGCACCCCCGGGAGTTCGGCTGAGGCGAGAGGAGACAGAGGACGTTCGATCCAAGGAGCCACGACAGTGTCGAGGACAGGGTCCCTACAGTTTGTTTAGATAGACTTCCACCAACAGGCTAGGACAACGGGCACACTCCCCTACAGCGGAACGCTAACGAGCCCAGCAGCCGAGCCCCAAAGTTCCCAGGCTGGCGGTTCCGATGGCCCCAGCAGAAGCGCAGAGACCGGCAACCAGTACGCCGGAGGAGTTCAGAGCATATCATCCCACCATGCACCGCCGAGGCATCCGCCGACGCTTCTACCCTGAAAGAGACTATCAGATGGGAGATGGTGTGAAATGATAATGGTAGGAAATGATGGGCGGGAAATTCTGGGGCTATATGGGGAGAGAGAAACAGAGGGCTGTTTCTATTCTAGGATTGTGATAGAGACAGTATTCTAATAAAAATGTCGGAAAAGACACTTGAAGGTATAAGTAACCACGGATAACTATTTTGCAACCTTAGGACATTTGATAAATAGTAAGTAGTACACAGCAAACTTGGATACTGTGGGGAATAGACGGATGGCATCAAGTTTTACAGCAGTAGTGTCTGCGTGGACCTGAATGATATATACCTACAGGAGGCCCCTCGCCGTGCTCTAGTGTATAGGGTCAATACATTAGAAATTAATTTAGCGAGTTTTTGGTAAAGCAACACCTGTATGCATAACTATTGGCATGAGTGGCTTTGAATCTTCTATTCAGTTGGGGTATATTAACTCCGAATGGAAAAGTAGTTCCAAATTAATGTCAATGATATACTGGGCTTGTAGAGAATTGCTGTACTGCTTCCTCAACTCTACAAAGGCCTAATGCATTGAAAAGTGTAGCGAGATTATTTGCTACAAAATACGATGTTTGAAGACGAAGTTTTAGAAACCCCGAATTGCGGCCTAAATGTGTAGCGGGATTAAGAAAGCTGATGTGGGATGGTGGTGTTCTCGGAGTCTGCGGCGATCATGTGCAACGGGATTATTCTCACCTGATGTCGTCCCGCGTTGTAACTGGGGCTGTGGGTTGTATTCTGCCCTCAGGGATGGTAATGATGAAGCCACGAGTTGCGAATTATTCTTGGTCCAATCTCTCACTCCGATGAATCGATGTATATAAAATATCTCCGGATCTGCTTCAGTCTGAGCTATGAGAACTCTTGAATTTTCAGACATGGTCGAAATGAAAGAATAAATTTTCTTAATAAACTTTGATATCAACAAGGTTGCTTACTTTTATAATATCTAGATGATCAATTTAATTTACATTATATACACAATTTTTCATATGAAACTTGAAAAGAATACTGTATACCTTGATTATAGTTAACATAAAATGGATATTAACTTTTTATTACACGTTGCGTCGCGGTACTGAATTTACATCAGTTCACCATAACGTTTTTCCATCAAAAGACGCTTTCTTTCCTCGCTGTTTTACCAAAATTGATTTATCATTCTTTCGTTGCCGCCAATACCAAATCAAACTGTTTTACTGGTTCACGTCACAGATTACATAACCTCATTTTTAAAACTACCAATCATAAAACATTCACATCTTATTACTTACATGTTGCGTCATGGAAAATTGGCCATGGTAGCTCAATGGGTTAGACCGACTGGACGGAAATCAGGAGATCCGTGGTTTAACTCCCGTCCATGCCATTGAATTTTTCATGTTGACTCTATCTCTCACATGTATTTTAACTCTCAACATTTATGAATTACCACTTCATAGATCACAGGATATGAAAGTTGCCATATTATATTTCTATAAATTCATATATGATACAAGCTGAAATCAAAGATCCTGATGTTCATAAATCTATTTTTTTTTACTTATTTTGCTGTTTAATTTTAAACTTTCCACATCCTGCAGCTATTTTTGATTCTATCTTTAAGAGGCATGTAAGTAAGTACAAGGTCGTGCTTTGCAGTTTGAGAACCAATAAGCCAAAGGCAAAAAAGGCTAGGTAAAATAACGTATCTGATTATTTAAATTATCAAGACATTGTAATATCATTTCATTATTTTATATAACTCGAATAACTACGTTAATTGATATGGTTTTGTCTCTTTGTGGCTGATGCACCAGGAAGCAGAGCTCTATTTTTATATAACTCTGACATACTTAATCAAAGATTTGCTTGCGAAAGCAACCCAGGTAAAGTTGACAAATATGCGAGGACTGAATACATTTATAACATTCATATATATTACGTCATTTTGTGTGCGGTCCACTTGTAGCCCAGTTGGGCCCTGAACTGCGTGTTATCTTGGCGACAATGTTCTAGACCACATAGTATTGTTTAGAAAACGAAAACACATTCTGTCCCATTGCAGTTCTACATGTAAGTTATACAAGTACAAAGTTGTATTCAATCAATACCTGATTTGTGAAAACAGTTCGCCTGAGAATAAAAAGTTACATAAATTGCACAAACATTTTCTCTTTTTCTCCATTATATCATGTGCCCTCGTGCACACCCTCTGGAGACACAGACAATGATTAAGTGAAAATTGTAGGAGACCTAAGTTTGAGACTTGTATAAAATATGTTGCAGTGCACTGTAATACTTATTCAAGCTCAAAAGTATGTCTTGATGATGAGAAACGACAAATGAGAACACTTGGGTCAACGAACACGTATGAACATATGTTACGATTTTAAGTGCACCGTGGGGGCTTAGGTACAATTTTGGAAAGAGATGGGGATTTGAATAGTAAGGACCAACTGTGATCAGAGTTTGACCCCCTTTCTTCGTCAATAATAGAGAATGTCTGGATCAATAATTTAATTGCAAAGGAAACATTACAGTTCTTGCCTTTCGGGCATTACATATTAACAATCACCTTCTTTAACATAATAATACCTACACGACTCCCGGAACACAGAGAAATTGGGCGGTGTCCCTATCTATTTGAAAAGTCAAATTCTTCCTCATATAAGTTAGTCCCTCCGAGAATTACTCCCTACTCCCATAAGATTTAACGGAAGCACAACCCAATCAAGTGAGCGATCAGAAAGGCCATACTCCGAAGTACTAAAACTCAAAACTTAAGACTAAACAGAAATACTAACCGTCCACATACCATGAAAGTTGATCTACGACTACTTTGTCTCGCCTGTCAGGAAGTTTCCGGGAGGAAATGCAAGACAACAACAACGTGCTCTCGCAGGAATAACGGGAAAGCAAAACAAATGAAACATGAGCCTCAGCAAGAACGTCAAATCAGCACAGACTCTTCTTGTCATCAATACTACAGTTGTAAACGGGTTAGAGGTCTGTCCAAAGAAATGGAAGTATTTGGATTTGAAATAAACACCAGTTTAAATGTAAACAGTGCATATGTAAGTATTACTCGATACTATTTTGTAAGGGTAGTTTTTGTCTGAACTGAAAATGAGTTTTGTTTTCTGATATATTAGTGGGCCATGTAATGACAACATAAAAACATGACAAACAGTTGCTAGAGGAAGTAGAAAATCAATAATCTTGCTTGCTGGATGATGGAAAAAATGTCGCGGTGAATATAAAAGTTTTGTAAATGAAAATGAATAATCTTCAAAAAGAGATATCCTGTAATCACCATAGTGATGAGTGGACGTGCAGGAGTAAGGAATTTTATTATTAACGGAAAGTATTTATTAAGGAAGTAAGGATTTATCAATATGTTGGAGGTAACCTGCGATGATTGACTAGGAGAGAAAGTTCGAGTAAAATGTAATCCAGATTATACAATTAAATTATATATTACGAAATTGGACTTATCCAAAATGTTATTTATTTCACCCAAACCCACACCTGAAAACGTGAAATCTCATGACTCTTATTTAATCAAACACTATCATCAATAAACAATTCAAACTACAACGAAGTAAGCCTGTTACACCTAGCTTTTTGACTTGGGTCTTCGAAACAGTCAACGTGCATCCTATCTGCTGCGAATAGACAGTCGGGTTGCATCTGGCGCCCGAACGTGTGGCTGATTAAGATGGAGAAAAATTAACTACGAATAAAAGTTTTGGTTACAATTTTACTAATGCGTACACATTTCTTTGAATAAAACAAATTAATTGCAACATAACAAACGTATTATGAAAATCAGAACTTTGTATGAAACATTTTGAAGCTTGAACAATGAAATTGCAGTAATCGAGTGTTAGAACTTATAACCGTTTGCTTTGAACTGGCCTTTCCATGGACCACGAATGCGCAATATAAAAATACGTAGTTCTGATTCTCTTACACCTAAATTGCTTTATTCCTGTTTAAGTTTCCTCCCTGGAAATTGTATTTTAAAACAGAAATCATTTATTAATTTGGTAATCTACAGAAATCTTAATTCACAATGTAAAAATAGATATGGGTAAGTTCTAAACTAATGTCTTCTATGCCTGTATTTGCAATTCAAGGATATAAAACAATCTGTAAACATAGTGAACACTGCCAGCATAGCAAATAATATACAGGGTGTTTCAAATCGACGCCGAACAAATATATGTTAGTTGCTATGTGACATACAGTTTTACCGCCTAAAGAGCCGCAAAAAATTTGCTCCAGAATCAGTGTGGATTAGGCAGTAGCAGGGACAAAGACGCGTGCCTCATACTATTGATGTTCGCAGGTAGCCGACAGCCTGTCGCGTGCTGTAGCTGTTTTTAAACATGCCGACATACTCCACAGTAGCTTGCTACTATTAAGAACTTCTTTGGCTTACGAAACCGCAATAAAGAAACTATTCTTTTGTTATTTGTTTATGGGTGTTTAACGTGTTCCAAAATTCCGTTATAACACGTCAACTGCATAGGTTCTACTCCGATTAGTCCCGGACCCGTAAGTCCAAAGACCCTGGCCTCCTTCAACCAGAAAGTTACCGAGCTGTCCCTAAAGGGCGCCCGGCGTCCTCCGTGGGGCTTTCCATAGGGCAAGACCTAGAGACTAACAAGCCCTCCCCCCCCATCTGGTCCTGTGGACTCAAGACGGGATGGAAGTGGATACACCACTTACACGCACCAACCCCAAACTGGGAAAGCTACCGATATGACCTCGGTAGGGCTGCCTGGTGATCTAGCACACCTTCTACTAGCTATGTTGGCTAGTACGCGGGAATATTAATGACTTCCCTCAACCCCGTCCGGAGACGTACCCGATCTCCCACGGTATAACAGTCAATGACGGTAATTGAGCTGGTGGACATGTGCACCTTAAACCTTTTAGAACCGAGCGGGATGGCTCAGGCGGTTTCGTCAGTGGCCCGCATTGGGGAAGCCCGGTTCGATTCCTGTGGCTTACCTACCTAACCAATGGGGTTGTTGGGGGTTTACCAGGTCGCTAGGCAAATGCTGGGTAGCTTAATTACATCCCCCGAATTTCCTGTCACACCATTTCATCCCCATTATCATTTCTCTTCATCTCCCGTCTGGTGGTCTCTTTCAGGGTAGAAGTGTCGGCGGGTGTCTCGGCGGTGCATGGCAGGATGATATACTCTGAGGAAAACTACTTCCTCCTCCGGTAGGTCGATTGCCGGTCTCCGCTCCTCTGATGGGACCATTCCGTAACCGCCAGCCAGGGACATTTGGGGCTCGGATCGCCGGCATTACGACCGTTAGGGCTCGGCTGCTGGGCTCGTTGGCGTCCCACTGTAGGGGAGCAAGTTCATTGTCCTGGCCTGTCGGAGGAAATTTCTATCCCAGTAAACTCTAGGGACGCTGCCCTCTAAACTGTTGCGGATCCTTGAATCGGTCGCCCTCTGTTTCCTTCGCCTGGCCTGTCGGGGGAAGTCTCTATCCAAGTTAACTGTAGGGAACCTACCCTCTGTACTGTCGTGGTTCCTTGGGACCCTCCTCCCGGGGGTGCCCCATTTGGGGGCATAGGAACAATGGGCCCAGCATGGTGGCCTATGTACCGAATAAACTCCGTAGTGAAATCCTAATCCTAATCCTAAACCTTTTTAGGGAGAAGTTAAAGTTAGTGAGGTTGAGGATAGAAGCACTAAATGGTAAACGGAACAGATAACAATATCAAAGAATTGTAAATAAATTTAATCAAAGCTAAATGGCTTATGCAATATGAAAAGCATTTTATTTCACTGTGTTTTGGTTGAAAGCACTGTAAAATTAAGATCATAGCAAACTGAGCAACTTTGGAAGTTACCAAGTCATTATCAACTTTTGCACAAGTAACTGCCCTTTGCCCTATTTCCTGAAAGGTAGTCTAGGGTCACTGATAAAGAGCGAGGAGTAATGCTTTTGTTTTCGTTGCAGGTGCCTCCCAATAGCAACTTTTGAGGTTCGCACACCAGTGGTTCCTGCGCTGCCTAATCACAAAATAATGTAATATTTAATGTTGCATAAAATTATACTTAAGAGAATTTCGAACCTGCGGCACCGAAATTCGGACCAGTTAAGTTATGAACTACGAAACGGGTATATTCTTTCAGTGTCGTTTTGAAACAGCCTGTATAGGTTACTTGCCAATATGTAATGTAGTATTTCTTCTTTAAGGGAATCCAGCACCGAAATTGGCTCAAAATATGAAAACATAATTTTGTTGTTTTTGAGCTAATAAAATACTTTGAACCTTATAGTATTATAATCCAACTAAATTTATGAGTTTCAGGCACTTAAATACCCTTACATGACAATTTAAGTGCCCGTGCGCACGTGCATGCCGGCCCTTGGAGTCACCGAATTCTGTCATTTAAGTTCGATTGAATGTACTAAATTAATAGATTTGAAATTAACGGGCAAAGCTTCTGGTGGAATTTAGTGTGTTGGTATGATGGTTATTTTTTACAATATGTGGTACCATAAAAAAATCACTGGCTACAAACATTGAAAGCAACAAATACTGTTTATATTTTTGCTTTTGTGCGAGTTTCTAACGGTCGGAACTTTCTTGTGTTTCTCGTTAAACTACATACTGTTTATATAACTCATCAGTTTTAGTGTGCCATTTAACATTTATAAAGGTATTTTATGCATCAAAACGTGCATATAACTGTTATATAAGTGACAGGTAAAACATGCTTTGAAACAACTGACCTTCTGTTGACTGTTTACATAGGATCATGAATAGGCTAAACGATACATGGGAAGAAACACCTAAACATAGCACAACAATGGGAACATACTTGAGACCTGATGTGGTAAGAAAACTAATGCCTTTGTACCAAGGACTGGCATCAGATAAAATATTAAGGAGATGTACATTGGGTAGGACACAAAATGCAAATGAAAGTTTACGTAACATGATAAGGCATAAGTGCCCAAAAGAAATATATGTTTCAAAGAAGAGACTTCAGGTTGCTGTGACATCAACCATCAGTGAATTCAATTTTGTTTGTGCTGCCTCAGTCAAGCTGCAATCAGACATGATGGACACAGATTTCACCAGCATCTCTAAAAATTAGTCAAGGAAAGGACCAATTACGCTTACTTCATTCAGCAATTTCTGCGAAAATAACTTCTAAAACATCCAGAAGGAAACTAAAATTGAAGAAAACTGCTGCAGAAGAGAGAAGGAAGAGGCAAGAGGGTCCAAATTTTCTATCTGGAGGGTTTTAGTCTGCTTCAACTACTGAGTCTACTCAGCATGTAGCTGAGAAGGAAAATGTTTTGGATTTGAAAGTTTCATTTACTCAGTTATCGTTGTTTCAACTTTTTTTGTCATTCAAAATGTTCCACAGGATGCAGTTTTTATGCAGTCGCTCTAAAATTTTCAACACATATTCTTAGAAAGCAAACAAAGGTGTCTATCATATGAAGTTCATTATATTTTTAAGGTTATTGATATAAAAAGTTAGAGGTTTAAATTTTTTTGGCTTATTTTTGTTTGCTCCGTACCTAATCCATTTTTTCTCAGTAACTAAACGCAGCATAAGAAATTCTTATGATAAGATATTTTCTTCATAGCCATCTGAATACTTTTAGAAATAAAAAAAAATAAAATGTTGAAAAATTTCATCACGGGGAGCGGTTTGAATTTTGCCTAAATTTTGAAATTCACAAATTAATTACTCAAAAAGTATTGAACATATAAAAACAAAATTTTGAATGCTGCGTCCACTATACACAGAACTAAGTGGTAAAAATTTCAGCAAGGTTGGTTGAAAATTGCTGGATTTGGGGTTTTCGGTGCTGCATTCGCTTAAGTAAGGTATTCAAATCCCACAGTCTAATTTGTTATTTTCTAATATTCTATCTAAACTGGATTGTTTTCCTTTCCCGTATTTAAGGTTCATGAAAATTATCGTATGGTTCGTTAATGGCAGTTATCTCTACTGTTTAGATACAACTGAAGATAGAGCAATTAATCACCTATTTAAGAACCTCATTTTTAAACACCATCATATTTATAGGGTATTTTAAAGAGTATATTTAAGTCTACTGTCAATTTTGAGACATTGGCATATTATTCTTTTATTACTAGAATGAAGTTTCAGAACATTATATTATTTTTTGTAAAATTAATGGGATGTGGTTCCGGGATTCATCTTTCTAAATATTTGAACTGAACTACAGATAGTTCTAAAACTAACTGGTTTATGTAACACAGATTTAAGTATGGTGAATGCACCTGTTTGTGGGTATGCCGAATTAAAAGTCCAATATGTACAGATTCAAAATTTTCTTTATTTCCGTAGAAATACACTCTGTTCAATCCTTAGAGCAGCAGAATTACGTAACATACACAATTACGAGGATGGGCCAAAAAGCAATGCCTCCTATTTTTTTTCCTTAAATAAGTAAGTTATGTGAAAACTTTGAATTTGGCACAATTTCTCAAACCTTCTTTTCCAATCCCCTGCAGCAGCAACTTCCTAAATCAACAGGTGGCAGCACTGCATCCTCTTGCAAAATGGCTGACATCGACATTCGTATTAGACAGCGTTTTGTGACTGAACCTTTGACTGCAGAAGATGAAACGCCAATTCGCATTCACTAAAAGCTAAACAATGTGTATGGTGATACAACGGTGGATGTCAGCACTGTTAGACGATGGGTTCGTCGCTGTAACGAAGCTGAAGGGCAAAAACCTTTGGCAGATGAAAAGCGAAGCGGCAGGCCGGTGACTGCACTGACTCCATGCAACATTCAGCGAGTCGATGACATCATTCGTGGTGATCGCCGGATAACAGGTCTTGTAAACCAAAAATAAGTCTTACTTTTAAAACTTTAAAGGAAAGAAATTCTTATCATTAATTTCCAAAACTAATATTTTTATTAAACTATCCTTTGATATTTTATATTTGTTATTAAGAGTAAGTATTACATTAAGAATTATTTTGTGTCGCTTTACCTCCCTCAGTAAAGGCAGTGTGTTGATTATTCAACAACTGGGTTACTCGAAAGTTTGTTCACGTTGGGTGCCATGAATGTTAACCGTCCAAAACAAAGAAACAGGGAAAACAATAGCTTCCGAAAACTTGCGGCGCTTCAATTTGGAGGGAGAGTAGTTTCTGGAAAAAAATTGTTACTGGAGACGAATCTTGGGTTAATTTTTTTGAACCTGAATTAAAGAGGTAGTAAATGGAATTGCACACACAACGTCACCGAAGGAAAAAGAAAAACTAAAAACTTAGCGGTCAGCAGGGAAAGTTAAGGCGACAGCGTTTTGGGATAAAGAGGGTGTGCTTGTGATTTATTTTTAGGAGTAGGGATGCACAATAAATTCTGTCCAATACATCAGAGCTCTCAAAAAGCTGAAAGCACGTCTTCGCCAAATTCGCCTAACAAAAACTATGGCGGATGTTCTTCCTTTGCATGGCAATGCAAGACCACACACCAGCCCTTACACCATTGCAGAAATTGACAAATTGGGATGAAAAGTCTTACCTCACACGCTATGCAGACCTGACCTGACACCATCAGACCTCCATCTGTTCGGGCTACTAAAGGAAGCTCATCGTGGGATTCATTTTGAAGATGAGGAGGTTGTGAAGACTGCCGTGCGTCAATGGCTTAGGAAGCAAAGCCGTATGTTTTACCACACTGGAATACAAGCCCTAGTTAAAATGTAGACCAAAACTGTGGAAAAGGAGCGATATTATATCGAATAGTGACAAATTAATCGTCAATGTTGTAGTTTTCAAGCTTTGTAAATTAGATTCAATTTTCTTGGCAATTAAAAGAGAAATAAAATAGAAGGTATTACTTTTTGACCCACCCTCGTAAAATCTTCCAAGATTGTTGACGACAGCAAAGAGCTTACTTTCCAAACATACCAGCTTCAATTACAACTCTCGTTCCCTCTGTGTTTACGACTGCCCGATAACCAGCCATGGCTTCTTTTCATACAAACCATTCATGACTGCAGACTGTTCTAGAATGTTCTCTAACACGTCACTAGATAAAACACGATCGTTCTAGACGTGTAACATTATATGTGTCGGCAAGTCTTTTATCTCTGTGCTATGTTTATCTGTTTTTGCAGGCTCTTTATCTCCACACTGTAGTATCTGCTATCGCTCCGCGCCGAACCTTTTTATCGCTCACGCGGCCAGTCGTAATGATGGATTCGCGACAATATACATATTTCGTCATGGCATATATGAAAACAAATACTTGTGTGAAACTAAATATCAAATATATTTGATGAACTGAGCTGCACGTAATCTCAATTTTGTTGAAGCTGAAACCTTCTGTGCTAAGACAGAAAGTGTTTTGTACAATAACAGTGCAAGTTTGCTGGTAAATTGTTAAGTATGAAGCGTAGCCTCAATGAATCAGAGCTGGAAATCAACAATAGTTATTGCTGCTTTAAGGTACCCCAGGAGCTTCTCGGTATGTCTGTCGCAATAGTTGACAATAGATAGTCCTTAAAAATAAAACTGTTTGCATCGTAGAGCCTTTCAGTGTTAGTGACACAGAATAAGAGTGATGTGCAAGGAACAATGAAATAAAGAGAACAAAAAGAAAGAAAGAAAAAGAAAGGGTAGTGTTAAGTAATTAATTGTCTTTTTTGGGTTAAGTTTAATAAATATAAAGGTAATAAGTTAATACTTTCAAAGTAATTTTAATATTCATTAGGTCATCAAAATGCGAAACTAAATAATGGAAAAAGTGTTTTAACCAACTCGTAGTTAATTCCAGAAATAATCGTGCCAATATTTATTAGCACCATAATTTTCAAAATTATTCCCTTATTACCTACATTATTATAAAAGTCTCCCCAATGTCAGATGATATTCAGCAATGCTGTTGCACACCTACTTGAAACAAAAATGAGGGGACATAATCTGGAATTTGCTGTGGCTTAGGGCAAATACGTAGGGAGGGGGGAGCGTATGTCCCGCTAGATGCTATTACCAGCAAAAAATGTATCCGCTTTCAATTATTGGTTTCCTGTTTCAGTTAGTAATGCGGAGGCAATTTATTAGCGCCAATCGCTACTCGCCAGTAAGCGAAGTGAGAGGATACTGAACAGGCGTGGTAGCATTTAGCAGTTATAAAGAGATAATTTACACTGTGGTGATCAAATTACTTGGCTACACATTTCCATTTGCCTAATTCTTGAAAAGAGGCGTTCACTTACCGTGGTGGTAGATGTGCTCCTTACGGGGTTCAATTCCCGGCACACACTTGGGATTGCTCTCCCATTCGCAGACTTGTTCCGGGATACATTTTGTGTTATTACGTCCTTGTGTGGCCTATTGTGATGCCGTCTTTCGTGTGACTCCGTCGATAAGTATCTCGAATATCTCACCAGCATCCCAAGGATGATATTAAGAAAGACACAAAACTGACGTTCCCGCTCTCCGTGCGAGTGCTCTAAACCTCTGAGCTACTGCGGCCAACATGGCCAACATTAAATTCTCCAAATGACTGATCATTTCCGTCAATATTAGTTGTTCAAAATATGCCGATCTCTATTTATCTCTATCTCTCTCTCTCACACACACACACACACACACACACACACACACACACACACACACACACACACACACACACACACACACACACACACAGATACACTATTTCACGCATTATAAAACAAATATTTTCATAAATTATAGATTTGTGATTCAGTTTACGAAACGGAACGCTACATCGGTTCTTTCTCTTCTCTGGTAGACGCGAAGTGAGTTGACTAGCCTCTATCAACGATCCTGATGCTACGTTGGGGCAATGCCTGGTAATAGAGACCAGTAAGCACCAACAACAATTCCCCTGCTGAATATGCTGCAAGTATGGGCATGATATCTCCACCTGCACTGCACCACCCAGGTGCTACTACTGTGGTGCCTCCACACTCAAATCAGAATGCAGGGGCATGATCTACACCGTCAACGCCGTTACTGCGCTGCCTACAATGGTTATGGCCACTACACAGGACAGGCTTACTGCCATCTCTACCATCGCCCACTGAAGCCGGCAAGTAGGACCTCAGCCACCAGCGCCGACCGCATCACCACTTCGCCCAATGTGGTACACATTCTGCAAGAGTTACGCGAGGAAATCCAGCACAACCTCTACTACGCATAGAGGAGCGCTTCGCCCATACCGCCTCACCAAGGACCCCTTATGATGAGATTCAGGACCTCCACTCGGAAGTACTGAACATCAACACACGTATAAGCAATCTGGAAGATGCAGCCACTGTCGTCAGCTCCAATTACGCCGCCGTCTCTGAAGCACTACAGCATCTGACCACAAGACTCGACGACAAGCTACTCACCGACATTTGCACTGACGTAAAAGGGATCTCATCCAGCGCAGCCGCCAACAAGGACACCCTCCTCTCACTTCAAAGGAAGGTTTAGCACTTAACGACACAAATCGCCGTCATCAAGACCTTCGAACCATCCGAACTCAGACTTACGTAACCTGACTAAAGAACTTCACAAACACATCATCACCAAGGACCCACAGAGCATACATGACAGGCTATATTAGATCCTGGATGAACAAGTCCAACTTCACCGGCGAATCTCCGACCTCCATTCCGTCACCTCTGCACCGCCGTCAGCACAACTCAACAAGACTTAACCTGTACTACAAGTAACAAGCTGGCTCCAATTTCGCCCTTACTCATGAGTCCAGGTTGACCACCTGACTTATACCCTCCACTGTCATCCCCTAAAGAGGCATCGTTTCTTCAAATTGCACCCTATTCCCACGCGCCTCGATCAGGGCCTTACTCATGATTGACGCCTGGCCAGCACTGTTTCACGCGCCCGCTGCTATCAGCAACCGGCACGGCAAATTTACCTAAAATAATGGGAGTGCTCTTAGCGGGATCCCGGCAGGCTGTAATAAAGCCGCAACCACCTTCCTTCTATCTTCACCCTTGTTAAATTAATTGTTTTCCCAATAAAAAAAGTTGGGCAGTCCGGTAGGAACACACAAGGAATTGAGTTGCTAGTGAGCAATGTGCAGACAGTCTGGATGATTGCGTTCGTGTGTGTTACGTCATTCTGCTGATATCAGAGTTGTACAAGTGCCTTTCTATGGGTATACAGAGCATTTAGAAACTCTGCAATTTGGACTTTTAATATCACGAACCCACAAAGTCACGATATGTTTCTTTTAATCTACATCTGAAACTTCAACTTTATTCAATGTACCGTTAGACTGATGAAGGCATATAAAAACCTCTTTTTACTAACTTCAAAACAATTTCAGTATCAATTGTTTGATAAGTATGGGCCACTGGTTACCAAGACTTCATACACCGGCCGGAAGGGTCCATAATGCATTGCACTGAAAACGTCTGTATTGAGCAGAGGTGGGTAATGTAATGGTTGGGCGTAAGCCTTTACTCAATAACGGCTGTTGCGCCACGGGATTAGTTTTATATTCTTAAAAATTGTCTATTTAACAAGCTGTTAATCATTATATCAAGCTTATTATTAAACACTACTAAATAATAGTTATTCTTGGTGATTGGCATACATTCTACCAAGAATATATTCATTCACTTTTTATTTTTGTGTTGCATATAATAAATAGTGGAATTTTTTAACCCTTAAGTCACACAAAAATATTTTTAGAAAAGTGTGTGTGTGTGTATGTGTGTGTGTGTGTGTGTGTGTGTGTGTGTTAATTTACTCATTTATTATACAGCATATTCCATTACATAGTGAGTAATACTATATGCTTGGGTGCACAGTTACATTAAATTTTGTTTTCACCATTGCATTACATATTATCACATTTCCTCGAGAGCTACAATTCTATAGACTAATATCAGTATTTGCATCCCACTTGACTATTTAAAGATTATCGAAGTTGATACTCTTTACAAATATACTGAAACTTTTGGTGTGCTTTTGTATATTTTCCTTTTTTTCTAGTGTCCAGCGTCCACCAGCCATTGTTATTGCTTTCTTTAGATTTTCCCTTTCTTTGTGTAACAGATTACACTCAAAGATTAAGTGGTCCACAGTTTGTTCGTTTTGGTTGCACTTACACGTTGGATTGTCACTTATTTTAAATCGGTGGTAGTGCACTTTAGTTTTCCCATGACCTGTTAACAATGACGTTAGATTTGATGTTACTTTTATTTTAGTTTTCGTCCTGTCACTTATGTTGGGAAAATAGGATTTTGTAATTTCACCTTTTGATGTTTTTTGCCATTCTTGTTGCCATTTTTCCATACTTGAGCACTTTAGCCTGCTCATTACTTCACTTTTTGGTATTTTGTTGTAGGTTACTTCTAACACGTTAGCTTGTGCTGCTTCCTTTGCAAGTTGATCCGCTATTTTATTCCCATAATGTCCTATATGTGCCTTTATCCATCTAGGTGTGTGTGTATGTGTGTGTGTGTGTGTGTGTGTGTGTGTGTGTGTGTGTGTGTGTGTGTGTGTGTGTGTGTGTGTGTGTGTGTGTATCATACACGTGCAGATATGTCTCCCGTAGTGGCCGGAGAGCCTAAAACTTCATCGGCGGTGATCAGAGCGTGCAGACCTATGGGAATAGGACTGAAGTCGCGTGTATTCCGTATCGGAAACAATAAAAGTAGGAAGAAGCAGAGTAATTGATAAGATCACTAGCAATTATGTTTATCTAAAAATGTTCGCTATGACAAATGTACTCAAATTAAAAGTTTCGGCAACTTCTCAAAATCAGCTGCTTAAAATGTGCATTAAATGAATCACATAAAGCATCCGTGGTGTCCTTATTTAAAGTAAGAACTCACTCACGAACACCCTAAGTAAATAACCCATGATTCACTATATTAGCAAGTAAACAAGTAGTGGAGTATTTCAAGACTTCGTGGAGCAAATGGAAAATTATGTTTCAGGTTATTGCTACGTTTTTTGGAGTAACGCTAACCTACTACTTGGCCATGAAGCTGCTCCAGATGAGAAACATGACACACCACTGTCAAGGTAAATATTGTAACAGGATTCAGCGTGGCTATAAATAGTATTTTAGACCCCATTGGGAGTTAAATTATTTTCTTAGAGCAGAAGAAACCAAACACTAAAAGAGAACGGCTATATCATTCCTTAAAGCAGGGGAATATTTTAAGATGCAAAAGGGTAAAAAAACTAGAGCCTTTGGACTAACAAGGTAGGCAATTATTTAAATTTGATAATGATTCAAATGCACTGGGGGAAATGCTCCAGAAATCATGGAAGATATAATTATTTGTTTAACAATAATGATAAAAGCTGTACAACCTACTGTACTTTGGAGCTTGTTTCATTTAGGAATCTACTCAATTCTTATTGGAAACACATATTTGAATGACTTGCCCTTAGCAGCCCTCGAGAGCTGAATCCTGTGTAAAAAAGGTTAGAACCTTGTTTCAAAGTAGAACGATATCATTGTAATCATATGGAAGGCGAAGTCGATTTTAAGATGCTGAGTGGTGGAGGAAGTCACATGGGTGACTATGGAGGCAGTTCAGGGAGAGGCAAAAATAAGGTAAAGGAAGACCTCCTCTTAGATGGAACCAGTTTGAAGTAACCACACCCTGGCTCTTGTTTAAGTAAGTCTCAAATGTGTAGTGTTAACGCCCGCTTTTACTACAAACGGCACCGCAGGCGGTGACACTGATGATACATGAGATGAAGATGGAGCACCGCTGGAATGAGATGGTAGGGGAAACCGGAGGTCCCGGAGAAAACCCGCCCCAGTGCCGTGTTGTCCATCACAAATCTCACTTTGCGGTCGCCTGGGATCGAACCCGGACCGCCTTGGTGAGAGCCAAGAGGTCTAACCATTGAGCCACGGCGCGGCCAGTAAGTCTCAGGTACTGGCGTATGGTGGCATGCTAAGCGACGCTTACGTTTACTACTCCAAGGCATGATTAACTCAAAGTACCGTTTGTGTATGTTGTTTTCGAATTGATGGAATGTTACACATAAGCTTAATTACATTCAGATACACATACAATCAGCTATACTTTAAGAGTAGCTTCAAAAGAAGATTGAACATGGTGATACCGAAATTGAAGGATGGAATAAGTAAACCATCGTAGTGGATTTCAAAGAAATTTTTGTATCTTTGTTACAACACGTGCAGGCAGGTGCATTGGGTTGAATAGCTTTTTTAACAAAATAAACGTAAGAAACAGTGTTTTAGCAGGGTTCTAAAAGCACAGCAATTGACTCCGTTTGAATAGGTGTTCTTCGGAACCTTAATAATGGCATGAGCAGGACTAATAATCACAATGGACAAAATAGTCGCAACGGAGTTTTGGATGTGATAGACAGAGCTTTCAGATGTGAAAGTGGCACGCGCGCACACACACACACACACACACACACATACACACACATACAGCTGTGCAAAGTGAGGACAGACAGTCCGTGGCTGGCGGTCGATTCAGGCGGTTATCTGGTTTCATCTTGGTCAAAGGAGACCAGAAGCGATACGAGAAGACATTTGTTGGTTCATATGTACGGGAAGAGCGAATTAAGTTTTATCGAGTAATAAGCATTCTACATACGGTCACTGTGAACAGTGAAATATTGATAATCTTGGTCGGCAACTTAGAGTTTGATGTAATGATGAAAATCAGCAATCATTAAATCAGTTTGAAACGGGCATTCCAGTGTCATTAGAATCATCCTTACTTATACATATCCACGCATACCCTGAGAGTAACATCATTGTTCTATCCTGCGCTACCCATCCTTTTTTACTGCATCAATGGGTTGAGCCAATACGGTTATGCTATGTCTTGGTGTTGCCATTTTTAAATCTAGCGGGCGACATAGACGGAATGTATATATGTCTTTGTCTCACCGAATCCACCTAGCAAGTATCATACAGATGCTGCGAAGTATAGTGATACAGATGCTGACAGAGAAGTTCGCTTAATATTTCAGATGTGTGTGAGAAGATACGCAACGATTATCACATAATCTGAATTTTAAAACCTTGAACTGGAGAACAGTTCGCTTACGTAGCTATCGTTCATATGCACACAAAACAAAATGATTCAAATTAGATGAGTTCTACGTAATAAGGCGTTTGCTTCAGTGAAACAAAATAGTGACATTTCAACGATTTTTGAATATAGTTTCTACTTTAATGATGCCATATTGGTATACTGCCTGTAATGAACTTTAAACCAACTTTTGTTTCATTAATATACTTTATAAATACGGAAGATATGAATGTGTATTTATGAAGCACTTTCACACCATGAATCTCATGTACTAAAGTTATGCATTGTGTGCAGAAATTTCAGTCTTGCAGCAATAATATCGCTTCTTTCAAACAGGAATTTTAGACCAACATTGGTTGTCCTATATTTGAACCCAAGGGACTTCAGAATATTATGCGTAGAAAATACAGAATCCTTATATTCTCTGTTTCCCCTCATTAAATTGGTTAGTTTTTTCACAGTCGTTAATGAACCTTTGCATATAAATCATAAATGTTCCACGTGAAACACAGTTTCGAAAATTGTCTAAGTTGGTAGCACGTTATTAGCTGCCCGATATTTCTTTGGAGATCTAAATATGGAAGCTTGTCCCAATTTCGTAAACTGTTCGCCTTTTCTAACAATGTTCGTCACAGAATGAGCACTCACGTGACAAGCTTTTAACATTAATTGTCGGCTCTGTGCGAAATTTATACTTTTGACGGGCATCTGTCTGAAAAAGGAATTTAAACTAACAGGAATATTTGTAAACTTATGTAAAATCTAAAGAGATGTTTCGCAGTTACTACTAGGTGCACCAGTACTAGGCTTTCTAAGCGGTATATTTACTAACTTTTAAAAGCACGTGTGGGGGTCCTTAAAGATCAATACTTTACTGAATGCAGGGTACAAAATGCAAGTGCAGCGCAGCACGTGTGCTTTTCTTCACTCACAGTTAATAATTTTCTTTCGACTGAGGCGCTTTATCTTTCCATATCTCTGAAACCAGATGTGCCACAGACATGGGGTTTGGACAGCAATCCCCAGAAAACATAACTCTCTAACCAGGGAGAAACAAAATAATTATTTAATTACAATCTTTAGAGCGCACAAAGAAATTACCCGTAAGGTTCGGCAAAGCGAGCCAGTATGCCGCTTAACCGTACAACACTGCACGCACCGCATTGGCTAGTAGCGATAGAACAGCCACGTCTAGCCCCATCTTATGTTCATTCTTATTTTGTAGCTACCTTAGATTCAGGCTGATAAAGAAACGTATGCATCAGGTTTGCCATATTCCAATCTCGCTCTTGGATGAATCTGCTGTCAACTGCTCCATTGGTGCTCTATGAGATTTTTCTCACAGAATACTTGGGCGGAGTATAAGAACAAACGCCACCAAGTTAAGCTGACTGATAAATTTTGTTGGATACCAACAATTACCTATTTTAATTGAGGTGGAACACTTAAGCTTTATCTGAAACTTATCATTTGAAATTGTATCTATGGAGACATAATTGTTTATTTTTGACGTATCCGGAATTTTTAGTTACTACATTATTAATGTAGTAATATGAGCTGTACTTAGTTGTAAGGCACAGAAATACTAACATGAATTTTCCCTCGTGCATAACCTTGGATGTTGTCAATGGATCTTAGAAGTTCTCGTTTACAAGTTTAAACCTCGCTTACTAAGCATTACTCCTGGACAAAGTTCCTATATAATGTTCTCAAACCCAAGTTGCTAAATCGTATCTGAAATAATTATGACCGTTTGTCCGCTCAAGAATATCGTTTCTGCGTTAATTTCAAGAAAAGGACTTAACACTATAAGATCTGCTATAGCTAAGCAAAATTCGTTTCAGGAACATCTTGAGCTAATGTTTCCCTTCACTACACTAATCAACTTGTATTAGCATGGCGATAATTCTGGTATCTAGGTATATAGACGAGCCGTCGCTGCCGTTAGAAGTTATAGTTACGAAGACGCTGAGATGTAGCTTATTATAATTCACCTATTACAATAAAGACATTTGTTATGACAACAAGCGGCGCAGCCAAATCTTGTAGCTATATTTGAATTTCAATGCATAATTTTAGACCCTTACTTTAGCGCACCTCTCTGTTTTGTGGTGAAGATGGGACCTAATTGAGAACTTAATTAACTCTGCATAACAAAAGCTAAAAGTCAAGAGACCAAGAAAGTTTAATTTTCGTGCCTTCCTTTGTTTTTCCTTCTTGTATACACCTCGACGTCGTCTGTGACTATTTAGTTAACACCATTTAACCAAAGCTGTAGAAAGGAAAATTGAGAAAAGTGGACTAACCATTTGTGCTTTAATTTGCAACTGATAATGAATGTTCGGTAAATTCATTAAACTTTAAAAATAAATTACAGAATGTAGTGATCCCGTTTGGAATTGCTGACGTTGTTTCTTTCGTCTCATATTTGGTGTTCTGTTGTTCACATATTTCTTAACCTTTGTCTTTGCTTGGTCGTTACCAGGTGGAGCCGGAACGGGTTAAACAATCCAAAGCTGTGAGGTAGGTGAAGAAGAAGTTGTTCACATATTGGAGAAGTTTATATATCAACTATTTGATGATATACCTCAATAGCGATTTTTTATTTGCTCTAATTTCATATTTAATTACCCGTTTTTAAAGAACTTCATCTGCGTTTTTCTTTCAGTGCTCCATATATTCTTTCAAATGATTGCAAATAATCCTTCTGAGTTCTAGTTCGGGAGTATAATTTCCATTTCCTATTAACCCCCGAGGAGTCGCGTGGGCTACATATGTAGCCCAGTCATTTTGTTTTTGCAATTGCGCATCTCCTTCTGCTTTTATGTTGCTGGGGTTTTTGGTAGATACTTGACGCAATGTGTTCTAAACGGTCAGTTGGCTATAAAACATTTTAGCGAGACAGTACTTTTGTTATTTAGGATTTATCTCAGTTGCGCACAGCTGGGTAACATATGTAGCCCGCGCGACCATTAATGTAACAGCTTTTGAAATGACTAGTAAGAGAAATGCCACATCAGTGCGAACAATGCCATGTGTGTCTTTTCTGTGAATCAGAAGTATAAGAACGTTTGGCTCTAGAGACAATGTACTGAGAGCTCATAAAACCTCAAATAGTAAGAAGAGCAGAACTCAGCACGCTAACAGTCTCACTAACAACATGTGCTGAAATTCTTCTGGGAATTGAAGACGTTTGCAGTGCACAAGTCACACAACTTAACAACAAGGTATGAACAAACCTTGTGTGGAAAAAAAAGGATAAATCTACCAGGAAGAGTTAAAGCATGAGCCAAAGAAAGATTTGAATAATCATTCCACGGCGTTGTGTAAAAGGTGTCTACAAGGAGAATTGTAAATCAATGAGTAATTTTGCTCTTGTGTTATATTTTGAGACTTTCATATGGTGAATGGCTACATTGACTACACATTCATATGGTGATTGTTGAAGCAATGTAAACATTTAATACATTTTGTATGAGATATTGCTATTTTCACTACTGTTAACTTGATTAACATGATTCAGGAATGTAAAGGAGCACAATAAACGAGTTTATCGTATATTTTACACGACACATAGAATATTTCAATTTAATATCAGCTGATCTTTAAATAGTTCATAAAACTCAATTTGAATGCAAGGAAACATAATAAAGGAATATCCCAGAAGGTTATTGAAACGATATTAAACAATGCATAAAGTAAATTTTATAGGGGCAACATATGTAGCCCAGGCGACCACTCACGTCACAAATCATCACGTGACTACTCGAGAGTTAAATCCCTCATTCAACCCCTCTTAGAACACAAATTCATTACACCTTTTCCTCGTCCATACACATGGCAGTCTGGTCTCCTTACTGCATTCTTCGATATGTGGAGTGTTTTAACCTAAATTATATCATTGAACTGCTATATATATGATACTATTTTTAGCACGGAAAAATATCACTGTGTTGGATAAACAATTGAGTCCAATAAACATTTAGCATTCCATGGCTCTCATGGTAAACGTCTTTTTGACACATTATGCACAGTATTTTATAGATAACGTCTGGAAATATTCTCAACTTCTTATGAGATTGTATCTATCAGCTGCACTGAGGTCGACGGATGTGTTAGGAAAGCATGTTCTTTCAGATAATCACACAAACAAAGATATTGAAATATGGAGACTATAGAGGACAATTTGTTTGAAAGTGCCTAAAATGATGCTTCTTTTCTAGAGATCTTCTCAAAATTTTGTCATTTCGTCATTTTATTTTATTACTAACTTCAATGATGGAGTAGCCCAGACTAGGAAGCGGGGTCACAGCAGACTATTAGTTTTTGTTTTAAATTTACATCCTCCAACGTTAACCATTATCGGATAATGACTGAAATGGGTGAAATGATGCTCAAATGAGCCCAGTGTCCATAGAGTTTCGAGTTACGCGACATTCGTATTTCAGGATAAGGGAAAACTCCGGAGGAACGTTACTCAGGTAACTAATCCTGACCGAGATTCGAACTCGGTATCTCTTGAACGCTACCATCTACGCCATCGAGGCAGGCTACAAGTTACTAGCTGTCGCCTATAAAGGCGGAAGTCATCCGTTTAATAACAATACGTGGCATACAAACAAAAGCAAGTAAACGGATGCTAAATATGTAATAATCAGGTCTTTAGGAACCATCTTCGACGGTAGAATTATTACGATTACCGTGGCAGGTCCTATAGTATCCTTGCAAGGAAAGAAGCAGGATGGGCAAAGAAACTGTAAAATGTAACCACAGGGTGACGTAGTACTCAACGGCTCGTCCCCTTAATATATGAATATAATGTGTGCACATAAAGGTTTAGATAAATCCCTAAAATAGACAAATTTAGAATCTCAGCATTAATAACTCTTGCAAACGCGTGCGTGTCTGTGGCCCCGCGTGCTCAGTAACTCAAACTTTATATAAGCTGAGAGGATACTTGAAATAAGCTAAGACCAGAGTAGGAAGAAATTGGCCACAAAGAAGGCACAGTAAAATAACAATCAGTGCTATGGACGGGGCAATGTCCACCCACCCACCCACCTGGCATCATTTGAGCATCATTTCACCCAAAAAGAAAAAGGGCAGCAACATCCACGGTACCGAGAATCAGACAACAACGTCAACTGGTAAGTGAAAATACAGGACCAAAAAAAGGACAGCAACAAGCTGCATGGCTGATACCCCAGGCTAACCAGAGGAAGATTAGGCAACGAAGAGGACCTGCAATTTGTGTACTCCTTGGAGAAAGCAATGTGATGAAGAAACGGACACCGTAGGCGTCAGAGACTTGCAAAATTCACTATTTATTGACTTGACCTCCTGACTATAGATGAAAAGAAAACATTATAATTTTCATGACATATTTTGTACTGCAAAATGATAAGAAATGACTCTTGTCGTAAACTTGTGCAAGTATACAGCAGAAATGTTTATTTCTAACACACAAAAAAAGCTTTCTCTATGTGTTTTTTATTACCCACCTCAAATCCCTTATCTAAACCAGCACTATATTTCAGATGTTTTTTTTTTTTTTTCACTGATGTACAAAGCCAAACATTTGTTTAGTATTATTAGCACTTTCGTTTGGTAATATATAAAAGGATGGCACATGTTTAATTGGATTTAATGTAGTTAATTTATTGCTCTAGATAAATATTATCATAGTAACCAATTGTCCCTCGTTAATTACTTATGGAAGTTCAATATTGGCGGGCATTGTAAACAATCGCTGTATGTGTGAAACTGCTATTTTTTTTTAACATAGCAGTGCTTTTTCATTGCTCACAAAATACACTCACTTCTATTTGTTATTTATTCTGATATTTTATGACTATTGCTGTTAAAACTGACAACAATATATCACTTGTTTGGTGGCTAATGCACTCTAAAATAAACTGGTATAATAAAATTCTCTTAAATGGCCTCAGTTTGACATTTGCTGAACTTACGACTGCATCACAGAGAATCTGGCATATACCCCACACAATATATAGTAAACCTTTTACTGTTGCTTTGACATTTATCTTCTATAAACAGCTTTTCCCACACCAAACTCTACGATACGATGTAAAACTGCAAAGGTATAACTGTGCAAAATGGGATAACCGTAAACGATGATGACGTTCTAGAAGCCCCACGTTGTGGCGATCGTTTTGCAACGGAATAAATTTGTGCAAAATGCGCGAGGAATAGTAGACGATTAATTACTCTCACATTTGGTGTCGATCTGCAAGAATTCTTGTAGTTGCCTCGGTGCTCTGGAGAAGGGAGTCTTATCTATGGCCATAGTATCAGAGTCAGAATTAGTTTACTCTGTTATGGTGGAAAAATAATAACTTTTCTCCTATGAATATCTTAACATTTATTCCGCAAAATCACTAATATAGTCTATCAATGTTAATTTTCGTAGATTCTGTCCTTTCTTAACATAGTTATTGTTGTATCACTGCACTTTAAGTTTCTACAGACTTGCAGGGCGACACCAATGGAAACACGTTTTACTCCGACGATGATCTTGTACAGAATGACACCAAACTATTTGAATATTCTCAAATCTCTGGGGACGAGGTTTCTAGAACACCTCAAGTATTTCTATCCAATTACCGAGTGGGATGGCTCTGGCGGTTTCGTCTGTGCCCCGCATTCGGCTGGCCCGGGTTCGATTCCCGTGGCCGACCTACCTGACACATAGGTTTTTTCGGTGGTTTTCCCGGGTCACTAGGCCAATGCTGGGTACGTTAACTACATCCCCTGTTTTTCCTGTCCCTCAATTTCATTTCCAATATCATTTCATATCATCTCCCATCTCGTGGTCTCTTTCAGGGTAGAAGTGTCGGCGGTGCATTGCAGGATGATATGCTCTAAGGAAAACTACTTCCTCCTACAGTAGGTCGGTTGTCAGTCTCCGCTCCTCTGCTGGGACAATTTCGTGACCAACAGCCAGTCACCTTTGAGGCTCGGATCACCTACCTTGGACCATAAGGCCTCGGATGCTGGGCTCGTTGTCGTCCCACTGTAGGGAAGCCTGTCCGTTGTCCTGGCCTGTCGGGGGAAGTCTCTATCCAAGTAAACTGTAGGGACCCTACCCTCTGTACTGCCGTGGCTCCTCTGTCGTGGGTCGGCCGCCCTCTGTCTCCTTCACCTCATCCCTCCTCCCGGGAATAGGAACCAGAATGGCGGCCTACGTACCGAAACCCGTCCGTAATGAAGTGCCAATTGCAATTTATCCTATTGGTCCACGTCAAAACATGACGAAATTACATTATTGCGATAACCAATAGGAACACTATTACGTAAGTTGTATCAATCTGTGTCCTACCCAGGTTTACATTCTCTTTTGTACAAATTACATTTTCTAGAACAAAAGTTTGAAATTTGAAATAACTGTCACAACCCTCACAGTATGTGTTTCAAGCGAATCACATTATTTCCGTTTCTCATATTTGTTCCTTACGGGAATTTAAAGTTCTGTGGCCAAATATTAATACACTTGAATTCGTGATGATTAAATCAAAACCTTTGAATTTTCTCGTATAACGGTTAATTTCACAGCCGTAATTTCTAAGCTACTGAAATTTCGATTACAAAAATTTGGTTTGTTCAATGGCATTAATTTCTCAGCACACTTTGTACAAATTGTTCTTAAACTTGTGTATTCTTCTATCTACTTATTTTAGAATTTTATATAAGCCGTTAGAAAGAGAGGGTACTGTATATATAAGCGGTAGTTAAATCTTTTAAGAACTGGTCACTATGTAGTAATGCACTGGAAATTCCGCTATTTTTGCCTGATCAGGGATTAAAGAGTCAAATAAAGGCAACCCCGTTCAGAAAGGTATACGACTTTGTAAATTCAAACCGATAACAAGCAACATGTTGCATAAAAGTTAGTTGCACACAAAAAGGAAAAAAATGACATAAGTGCTTTAAATGTTATCTGCATATTTTGTGTAGCAGCATTTTACCTCTTAGGGTTTTTCGGTTATTCAAGGGTAATTAGAATTGACATCGCTCACTTTCTTCTCGGGCAACAAGCCAGGTGAAGAGATGATTAAACATCAACGTTTCGGGAGTGTGCATCTCTCCCATCATCAGGATATTTATAAAATGTTACAACACAAATGAAATACTGGATATAACACAAATATAAACAAAGACAAAACACTATCAAAATTCGCGTTAATGAACAAAAGACTGCTTTCAGTAAATTAAGTAGCAGGTTCGGAGATGTCATGAGTATAGAAAATTGTGTCAAAAACGTAACTACTCAACTTGATTATCAAGCTGTATTGATATTTGCTTTTTAATTCGATGGATTTCTTTTTAAGGCCGGTTTCAAAGAGGAGCTGAACTGAAACCCAGCATCACGATTAAGCGTGCTCCTTTCAGAGGTAATCGCCAAAGCCTCCTTAATTCTCCGCTCCCTGTAACTGTTTCATCTTGCCAAGATGGTCGTCTCCCTAAAATTGGCTCTATGGTCGTTATCAAAACAACGCTCTGCCAGCCCAGACTTCTCAGGTTGCATTAAACGAATGCTCCGTTCATGTTCGATTATTCTAGTAGCGATGGCCCTTCCAGGTTGACATATATACGGTGTACCACATTCACTGGGAATGCGGTGCACTCCCAAAACTTGGAAGTCCAGTTTGTCTTTCACTGGCCTCAACAGATATTTAGTCTTCGGAGATGGCTTATGGTTGGTGCTGATGTATTCGGCGAGAATTCTGCTGATTCTGCCGGATAGATTTACAGGCAATCCATCGAATTAAGAAGCAAAGATCAATACAGCCTGATAATCAAGTTAAGTAGTTACGTTTCTTTGACACAACTCTCTATACTCACGCCATTTCCTGACCTGGCATTTAATTTACTGAAAGCAGTCTTTTGTTCATTAATGCGAATTTTGATAGTGTTTTGTCTTTGTTTATGGTTGTGTTATATCCAGTATTTCATTTGTGGTTATAACATTTTTTAAATATCCTGATGATGTGAGAGATGTACACACCCGAAACGTTGATGTCTAAGTATCTTTTCACCAGGCTGGCTGCCCGAGAAGAATGTGAGCGTATTCTTCGCCAGGAAAGCTTCAGATCTTATTTTAGAATTGACATGTTTTTAGAGACTTTTTAGAGCAGATATTCAAGATATACCTTCAATTTAAATTTAACATATTTGGCATTTAATCAGAATACTTCAATTTGGTGAATCAAATATAATATATATATAATATATAATATAACATAATAATATAATATAATATAATGTGATAATTTGGCGTTTACGGTAACACCCGTCTGTGAGACTAACATTATCAAATTTTGCATTTTATGTGTTCCTTAATAAGTATAGAAGAGATAAAACTTAATGGAAATACTGGTACAGATATTTTTATGCAGTTTAAAACTATTTTGTTATAAAATATGTAAAAATTAGAAAATTAAATATTGGCATTTCACATGAAAAAAAAAAATGTGTTTCAAATGGGATTATGTTTGTCCATGAGCGCTACTAGACGAGCAAGCAATCGGAGTCCTGCAGTGTTGCCGTATTGCATTCCCCCCAAGTTGTGTGTGATGAGCGCCAAACTAATCAATCTCTAATTAATACTATTCGCGCTAAGACAAAAGTTCAGGTTTTGCAAAAACTGATCCATAAGGAAGGAGAGAGTAATGGATTTAACATAATGGTAAGAAACCCATATTTTTAGCTCGAATAGTTATATAAATAAATAAATAAATAAATAAATAAATAAATAAATAAATAAATAAATAAATAAATAAATAAATAAATAAATAAATAAATAAATAAATAAATAAATAAATAAATAAATAAATAAATAAATAAATAAATAAATAAAGTAGATAACATTATAATATAACAATGTATTGCTAAGTAAGCACTGTAGTGAACATCACTATTGGTTGGCATGCATTCGCGAACGTATATTTGGAGTTACTCAAAACTGAAGCTTAAATATTTGACATGTCTTCTTTTTTTTTAATTTTTATTTCAATTGCTCAGCAGAGTTGGTACTATACAAATTGTGGAGATATATACATATTATACAAAATAAAATTAAAGTATACAAGGAAAGAGGATACTCAGAGTCCTCAAGCAAACTGGTCTGATTAGTGAGAGTATTCATGAAATAACATGTTCATTAGAGAATAAATAAACATTATAGAAATGAAATGTCCTGTGGCAAGCATGCCTTAAGTCTTGGTGCAGCATGAAGGTGACGTCCCAGTTGGAAGAAAAAAACACCTGATAAGGAAGGTGAGCAAAGAATCTGCTTGTCGTTGTCGAGATGTACACATTAATGCTGACTATGTCCAAATCTCTATGCAGCTGGGCATTCCGGATGTACCACACGGCGTTCGCAGAGAATCGTAATATCCTGTTTTGAAACACCTGAAGTTGGTTAATATGAGTAGGTGAAGCACATCCCCTTACAGGATTGGCATATAGAAGAAGCGGTCGTAGAATACTCTTGTACAGTAGCACCGTACATTCGACTCGTAAAGAGGATCTGCGGTTGAGGATGGGATAAAACTTGTAAAGACGAGCATAGGCTTGATTTAGTTTGCTTTTGACATGGGTACTCCATGCCAACCGTCGATCAAGACGGACGCCAAGATATTTGACTATTTGACTGCACAATCTGAAGGTAACCAGGGGACTTCAGTGTTATAGAGTCGTATATTTGCCGGAGCAGCAGGCCTGCGCAAGGTGAAATGCTTAAGAAGACATTTGCTTGGATTAAGTGTGATACGCCAGCGAGATAACCGTGCAGGAAAATGTCCAGGGAAGATTGTAGAGTTGCAATGGTAGTGTTAATAGAGAAGTGCGAGGTAAATATGACTGTATCGGCAGTAAACAGTGTGGTGCTTGCAGAAAGTTCAGGCATATCAGCAGTATAGAGACTGTAAAGAAGAGGCGCAGGGACGCTACCCTAGGGCACGCCGACTAAAATAGTACGGGGTGAGGAATGAGTTAAACCAAGACGCACAGAAAATTGGAAACATTTGATATGATGTGGTAAAAGAAATATGTAATTTGAATAAGTTAATTTCGATGAGAAGAAACTATACACTTCTTGCTAGTCTGGCAGAACGAGTGTTGTCACATTATATCTTTGTTTATGACTGGTTGGTAATCTCTATTTACTCCAGAGATTCTTATTCAGTTACTATTCCATGAAAAAGTGTATCAACTGGATAAATAAGGCATGATCCACCTTTCCCCTTACTACTTCCAGAACAATCCAATTGAGTTAATGTGGGCTCAAATTATGTTCCAAACAAAAATAATATTTTAAAACTGAGTGACGCTGAGTGACTTATTCACGAAGAAATGAACAATGAACACAACAAGGCTGGGAAAACTACGTGGGACATCAAATGAACTAAAAGAAGACGACTTTTGGAAAGACATAGCACGTAACGACATTTTGGAACCTATCATTATAAATTTGCAGTTCTCAGACAATGAAGACAATGAGAATTACGAATTATCTCTTAACGTAAGTAACTTTCACAGCAATACGGTACTTTCTTTGGATTAGAAAAATAAGTAATTCATAAATTATAATTTATTTTAAACGAAATATTTAAACCATTTGCGTTATATACGAATATCCATGTTGCAATTGTGATTTCAACAACTGCATTATTATAAAACTTTGCAAAATTCAGATTGCATTCCCTTACGTCTGGCGTCAAGGAGACTCGCAGGTGTGCGTGAGAGAGGGAAGTATAAAAATAGTGGGGATAGTGAGGTGGCAACAGTAAATGCGTTAACGCATTTGATTAGCTACAGGCGAGAACTCTTCCCATTTGAAACAGAAAATAAGTTGATTATACTTACGTAAAAGTTACAAAATTGTATATTACTGTTTCAAATAAAAGAGCCTCTAAAGCTGACATTTGTTTTGGGAGATATATTGACCTCTGTGCAAATAAGGTAAACTGTTGCATACATTCTTCTAACGCTTTACGTATCTACATGGAACACTGTAAGAAATTGTGTTTATCATACTTCAGGCACTTGTATATCGTCGTTCTATTCAGCGGGACGGGAGAGTGACGACGATTTCTCTCTTTCCTAGCTTGGCGTTTCTTACTCTTTTTGCTGGAGAGTCATCTCTATGCTCTTCACCTAGAATGTCCGAAATGATTTTCCTGAGATATGATAAATTTGGAATCTGGAGCCTCATTGCATATACCCTCTGATTAGATTTATTCCTATGTTCTTTATGAACTCAAGTCTTTACATCTTACATTTGTGGAGATATTTTTTTTTATTATTAAATGGAGGCGGCCCCACACCCGCCGCCCCCAGTGACGATCGTTCGCCTTGAAGAGGCTACATCGTCTCCCCATGCACATGCTGTTAGTAACTCAACATGCTGCTACGGAGAGGTGCTTGGTTAATATTAATCGTGCAGTCGCGTTAGGGGAGGGAATAGAGATAGTCTGGTTCCACGGAAGCACCCCGGTTAGTACAGGCAAGTTCTACTCTTGCTAGCCTACATGCATGCTAGCGGGACAAGGGAGTTGACCGGCGTCAGCCATGACAGGGACCTGACTGGTGCACGGTGGTTAGTCCGTGCAGTTAGCTACATTAGGTTAGTGGTAAACATAAGAAGCAAGCTACGGCTTGGCTACACTATTAGATTAGGGTTAGTTATGTTCATGCATTGGAGAGGTATGTGGTGTGGCGGGACTTTACCGGCGGGAGGTGTGGTTGGTGTCCTTTCTCGGTGAATCCTGTGGGGCAGTAGTAGTACGTTTTCCGTCTGATTTAAACTGGTACCAGGTGTAGTTTAGGTGCTAGAAGGTCATTAGAGAGTTACGACAACAGTTACTGTACTAGTTTCTGGAGGCATTGGAGAACTGCGTCTGCGGGGGTATCATTAATAATGTCTCGGTCGAATAAGGAGAGATGGTGTTTGTGCTTAATGGTGGAAGTGTCATAGGAACTGAGTGATCTTATCAGTGGATTACGATTTTTGGTGCAATTGTTATGTAGATCATGAGCTAGTTTCTTTATGAATTGATCTACGGTATGCATTCTGAGTTCATGGTGAAGGATTTTCGCTGGTGCTATGAGCGGCACTTTGGCTATAATGCGGAAAATTTTATTTTGGAGTGTCTGTAGCTTATTTATATGACTTTTGGCGGCATATCCCCATACCGGGGCAGCGTAGGTAAATATGGGGTGGAACAGTGTTTTGTATAGAGTGAGCCCAGTATGAAGGTGCAGTTTATTACTGTAGTTTATGAGAGGGTATAATCGGCGCAGTTGCGCCTTGGTTTTAGCACGTACAGCAAACACGTGTTTTTTCCAGTTCAGACCCTGATCCATAACAACGCCCAGGTATGTTGCTGTATCTGACCAGGGAATTGCTTGGCCGAAGTGTTGGAGAGGGGGCAAGTGGCATGCACGTTGTCGGTGTCTGACCCGCTTGGTGAAGAGCATGGCCTGTGATTTGGTAGGGTTTACATTAATGCGTCATTTGTTCAGCCAGATGGACTGTTCATTTTGTGCACTTTGAAGGCGCATGGACTTGAACTTCGGGTCTCCTGATTGCGCCATCAAAGCAGCGTCGCTTGCGTAAAGTGACAGTAGTGTTGTATGTCTTTGGGATGTCATTCATGTAGATCGTGAAAAGAACTGGGCTGAGGACACTCCCTTGGGGGACCCCGGCCAAAATCGGGCGGACGGTAGAAGAATAGGAATTGACACAAGACAAAAATTAGCGGTTATGTAAATAGGTAGCAATGAGCCTTATTGCAGTATCTTAGAAATTGTACTGGCTGAGTTTAGATATATAACATAGGCATTAGCGCAACTCAATGATATTAAAAAATAAAATATTACGAGTGGCCATCTCCTTGTTCTTCGGATAGCTGAGTGGTTGCTACACTTCATCCTGGAGCATCTACTTCAGGCTTTGTGGCGTTGTATGAAACAGTTCATCTTGCCATGATAAATTCTGCCAATTTCGGTGTCATCACTTTCGCAATTCTGAATAGAGTCAACACCACCCACTTCACTCTGAAAATCTATTTCCAAATCCCCAAATGGATCTGAGTATAATACGTGTTATTCAGCAACATAAGAATCCTCTTAATGAGAGTAATCATCGCATTCATTGAGCTGCTGTAAAGACAACTGGACCATACCGAGCGAGTTGGCTCAGGCGTTATCGTCTGGCCCGCATTCGGGAGGTTTGGGTTCAATTCCCGTGGCCGACCTACCTGACCTATGGATTTTTCGGAGGAGGGGTTTCTTGGGTCGCTAGGCGAATGCTGGTTAGGTTAATTACATCCCAGGAATTTCCTGTCCTTCCATTTCTCTCATCTGGGGGCCTCTTTCAGGGTAGAAGTGTCGGCGGGTGTCTCGGCGGTTTGTTTTAATTTACGTCCTTCAACGTCAAGTCATATCTGACGATGAATGGAATGGATGAAATGATGCTCAAATGTGCCCAGGGTCCATAGAGCTTAGAGTTATCCGGCATTCGTCACATTACAGAATGGTATGCTCTGAGGAAACGTATTTCCTCCTCCGTTAGGTTGGTTGCCGGCCTCGGCTCCTGTACTGGGACCATTTCGTGACCGCCAGCCAGGGAACTTTGGGGCTCGGATCGCCTGCCTGGGACCATTAGGGCTCGGCTACTGTGCTCGCTGCTGTCCCGCTGCAGGGGAGCGAATTCGTTGTCCTGGCTTGTAGGGAGAGGTGAAAGGTATTCAAGTAAACTGTAGGGAACCTGCCCTCTGTACTGTTGTTGCTCCTTGAGTACACCACCCTCTTTCTCGTTCACATCATACTTCCTCCCGGGGGTGCCCCACTTGTGGGTATAGGAACAATGGGCCCCACATAGTGGTCTACGTCCTGAGTCCCCTACGTAATGAAATCCGAATCCCCAATCCCACCTGAATCATTTTTCTGATTCTTTGGACACGTAAGGTATTCCTCCACTAGTAGCCATAAAACAATTAAATATTTGAAAAGTAAGGTATATAACACAAGAAAATGTACTTATTTTAAGTAATATCCATCTATCAGACGGAGACAGGAACTCTATCTTTAGAGTAATATCCGCCTGTGAGATGACGTGGGTGACTTTCGTGGAAGAAAAAAACAATGATGTTCACGCAATACAAAGTTCAACTCACAAATTAAGCGTAGCTGGAATATCAGATCAAATTAGCAATGCACGTGAGTCAAATATACGATGAGAAATTTTATATCCGCCTCAGAGACATGTTACCAACTAAGTATGAAAACTAAAATATATATTTTGATATTGAACAACTTTTTTAATTAAACTATTCACGATAGACACACAGATATGTATTTTAAATATTTGAAAACCAAAATTTGTTTATGTACTAAGTAATTTCACTTCAACGTGTTCTAATAAGGCATCACGAAGGTTATGTAGGTAATTTCTTTAACCCTAACTACTTTACAAAGAAGATTTCATCCAAAATATTTCTTTAGTTAAACTATATTTCGTAGAAGTTAGTAAGTGCGAGTGCTTTCGCCTTTTCCAATTTATTTTATATATCGTTTATAAATCATATGGTTCTCGAGAAATATCGGTAAGCAATTTGTTGCTGGAATACAATATCTCTACTACCAGATGTGTGCCCAGTAGAGAACATGAGAAATTCATAACTTGATTGCAATTTTAAATCATGGATGTTTGTACAAAATTAAAGTATTTTTCCAAATTAGTTTAAAATGCAGAACTATATTTTAAGGCACATTTGATATTTTCTTAAATAGGCAATTATGAATACTTTGTCAAATATTATGCTGTCATGTATGTATGGTTTTTTATATCTACCGTCCTCATCAATGTTGATGTTAGGAATCACCTGGGTTCCCTCAGAGCGAGAGAGCCGAAGTATATTGTCTCGATGCATTGTTTTACTACTGCGTAGACAAGCATCGGGAGAGATGAAAGCGGGGAGTGAAAGAGACAGATAGCGCCCAAGCCACGCCCATGGACCGACTAGCGCTGAACACTTATCGAGAAAGAGTGAGTGGGCAAAAGAGGGAGAATGAGACGGAGATAGTCTGAACGTTCTCGCTCCACCACGAAAGTCCGTGAAGCTTTGTAAGTCTTCAAGAAACTTCGTCTACCTTCTGGACTGGACTAGACAGCCACTGTCGGCAGGGAGCTGCTAGTGAGTTGTCAAGGGTCAGTTTTCGTGTAGTGTAAGTGGACATATAAATTGTATGGAGTTGTGAGTTAAGAACTGATCAACTTGTAGTGATTTGAAAGCGAAATCTTTTGCTTACGTGTGCAGAAGCCACGGGAGACTGTGTTGGTGTATGCTACGAAGGCTGTTCAATAAAGAATGGGAGACTGTGTTGGTACATATTACGAAGGCTGTTCAATAAAGAATTGGAGACTGTGTTGGTGTATGTTACGAAGGCTGTTCAATAAAGAATGTTCATAATTTTTTATGGTCATAATTTTTCGCACAAATAATCAATCTTATTATATTCTGTTAGCTTAATGCGAAACAAACATGCCGTAGTAGTTTCATTGTTGGTACTCCTGGCTCCCGCCCGTGAGAACCAGGCAAGTTCAGACAAGCTCAGTATCGCCTACAGCTGCAACGGAGATAACATTCAGTTAAAGTTGATGTTAGAGGAAGATCCGGAGTTTCTTTCAAACGTAATCACTGCTAATGAAACTTGCACTTCATTTTGATCCTGAGAGCAAACAGTAAAGCTCAGTGTGGAAATCTCCTTCATCACCAACCCCCAAAAAATCAAAAGTGGTTGCTGCTGCTGGGACAGTTATGGTCATCTCATTCTTTGATATTCGTGGAATGGTTTATCAGCATGTTGTACCTGCACACACATCGGTAGCTGGACAATACTGCAAGGATGTGCTGGAAACATTGCAAGTCCATATCAGGCACAAAAGACCACATTTCCATGAAGCAGGTTGGATGCTGCACCAGGATAATTGGCGGCCGCATATTGCCAATGTTGTTGCTGAATATCTTGCAAAAATCAACGTGAAGTGCATATCTCACCCTCCCTATAGTCTGGATTTAGCCACATGTGACTTTTTTCTATTCCCTAACTTGAATAAACCCTTCGTGGGAGGCATTGTCCCTCATGAGAAGCAGTGGTGAAGGCTGCGGAGGCGATTTTGAAGGATCTCTCAAAAATGGTTTCTAGCATGTCTTTGAAGACTCGCGGAGACGCTGGGACAAATGCATCGAATTCAGGGGAGACTATTTTGAGAAGGACCATCAAAATTTGGAGCATGAGTGAAGGTACATTGTCAAAAAAATGTGATCATTCTTTATTGAACAGCCTTCGTACGTCATCTTGCTACAAAAAGGTGTACAACAGTGTGTTTCTACGGAAATAGAGAGAATTTTGAATTTATGCAAACTAGAGTTAATTTTACGAACCCCCAAAGGAACAATATTGACCTGATAAATGGGTTTAGGGTTGGGGGGTTGGCGCAACGCCTGGGATGATTGAATGATGGAGTAATTAGTGGAATGACGGGGGTGAATGGTGTAATGATGGATTGATTGTGGAATTGAGGGAAACCGGAGGACCCGGAGGAAACCCATTTGAGCGCCGCGTTGTCTACCACAAATCGCTTTCTGCGGTCGCCTGGACGGTATAACCACTCAGCCATGGCGCGGCCAGTTAATGTTTTTAACTGGGCTTGTATTGTCACGTGTAAGTTTGAGGAATGCGTGGGAATATATTAAGTTCTGGAAACTTTTTGTCCCTTATTTCCTATGTCTCGACCTGCTTGCAAATTTTCAAAATTTGAAAGTCCTTATTACTGCTGACCCGTGGGAAATACCTAATGAGATGTTTCTCACATAATGGAAAGCTTCCTAACAGTTACTGACCTGACTAAAGAGGTTACAGGCTCTTGAGACAAACATCCCGATTCGCCGGGAGTTGGCACAAAGACTGCCCTACATCGCCTCGGCGGTGGAGACTCCATCGGTCTAATATGACAAATTCTTGCAAATATATGCTTTACTTTGAGGCATGATTTATCAGTACCTCATTAAGATAAGTGTAATATAAGTAATAATTTATAAATTCGAGAGGGATATGTATATGTAATATGTGAATATATCTATAAGTAAATGTAATATGTGAATGTAACATACTGTAACAGATGAGTTGATAAAAGTTCCACTGAACAAATGTTTTCACTGCTGGAATGGAATGCTGTTTAGACTTTTCAAATGAAGAACCGAGCGGTGCATAACGGGAGAAAGGCTTAGTGTTTTTCAATGCACTCGCTCCTTACAAAGAGATAAGGTGAAAGGAACTGGGGAACAAAAAGCATTGGCCAGCCTCAAGTCGAAATCCAAGGTGTATGAACGTGTACAGGAATTTATGGTGCATCAGTATTGGAAACATTTTCATCGGGGACACTATAATGAATGTTGCAATATTCGAATAAACCGTAATTAGTGTGGAATATATTGGTATTTTCTCTCATCACACTGCCCCATATCCATCATGCTCTACTTAAACATTAGCAGATGAGCAGCCGTGGACACGACCGGAGAAGAATCCCAGCACTAATGAATCAACTTATCAAATATCAACAACCACAAAAGCAATCAATGAGATTTGCAAATTCTCTAAGGTTGCAGCAAAATTAATAAGCAAACGAGCAAACGCTGCAATGTGCCCACCATCAACATGCACACAGTCCTGGGTCTTCCTTTGACATAAAAGAGGGAGACAAAATAAAACAATGTGACAGGCGAGAGCCGTAATCAAAAGCACCCGCTCCAGCATTCGTTTTGTGAATAGAGAAACACCACAAAATAACACATGAAAACCTTCAACCGCCTCTGGCTGTCGGGCTATGACCTCCGGATACGTGCTTTACACGATACCTCGGAGTCATTTCACCACAATTCTGAGACGAAAAGTTTTAAGTACCAAATTTGATATTTATATTCAATATACCAAAATGAGACGAAAATGTTTTAAGACCTTACCCTTGACACTTTACTGGAGATTCTTTAAAATATTTTCTCCAGAATCATACAGAGTGAAAAAGGTTCCAATTTGGTCGTTCTTAACCAATTCATAATTTTAAACTGTATCATCAAATATTATTTAGGTTAATTGATGGTAATTATTCATTTCTTCACACTAGCCGTATACAGACTAAGGTATTGGATTGATAGCGTCGACACAAAAAATTCAATGCCACTTCCGGTATTTAAACCACGGATCTACTGTTTCCCTCCAGTCGTTCTTAACCATTGAGCTACCATGGCCAATTCGCCATCATGACATTGAATTTTCCAATCGACTCACATTTCACCGGTAAACCACTAGGGGTTCTCGCATCTCGTTATATACGGCTACTGTGAAAATATGAATAGTTTCCATGCATTAATCTAAATAATAAGACTTAAATGATGAAGCCTGGGACTCAAGTACTTACAATTGTAAGTGGTCACAAACGGTGTATCTCGGATGCGAGAGTACCTAGTGGTGTACCGGGGTAGAATATGAGTCAGTTGGAGAATTTAATGTCATGACGGCAAATTGGCCATGGTAGCCCAATGGGTATGAGCAACTGGACGAAAACCAGTAGATCCGTTGTTCAAATACCGGAAGTGGCATTGAAATTTTCATGTCGACCCTATCAACCAAATATTATTCTTACTCATCACTACTGAACATTAAAGTTACTTCCGAATCGCTCCACTAACTTAATATGAAATTTATTGCATAAAACACATCGCATTATCTCACTGACGTTCGAAATTTCGTCGTTCTCCAATACTCCAATTAGAAAGTCAATCACTTTCAATTCTAATTAAAAAGAAGTGTAAGTTTCTTGAGGGGCTAGTCTGTTATTGACAGTCAGTGCTTTTGCTGCGCGATAACCAGAGCGTGGTCTTTAGTAGATAAGGACGGTTGATAACCAATCACAGTGAAATACTTCTGTAGGACTGAGAAATAGGGAAAAAGCCGTGTTGTTTAGAATATACACTACTTTATCAAAGAAACGTCGGCCTGCTTAAATATTTTTGCGAAAATTTTTACATGATGATTTGCCAAATCTTAAATTCTTATTGGCATATGAAGCATTCTCAATAATATGTTTTCCTGGGAGGAAGGGTTGAGTCTAATGGAGACACAGGTTGGCAGATATGGGAGTCTTAACATAAGAGATACGCTCCCAGTCGCTTACATTTGCGAGAAATGCCGGACCAGATATACTCGACATAGCATTTGAATCAACGCATCAGCCTACAGGTAAAAATCGAGCTATCATCGGACCACCCACCAGTTATCTCCCTAAAGGGCTGCGTAGCACTGACACAGTCGCTCGCGGGGCATAATTGCTCTAGAGCCAAGTGGGACACATTCGAACGTATCAGTGTTGAAAATCTTCCCCAAGTGACTATTAATTCCCAGAAGGACTTAGCGTCGTGAATCAACTTGAGGATGCAATCAAGTTGGTGACCATAACCACCGTCACAGTATACATCCTTAAAATGAACCGCGGGAAATTACCTCCTGATCTACTGCAGCTGGCAGCAGAACGTAATAGGGCCAGTCTCAAATAGAAAAGATCACGCCACCCAGTCGATCTTCAAAACTTTCAAGCCTTAAACAAGTAAGCTAGGCAGCGAAATGCAAACTACTACACCCAAACAATGGCGGCAAACCCTAGTCGACCTAGACAACGACCATGAGCACAAATCTATGTGGTGCATTACTAGATGTCCAACACGAGATGACGTTAACATGCCTCCCCTAAACTATAACTAAACAATCACTACCACTGATACATAGAAGTATGATACCCTTGCAAATGCACTTCGAGAAATAGCCAACGAAGTCCCTTCTTGTCCGCGCTTTACGGCGGACACAGAATATACGGCGGCAACAAGCGCACAAATATGTCCTAAAGAAATATCCGTCAGAAATAAAATGACTTATAAAGCACCGACACCATCGAAAAGCTCCAGGGCCAGACAAACTCCCCAATGTCGCGCTTAAACATTTACCCAAGTGCGCAATATAAATAGCAGCAAAATTATCCAATTATGCCCTAACATACGGGCTTTTCCCCGAAAGATGCAAACTTGACCAAATTCTTCTCTTCCCTAAAAATAATAAAAACCTATCTCTCCCTAACCACTGTCGACCGATCAGCCTCCTAAATACGCTGGGAAATGTTCTCGGACGAATAGTCCTAAAAAGGCTAAAATCAGCCGTTACCAGACGCGACTTACTCGTCCGGGAAAAATTTGCCTTCCGGGCCAGGCACTCCCCAACCCTCCAACTACTAAGGGCCACTGAAAGTATCTCCTACTGATTCAACATAACGTTCACAGGAAAATAATTCCTGCATATTGAATAGGCTTTCGACAAAGTATGGCATGTGGAATTACTGAAAAGGCTAGCCTCCTTGCGCATCCCTGATTCACTGGTAAAATTTAGTGCAAACTAACTAAAAGATCGGAAATTTCAATCAATAGAGAACAAAAGCCTGTCATGGCCAAGGCCCATAAGAGAAGGTGACCAGCATGGCAGCATACTAAGACCAGTGCTTTTTAACATATGCACTAACGACAGGCCCAAAGCACACAACACAGCTCTCTACGTCTACGCGGATGATACAACCATAATGGCGGAATCCTTCAAACCGACGTTTATACACTTCCACCTCCTAAACGCACTCTTAGCGGTGAAGGACTGCCTCACAACATGGTGCATCAAGCAATTATATTCACCAACCGCAGGCACCACAGATATCCAAGAAACAACCTACAGCCTCTTAACCTATTTGGAGATAACATACTCTGGACCTCCAAGATTACGTGGCTTTGACTTCTAAATGACCCCGGACTGACCTGACGTGACCAAATCGCACAAACGAGAGGAAAAGCTGCAGGCCAACTGGCTAATCTATACCCTCTAATAAACATAACCAATTAAAGCCAGGATGGGGGTAGGACTTTGTAAAGCGCTTATCCGACCTATTTTAACTTATGCAGCGCTGGTATGGGGATACGCCGCAAAAACACATATCAAAATAATACGGACATTACAAATCAAAATTATAAAGATAGCTTCGAATGTTACATCAATGGCACCCGCGCACATCCTCCATTCACACAATAAAGGAATATATAAAGAAATTGCGCACCACATGTACCAAAAACTACCAAAGCTACACAATCCATTAATTAACTCACCAGGGACCTACAAAGCAGAGGCCAACAAACACAAAAGACCTCTCTCACTCTTTGAGAGAAGACTATTCTTCAATGTCGCACAGCCTGACATCCAAGAATACATCGAGAACCTCATGAATTATCCTCATTAACCTCTAACAAGCACCTTTCCTTTTTCCTGCTTCAGCCCAAACAGCAGCTTTCGAATACCTTGCGATACCCAGTCAAGGGGGGCCCCGTAGAGAAGGTCTTACCCACACAAACTGCAGCCAGACGACTACAAGCAGCCAAACGGACTTGAGACGAAATTCGGTGTCAGTATTTACCGGCTAGGCGATCACCGGACGCCTTGGAAGAAGCCCCTCCTCCCCGGATAGAAGACTAGTTCCTAAAGTTTAAGCTCACTGCATGATTTCAGATGACTGCAATTACTGTACGAAAACCTAAGTTTATTATATCCTTTCTACCAGAAGGAACATAACGACTGAAATAAATCTGTGTAACTATAGAGTATGTCAGCCAAAAAGGCAGCATATTAGCATGTTAGCCTGATCAATAAGACATACTCAGATCAGCCTGGGAACCAGACTTGAGCCCCCTAGTGCCGCAGTCAGGGTTCACAGTCATGGCCGCTACCTACGATATAAATCCCAGTCACTCCCGCCCCCTGGGTGGCAGCAACGTACCTCTCACTCGAATTACGTGGGTGCTATGTGGGACCACGCTAACCTAACCCTAAAATTCCATTTAACTCATACGTATCATCGTAACCGGTGGAGGTATTTAGTGGTTTTGTACCCTCGAAGTGAAGCCCACACTCCCCACTGTGCCCTTCAACACAGTGGAAGCAAATAAATGCATATTTCCTCCACTCGAAAAGAATCGCTTTAATATTGTCATGAGGCCACGCGTAAGCGGCCGCCGAGGGAGAGAAAGAAGCGGGGATTGAAAGAGACAGATAGCGTTAAAGCCACACCTACCACCATGGGTGCGCTAGCGCTTGCCGAGAGGACACAGGTGGGGAGAGGAGATGTGTAGATGGTTCTTCCCCCTTACTGGCTGCTCCGTGAGAAGCCGTGAGGAGTGGAAAAGTTGCTGGAACGAATGGCGGAGGTATAAATGTTGAGCTAGAACTGCTAGCAGCCATGGAGTGAGAGGTGGAGGTAGGCCATTAGCCTGGCTAAAGTCCGAGCCGGGCGTCCAGATTGGTCGCTGAGGTTGATACAGAGGCTAATCCCCTGGGTTCTCTCTGCCAAATACCTTGGCGCCATCCTCGATCGCGGCCTTACCTACGCCCCTCATGTCCGGATCAAAGCTGGACAAGGGCATGCAGCACTCAGGCAGTTGAACCCTGTCTTGAAATCCACTATACCAACACACCTCAAACTACGCCTGTATCGGGTGATTATACCGTCCCTTATTCTCTACGGTTGCGAAGTCTGGGGATCAGCGGCTCCCATCACTATCCGCAGACTAAACCGCGTCCAGAACAGGGCGCTGCGAATTATCTACGATGCTGGACGTAGATTCCCGTCCAATATCCTTCACACCTACTCCGGAGTCCCATGTATTGTGGACGTGGCTCGGGAGAGAACCCGTACCCTCTACAGTAAGCTAGAGTCCCATCCCAATAACCTGGTGAATACCCTTGGCCGTTACGACCATAGGGCTCCTCGCCGCAGACCGATTGCCCAAAGATGCACTGGGTAACCTGAACTGAACAGGGCCGCTTTCCCCTGAATCTATACCCGCTAACCAAGAAATGGGCTTGGTAAGTCCCATACCTAAAATTAATACTTTTCCTTCTAGCCTAACAAGTGGACTGTGCTCAGATGCCTCCCAGGCAGGCGGAACAGCGCAGCCAGCACTGGGTGCACACCCCCCCCCCTGGGTACTAGCGCCCATTTAAGTCTAGACATAGCACTGCTTAAGACAACCGCCTGCGACAATCGATATTTATTTTATACTGCTCAGATAAAGCCGCACTAAGCGGCTAGGTGCTGGGCAGCAAACACCCCGCCCTGGGCGACTCGCATCTTCTGCTGGTCTGCTGGTCTGCTTGCAGCCAGTAACGGCAGGAAGCTGCTAGAGAGTGGTCAAAAGTCAGCGAGTTGCAATTTTTCAGTGCAGACAACAGTTAAAAGTCAGCAGGCTCGTGTGTGTGGACATTTAAACTGTATCGTGTTGCGAGTTGAGAACTGATAAACGTGTAGTGATTTCAAAGCGAATTATTTTGTTTACTTACGTGTACAGAAGCTACGGGGACTGTATTGGTGTGTGTTACGTCATTCTGCTGATATCAGAATTGTACAAAATCCTTTCAACGGAAATAAAGGGCATTTTGAATTTCTTCTTTGCCCGCCTTGGTAGAGTTGATGGTACCATGTCTGCCTCACGTTCTGGAGGTCCCGAGTTAGAAGGTCAGTCAGGGTGAGTTACCTGGATAAGGCTCTTTCCTGGGTTTTCCCTTATCCTTGAAGACAAATGTTGGCTAACTGTAAGCTCCATGGACCATGGAGCATCATTTCACCCATTCCATTCGTCGTTCGATATGACAATTTTGGAGGACGTAAATTACAACAAAAACAAAATTTTGAATGTCTACAAACTGGATTTTTAATCTTCCGAACCCACAAAGTCACAATAACTCTGCGGTGACGTCTACTTAAACCAACAAATGGAGTCAAATGATGTTTAGCGATCCCTTGGAACCCATAGATCCGTGAGACCGGCAGGGGAAGTGTACCAATGACCTCCCGAATGTGACCTACAGATATTAACACAAGAGCTATCTTTCTCGTACCCTCTAAAGGATCTAAACGTTCCTGTCGTCCCAAAAAATTCCCTCATAAGTTGCTTTACGCAACTTTGTTTCACTGAGAGAACTTGGAAACTGGAACAACCATTATCCTCTGATATATAAGTGATAACAGCTAAGTTTGTAAAGCAAAGATTGTTCACTCAGTAGTGTTATCTCCAACGCTAATAATAATCACCGTGTCTCCAAGATCTAATCCTTTACTTTACAAAAGTGTTTGTCTTGTTAATGGTATATGAGAGCTCTCGCAGAAGTTAGATATGCACAAACAGGAACGCTCTTCCTTCTTCCTCGTCTAAGCTGAGGTCATTAAGGATACTAGGCGTTGAAAATATATTTTAGCTATATAATATGGAGATGCTTCCTTAATTTCATAAGTTGGAGAATTTGTTGTCATGTTGACGCGTTGGCCATACTAGCTCAATGGTTTAAAGCGGCTGGACGGAAACCAGAAGATCCGTGCCTCAAATCCCGGCTACGACATTGAACTTCAGTCGGACTCTACGTTTCATAGTGCGTCCTACACGCGGCTAGTGTGAAAAACAAATAATGTTCATTAATTGTACCTAATAGTGGTCCGAACTATAAAGCCCGGGCCTCAAAGTACTTACAGCATAGTAAGTCGCCATTAAGGTAGTTGTCTCATATGTTTATGAGAACTCCTAGTGATTTACCGGGAGAAACATGAGTCAGTTGGAGAATTTAATGTCATGCTGGCACGTTGGTCATAGTATCTCAATGGTTTAAAGCGGCTGGACGGAGAACAGAAGATCCGTGGTTCAAATCACGGCTATGGCATTGAATTTTTCAGTTTGGCTCTAACTTTTCATAGTGCGTCATAAACACGACTAGTGTGAAAGAACAATTGATTTCCATAGATAAATATCTATCGGAGTATGCTGCTTAAGTTAGCTACGCCTGAAAAACTGAAACCCTGAACTAATAACGATAGCTTTTTAAGATTATATGCCACAGATGTAACTTAGTGTAAATATGATACAGACCAGATGTTATCAATTTCACTTTGAGAGTTTGGAAAATATGGTCAGATGTATTTATTTTTGGTTACGTTACCTAAAAGGTCTCTTGCGACAAAATAACTAAAATTTTGGTCTAAGATTTCAATAACAGGTTCCCAACATATCCAAGGCCGCGCCGTGGCTCAGTTGTTAGACCGCTTCGCTCTCACCAAGGTGGCCGGGGTTTGATCACAGGCGACCGCAAAGTAAGATTTGTGGTGGACAACACGGAGCTGGGGCGGGTTTTCTCCGGGATCAGAGGTTTCCCCCGCCATCTCATTCTACCGTTGCTCCATTTCATCTCATGTATCATCAGGGTCATCGCCTGCGGTGCCGTATGTAGTAAAAGCGGGCGTTAAACACTACACATTTCATTTAATTTCCAACACATCCATTTTTTAATTTGGCCTAGGCTTTTCTGTGTTTCAATAACTGTAACTCCAGAAGCTTTTAGAACTATAAATATGATTATTTGCCCAAAATGTTTGTGTTTTAAAGTAAAGAAAGTGTGCTTAAGTGCATTTCACAATAAAATTCAGATAAATTTCTATTAACTGTGTTTCTATGAACGTGTGCAGCAAGTTTCATTAGTGTAACACTAAAACTGCGATGTAGTTTGTAACTTACATGAATGCGAGTGTTACATATAAATCCCAATTCTTTATCTTTGTTTTCCTGCTATTAAAAATGTCAGCATTTTCATTATATGTAAGAGATTGTCCTGCGCCGTGGCGTAGCGGGCTAAGGCAGCTTGCCTTGGTCCCTGGCCACGGAAAGCGGCCCGGGTTCGATCCCACCCATGGGGTCGCGGATTTTAGGTCCCGGGTATAGGATCGGTGCCCACTCAGCATCGTGAGGAAAGTGAGGAGCTTATGCTAGGTAAGCGGCCCTGATCACGGAAACCAACATTCCGACTGGGGGATGTCGAGATGCTGACCACATCTCCTCCCCGTATCGGTTGGATGATCGTCCACCTCTACCTTGCGTATGTGGGCGTGAGGGTGGCAGTCGGGTTGGTAGGCCTTGGCCCTCTAAGAGCTGTCGTGCCAGTGGTTATTATATATAAAGAGATTGTGACACGCCAGCGGAGTAGTTGTAGAGGCAATTCTAAACAGAAGCGGAACGAGAGTTGTAATTGAAACTGGTGTGTTTGAAATGTGAGCTCTTTGTGGTGGTCAACGACCTTGGTGGTGGAACGGTTACCATGGATTCATCTTTGTTAACAGAAACCTCTCAGATAACGCACTGATTATTCCTGTAAGAGTGAGAGGGGTACTGACACACTGCCCGACCCTGTGCTATGCACAAAGGAATGAATCACTTCAGCCAATGGAATCAGCAGAAATCACAAATGACAGATGTATGTTCACTCCACGTGGAGTAATCAGTGCGTTATCTGAGAGATATCTATTACCAAAAATAATTCCATGGTAACCGTTTAAACAGCGGCACTATAATTGTTTATGTGACGTAATGCTGCTAGTGTAAGTGTATTTCTACGGAAATAAACAACATATTGAATTTCTGCAAACTTGACTTTTAATTCTACGAACCCACAAAGTCACAATACCCTTAAAGCTTACCTACTTATGACGTGCTTACTGAAATCTGCAACGAGCTATATGCAGTGCGTGTCGGTCTCATAGTACGTATTCTCCTCTATTCTGTGTTCTACAACAAAGAAACCAACAAACAAACAAAAAAACGCAATCCGCTGACAGCAGATTCAGGCAATAAATATTAATTATTTCAAAGCGCTAGCAACTAACAAACATTGGCAACACGTGTTTATAGGTAGTTTTCCCACTATAAAGATGGGTCGCCGCAATAGAGAGCTGTGCCATTCAAATCTGTATAAATAATGAAGAAACAGTTTGTATGAAACGAAAGCGAAACGGATAAGCGATAGCTAATGACAGCAGTTGATGATTTATTGGTGCAGGAATTCAGAAATTCCCAAGAATTCCTTACTGAATAAGGCAAAACCTGGTCACCTCACTGAGAGCCGAACTATGTATTTACTCTATCACTTCGCCACTAAATAACAGTCAGATAATGTTAATCGAGAACAAGGATGGGACATTAGCAAGCATGTTTAAAAGCAATTCAACATTTTAGATTAACTGACACATAATATTTATGAAGAAGCTCCAGCTGTTTCTCAGGATATTGATGACGTTTCCAAAGCAGATGTCAGACACGCATCTACTCGAAGGGAGACAGTTTAGAATGTTTAATTTACGTGTAGTAAAGTTTTAATAATCACACATTAAAAATTTGTTAGAGAGTTTGTGTTTATATGTGCTTGTTAGCTGCTCTCTACGTAGTCACCATCCACAGTTAAACTCCCAGCGCTTCTTAACTTTCCGAATACCTTGACTGTAGAAGTATGCAGAATTCGCTGTAAGCCATTCCTTCACTTCATTAATGACGTCATTTTCTTTGTCAAATCGGTGACCATGCAACGGATTCTTAAGTTACAGGAATAAGAAAAGGTCCCTTTATGCAAGTCTGGGCGAATAAGGTGGATGCTGTAAGGCCTCAAAGCCACATTCCCTTGTTTTGTCAACTGCAACTTAAGTTGAATGAGCTGGTGCATTGTCAGCCAGAAGAGGAACAACTTTGGAGAGCATACCACGTCGTTTCTTACTCAGAGCTGCTCGTAATTGGTCCAGAAGATTGCAGTAGTATCTGTCTGTGATGGTTTGACCCTTGGCAAGATAATTTGCAAGGATGACTCTACGACAGTCCTAGAAACTGAAAGCATGACCTTGTCAGGTGACTTTTATACCTTTGCTTTTTGGAAGAAGGGAATCGGCATGATCCCATTCCATGATCATGGTATTTGTCTCTGGATCACACTGATAGATCCAGGATTCATCCATGTTTACCAGACGATCAAAAGAGTCATGTTCATTCTGTTCCAACAGCATCACCATCTGACTTGAAAGGTCACGCCGTGTTTGTTTTTGGAAAGGAGTTAGCAAACGTCGAACACACCGTGCAGATACCTTAGACATATGCAGTTCGTCATGAATAATTTTCCACACAACGCCATAACTAAGATGTGTCTCATTCATGTTCATTTGGCTGCTTGCTCGTCTGTCTTCCAGTAGTAAACACTCCACTTTCTTCACTGTGTCAGCATCGTCTGTCAATGACGGTCTACCAAACCTTGGGTCATCTGTCAGGGACATGTGACCAGTTTGAAAATTCCTTTTCCACATCACAATAGTATCATACGATGGGCAAACATTTCCATAAACAGCGTTCATCTCATGAATTTCCCGGGCAGTTTTGCTCTTTAAATGCAGGAACTTGAGCACATTACAAGCCTCAATTTCCTCCATGTTACACCTGTCACTTCTGGCACTCAAGATAAAAGAGCAGGAAGACTCATATCACTGAAACTACGAACATTATGTACCGAGGGATCAGTGATTACACGGAAAAGTTTTCATCACTCTAGCATAAAAACTACCGGGTGATAAATAAAACGTTACGATACCCTGTCGTATAAATTACTTACCGATAAGCTTTACTGATGCTTTCCATTACTCGTATCCTTTATACAGCTGGCATTTTCGTCGGCGGGTGCACATTCCGGTAACGAATTTCTTAACACATACGTTTGGCCCGCCTCTATAGCGTAGGTGACAGTGGGTTTCCCATACGTTCAACAAATATCGAGTTTGAATCTTGGTTAGGGTGAGTTATCTAGATAGGTCTTTGCCCGGGCTTCTCCCTTATGAGAGATGATGTTGGTTAATTACAAGCTCTTTGGAACTGGACTCATTTTAGCATAATTGCGTCCAATACGACTTTACATTTGAGCACGCTAATTACAAGAAAATGGCCCTTTCGTTTTGATAGAGTACAAAGATCTTTTGCGAGCACAATGGTACGACATTCCTTACCAATTTTGTAACAAACTACTATTTAAAATATGCAGTTTGCTATTTCTTGTTAATTTTTTTTGGGGGGGGGGGGAAACGGGAATAAAGGTATAGGAAAAAACCAACAACAGGGTAGATTGGGTATTTGGGTAGGAAGAAGGATGGGGCATGGGAGGGATGTTAATAAAGGAAGAGATTTGTATAAATGATCTTATATATTTTCCGACAAAATAGAAGAATATTGCAAGTTTAAAAAAAAAAATAATTAAGTATTTTAAGAGTTAGTCGCTATGTAATGGCCCAGGTATTGAGTTCTCCTTGCATAGCAAGAACATAAAAATATCTAACAGTGACTTCCTAACTGAGAAAAATATAAATATTTGAGAACTCAAACAAATAACATGGAGTATATCTAAAACGGTTATCTCCGAAATTCACGGAGTTTATTTTTATCTAATTTTACCATGCAAAATTTGACGTCATCAATAGCGTCGCTGATAGAGCGGGTTTATATACGATTCCCCTAGCTGCTTGCGATCGTATTAGATGTATCAGCAGCTTTAAGGCCTCCATTTACCGGCAGGTAAATATTGTCACGGCAACAGGCATAGAAGTTTCTGCACAAATAAGAAAACAGTCGGCGGATAAAGTTTCATGGTAATAATGAGCCTTGCTAAGCAGTTAATGATATCGCGGCTATTGTAAACAAGCGCCGGCAAGCAAAAGTTAACTGAGGTAGAGGACTTGCCGGCATAGATTAAGTTACGCTTCTGGAATTTGATAGAATATTTGGTTTCTTTATTCTTCCGGAAATTTCTGGACTGAGAGATTGTTCGGGTTCTGGTTTATGTTAGAACAATCTAGAATTACGAATTGGGTATTTAAGGACGTGACGGCTCGCAAAGTTAGTTGTAAAACAGTGAGTTGTGAAGCAGTGTTGTGAACGAGAGACAGCTGGAAGTGTTATTGTAACGAGAGCTAATGATGTAATCTGCTGTCACTGTTTGTTACTGTGATCGACCTTGGTAGACTGATGGTGACGTAACGTAATGCTGCTGTAATCTATAAGTGTATTTATACGAAAATAAAGGAGATTTTTAATTTCTGCAACTCGGCCTTTTAATTCTATGAACCCACAAAGTCACAATTTACTTTATGGGAGTTGGATATGCCCGCGTAATATAAAGGTGCGTAATTTCGCCTGGTGCGTAGACACGAAAACCTATTTTTAAAAAAGCTATATACCGCAATACAGTGCACTGCAAAGCTAATTATGCAGCCATAAAAGTAGATCTTGAAGAATATACGAAATGATAAGTCAATTAACACTTATTTCACAATGAACATCCTCGTTTTCTGTTATTGTAGTCATATATGATATTGTAAACCGGGCATATAAAACAGAAATATTTCAATTTGAACTCAATTCTTTTCTATCACCCACAGTTTCCTCAATGTAACTACATAAAAAACCAGAAAATTAGAAGAACATCTTCTAGGAATGTGAAGTAAATTAGTGTTACAATATGTCCAAAACTTTTATCCAAGTCTGAACAAGAAAATATCTCTAGTACATAGTCTTATATGTCCATTTTCTTATATTCCCCTTCTCTCTTTCCCTTGAACACTGTGTGCGAGAAGCTATGCTTGAGACCTTTCTGACATAACATTATTTATTGCTTCTAGATTGGCACCAGTCTAATTATAGCGTCCAGTGTCGTTCTTTTTGGGACTAACTGATCCTCTACCTTGGAAAATGTTTGATGCACCTATTGGTTTTAAAATACATAAGAATACCCACATTAATAAACATCTTAATTAAGCGTGAGAGTGACAAAAATTTATATCATATTGTGACTTTGTGGGTTCGTGAAATGAAAAGTCCAATTTCACCACTCAAAAATGTTCTTTATTTCCACCGACTTACAGTTTAACACTTGCCAATTACACAGAATTACGTGCTGCACACAATTACAATTCACCAGTTCGTCCGTTACAATTTCCTTGTACTCGCGATTACGTAAACTCCGATGCACGCACAGTCTTCTCGTTCATTAACACGTCCTTCGCTAGCACGTCAAACACTGACTGCCTGTCTCTCTGACACCCTTTTAATACGACTGTCACCGTGCTTCTAGAAGTCTCTGGTTTTTCCCACGAAAGATCCGGAGGGCAGAAGAAGGGGAGAGAAGCGCCTAGGGACAAGCGACCCTTCCCTAACCACCCCTCAGTCAGTGACAGAGACTAATGGGAGGCGTGGCTGGTTTCCCCACAGCTGTGGGCCTCATGCCTACCGCTAATTGGGTGACACTGCTCCCTCCTCAAAGCTGGTCGTCCCGAACAGCACCATCGTAGCGGGCTAGTCGATCCAGGTGTACCACCAACATCTTTCCTCGGGGAACCTTCTGGATGCGGTAGACCACGTCGTTGATCCTCTTCACAACCCGGTACGGTCCTTGCCAGGTCTGCTGGAGCTTCGGGCAGCATCCCTTGGTCCAGGTAGGACGGTACAACCAGACCAGGTCACCTTGCTGGAACCCTTGGCTGTTGGCTTGCCTGTCATACCTGGTCTTCATGCGGTCGCTCGCCTTCTGGATGTTCTGGCGAGCCATCTCGTGCATGTTGTGGAGATGGTCCACCAAGTTCTCCACATACTCGGTCGCTGGCTGTTTCGCTTCCGGAGGGCTTCCAAAAGCCGGGTCACAAGGGAGGCGTAACTCTCGGCCGAACATTAAGCTGGCTGGCGTCATCCCAGTTGTGTCGTGTGTAGACGAGCGATAGGCCAGCAAGAACAGTGGCACCTTGACGTCCCAGTCTCGCTGATGGCTGGCCACGACTTTCCTCAGGTGTTCCTCTAAGGTCTTGATGTACCTTTCGACCATGCCGTCCGATTGGGGATGTAGAGGCGTAGTGCGAGTCTTGTTCACCCCAAGCCTTTGTAATGCCTCCTTCATTAGGTTGGACTCAAAGTTGGTACCCTGGTCACTGTGTAGCTCTAACGGCACCCCAAATCGACAGAACACTTGCTCCACGAGGCAGTCTGTGATTGTCTTTGCCTCTTGGTTTGGGATGGCATACACCTCCGGCCACTTGGTGAAGTAGTCCACGACCACCATTAGGTACTTGTTGCCTCGGTCGGAAACTGGGAACGGTCCAGCAATGTCAACGGCGAGCCGTTCGAATGGCGCTCCGACGTTGTACTGCTGCATGCGACCCCGGCTCCTAGTCTGGGGGCCACGACTCGCCGCGCACACGTGACACTGACGGCACCATCTCTCAGCATCTGCTCCGAGTCTCAGCCAGTAGTAGCGCTGCCGTAGTTTGTCAATCGTTCGGTTCGCTCCCAGGTGTCCTCCCGAAGTACCGGCGTGCACTTCCTCCAGGACTTCCGGGACCTTACTCCGGGGGAGTACCAACTGCTCTCTCTGCGTCTTCCCATCGGGTGATTCCCATACCCGGAACAGCACGCCCTCTCTGGTCTTCAGCGAGTCCCATTGGGCCCAGTACGACTTGTAGGTGGCGCTCCTCGGTGCGATGTCCTCCCAGGTTGGTCTCATCCCTGCCTCCACTTCCCTCAAGAGTGGCCCCAAGTCTGCGTCCGCCAGCTGCTCCCTCCTCAGGCCTGCGCTATCCCAGCCTTCAGCAGGCACTGCCACAACTACTCGGACTGCTGCGGCACGCTCCTTCTCTTCCACTCTTGTGCACTGGCCGCACTCTTCTGGACAGGGTCTTCGGGACATGGCGTCTGCGTTACCGTGGCTCTTCCCTCTATGATGTTCCGAGGTGAAGTCGTACTCCTGCAGCCTCTGGACCCAACGTGCTGTCTGGCCTTCCAGGTTCTTAAAGGTCAATAGCCAGGTTAGGGCGGAATGGTCAGTCCTCAGGTGGAATGGCTGACCGTACAGGTACTTGTGGAAGTGCTCCAATGTCTTTACTACCGCCAGTAACTCCCGTCGGGTGACGCAGTAGTTCTTCTCTGCCTTGGATAGCGTCTTGCTGTAATAGGCTATTACCCGCTCATGGCCGTCCTGGATCTGCGACAGGACACCTCCAATGCAATGGTCGCTGGCGTCGGTATCCACAATGAAGGCGCCACCCGGTTGTGGGAAACCCAAAATTGTAGCACAGCACAGGGTCTCCTTTAGGTGCTGGAAAGCGTTTTCGGCGTCCTCTGTCCACACATAAGGCCGGTGTTCCTCCGTCAGGCGGGTGAGGGGTTTTGCGATGTTGGAGAACCCCTTTATGAAGCAGCGGTAATAACTGCACAACCCCAGGAAACTGCGCAACTCTTTCCTATCCTTTGGGCGAGGCCAATCTCTCACAGCCTGTGTCTTCTCCGGGTCTGTGGCCACTCCGGTTGCCGAGACTATGTGGCCCAAGTAGTTAACTTCCTTGCGGAAGAGCTGGCACTTCTTCGCGTTCAGCTTCAAGTTGGTCGCTTGCAGTTTCTGTAGCACCTTACTCAGATTCTCGAGGTGATCTTCAAAAGTCTTCCCGACGATGATGATGTCGTCCAGGTATAGCAGGCAGGCATCGTAAGTCAGCCCTCTCATCACTGACTCCATAAGGCGCTGGAAGGTAGCTGGTGCGTTGCAGAGGCCAAAGGGCATAACCGTGAACTGCCAGAGCCCTTGGCCCGTCGAGAATGCAGTCTTCTCCTTGTCTCTCGGGTCTAGAGCTACCTGCCAGTAGCCCGACTTCAGCTCCAGGGTCGAGAACCACTGTGCACCAGCTAGCGTGTCCAGGGTGTCGTCAATCCGGGGTAAGGGAAAACAGTCCTTCCGGGTGACGGCGTTCAGCTTTCTGTAGTCTACGCAGAAGCGCAGCTCGCCGTTCTTCTTCGTCACCAAGACTACAGGGGAACACCAAGGGCTGTCGGACTCTTCAATCACTCCCCTGGATCTCATGTCCTCCAGCATGTCTCGTACCGCCCCTTGCTTCGCCAGCGGAACGCGTCTATGTGGTTGCCGAATAGGCCGGGCGTCTCCGGTGTCGATGCGGTGAAGCACTTTGTCCGTGCGGCCGTAGTCACTATCGCCTTGGCTGAAGACGCGCTCGTATCGCCCCAGTAGTTGTCGAACCTGCTCCAGCTGTTCTGCGGTCAGGTGGTCGGCCGCCCTCTCCAGTAAGCCTTCTAGCCGGGGCCCCAGGTGTTGCTTCTTCGCCGGCTCCTGTGTCTTGTCGATTGCTGTTACGCTCACTACGGGCTCGCACGTTCCCAACTCCGTCCCGGCCTGGACGTCGTGATCGGTGTCCGTTGGATTTAGCAGTCTCACTGGCACCTCCTCTCGGCACGGCAGCAATGCCCTGGCTACACACAGTCCGTGTACAGGCGTCTTCTGGTCCAGCATCATGTTCCTGGTTCTCTGGCCCTCAAGTCGCGCCGTCACCACCACCTCGCTCCTCGCGGGAACAACCACGTCTTCGTCCAAGACGACCCTGCACATTCCAAGGCGCTCTTCGGGTTGACGGAGTATAACCTCTTCTCCTTTAAGCCGCAGGACCTTCTTGCCGACGTCGACCGTCGCCTCATGGCTCCTGAGGGCATCCAGTCCCAGGATCACCTCCTCAGCCACCTTCGCGACGAACACCCACAGACGAACGGCACTCCGTCCCAAGTTCAGCTCCAGCAGGGCCTCCTTCTCCACAGGCAAGGTGTCACCCGATGCCGTGACAAGCTGGTATGGCCGGCTTGGCTTCCTTGTCGGCAAACCCTTCGCCACGTCAGGTCTGATGATGGTCACGGCCGCCTCGGTGTCCACCAGCACGCGGCACGGCTTTCCTCTTATCCAACCGTCCGCGATGAGGCTGTCATCCATACGCCGGCTGACGGCGCGCAGTGTCACTCGAGGGGATGGTGGTGATGGCGCCGACGTGCCCCTCTCCACGACGGCCCTTACTCGTTTCCCGGCTGCTCTTCCCGGTGTGGGCAGTCTCTCTGCAGGTGTCCGGGCTGTCCACACCCCCAACACAGGCCACTAGGTGTTCGCCGGCGTCCCTCAGCTGGTCTTCTGTCTCCGGCGTAGCGGACACTCCTCGTTCTTGACGTCGGGATAGATGTTACTTTGGCCGCCTCCATCCTTAATGCCGCTGTCAGCGCCTCGTGGATGGTTTTATATTCCCCGAGCATTAGGCGCTGACGAATCTTTGTGTCCCGTACTCCGTCGACAAAATTGTAGGCGGCTTCCCGGGATACGAACTCCAGTGGCAGGTCAACCAAGGCCTTGCTAGCCAGCTGCTCGATCGCAATGGCGAACTCCTGCAGCGTCTCCCCCGGCTGCTGTGATCTTGCCTTTAGCTGGCTGCGGTATGCTGCGGCTAAGCGGTGGTTCCCGAAGCGATCCTCCAGGGCTTCCCAGATGTCCTTGGGCGCCGCCGTCGACTGCACCGCGTTTAGGACTTCCGCGGCTCTTCCCTGGAGGCTGGCTATTAACTGTGTGGCCTCCTCCTCCAGTGACCATCCGTTGTGCCTGGCCACTGTGTCGAACTGGCGGCGGAAGACCTCGAACGTTGACGCGCCGTCATACTTGGGAGGTTTGACGCGCGGCGATGTTATGTCGCGTCCCGGTGCGTCGGTCTTCAAATCCTTCAACCTCCTGCCGACGACGTCCTCCACCATGGCGCTCAGGAACTTGGCGCTGTTGTCGGCCTTTCCTTCCAGCTCATTAACGCGGCTCGCGAGGTCTCCGACGCGTTCGTCCACCTGGCCGATCCGCCTGCCGAGTCCCGTGACGTCCTCCCTCACGCCGGCCAACTGTTCCTCAAATTTCGCGGCGAGGGCCACGTTCGCAACCTTCATTTCTTCCATCTTCTCCGTGAGGTTATCGTTAGCCGTCTTCATTTCTTCCAGCTTTGCGGCCAGGTTGTCATTTGCCGCTTCTGTTTTTGTTGTTAACTCGTTCATCTTCGCGGCCAAGCTGTTATTTGCCGCTTCCGTCTTCTCTGTTAATTCGGCCTTCATTTCCATCATCTTCTCCAAAAATTTTTCCAATGCCGCGTCCATGGTTGGAATGTTCGGTGATGTTATCTTCCCGCTTCCTGACACCAGTGTGACTTTGTGGGTTCGTGAAATGAAAAGTCCAATTTCACCACTCAAAAATGTTCTTTATTTCCACCGACTTACAGTTTAACACTTGCCAATTACACAGAATTACGTGCTGCACACAATTACAATTCACCAGTTCGTCCGTTACAATTTCCTTGTACTCGCGATTACGTAAACTCCGATGCACGCACAGTCTTCTCGTTCATTAACACGTCCTTCGCTAGCACGTCAAACACTGACTGCCTGTCTCTGACACCCTTTTAATACGACTGTCACCGTGCTTCTAGAAGTCTCTGGTTTTTCCCACGAAAGATCCGGAGGGCAGAAGAAGGGGAGAGAAGCGCCTAGGGACAAGCGACCCTTCCCTAACCACCCCTCAGTCAGTGACAGAGACTAATGGGAGGCGTGGCTGGTTTCCCCACAGCTGTGGGCCTCATGCCTACCGCTAATTGAGTGACAATATACTGATTAACCGTGAGACGTTTATGTTGCAGATAAAGGTATGTTAATTTGACGGTATCTGGTCACGTGACATTACGCTCCCGAGGGACTTGTCTGAATGCTGGATAGCTTTGCATGAACTTCTCGTTGCGCGGTATAACTTATATTTATATGCCACACCAACTTTAATGCCGGTACGAAAGTAGTACTCAACCATGAAGACGCAGTAGTCTGTGTTCATATCCAGAGGAAGCTGGTTGTATTAGTTACAAGGCCAGTCACACTGAGAGCGCTGTAATTTGCTTACTGTTCCGCAAAAATTTACGCTTCTTCTCCGTAGAGGGCACTATGATTTCAAGACAGAATCACCAGTCAACTATGACGTCATTCTTGCTCTGTCGGAGGGTGGGAAATATCAAATAAAAATGAACACCGTGTATATCATATGTTTTGACGAGATCTACAATTTGTTGGACGGTAATATTTCTTATGGATTACCATTATGCAAAAGCCATTCAAAACGAATGGGCTTCACAAGCTATTATTGGGAAATTCAATATATAGCTTTCATTTGCCATGAAAATATTCTAAACCGACGATGTTTCTATTAGAAATGCATATATTTGAACATTTCCGTCGTAAGGATTAGTTGCGGCAAGAGGATTTTCTTTAAAATTTGTCTTGTGTTTTGTAAGAAACTGAGAGTAAATATCATGTTCCGTATTTTAAGCTGTGCTGTTCACAGCCAAACGTACAATTACAAGGATTACTCTATAAAATGAGTATATTTTTTCCTAGCGTCTCCAAACAGGGTAACCAGGAAGAAACGTATTAGGAGAACTGTAGTGCGATCCATATAAAGCTGAACCAATTCAACAGGCCGTAAACTGTTTAGCCAATAATTTGACACACGTGCAACTTTGGGAAAATATAATACACAATTGGGAGATTACATTACACTATTTATATCTCAGAGAAAATGTTGAAAGCGTCCTCCACCAGCATCTATACATGTTTGCACTAGTCTCACTATATTCTCTGAAGTTTTACAGAGAATATCTCGCCAATGTCATTTATTTCGTTTAGAATGGATTCCTTGAGAACATCAATTGTCTGTGTCCTATTCTTGTATATAATTTTTAGATACCCCCACAAGAAAATATCCGGCGGGGTTAGGTCAGGGAATCTGGAGGCCACAGACGTTTTGAGATTATTCGATTATCAAAGAAACTGGTTACAAGTTTCGTGGTGTCACTAGATGCATGGCACGTTGCTCCATCTTGCTGGAAATAACCTTCTCTCAATTCGATATCATCTCCGTAAAACTTCAGAGAATATGGTGAGACGAGTACAAACATGTATAGATGCTGGTGGAGGACACTTCCAACATTTTATCTGAGATGTAAATAGTGTAATGTAATCTCCTTACTGGGTTGCATTCTCCCAAAGTTGTACATGTGTCCTATTATTGGTTAATAAAGTTGTGGCCTGTTGAAGTGGTTCAGCTTTATATGCATAGCACTATATCATACTTTCTGTACTTTGCGCAAGACCGTATGGAAGGTAAAACGCAATATCTGGCTTTACTTTAGGACAATTCCCAATTTAGATGTTCTGAGAATAAGGGACAGGCACGAAACCCTTCCAAATTATCAGTGACATTCTCTTTCCATTACATCACGCAATATTGTTCATGTTATAACTTGGTCTGAAAACTTCTTGTGGGGCAGTGGCAGGAATTTGGGTTGTAAAGGGAAACAATGCTGGATAGCACAAGATTAAGGGTAAAAATGTCGATGAAGATGTTCACTGCTTTTGTCAGTTGAAGTTTAGAGATGACGTAACTACATAACAAATGCATACACGAGAAACAGGCAGAATAATACTTCGGTTCAACTGTGATATATACCAGTGCTGCATGACAAGAACGTGTTTGAAAATAACGAATTCCGTGTGTCCGAGTATCACACCTAGTAGTTTCTGTGACACGCATCTGGAAGTCGCGGCTTGATCACTGTTGACTGCGGACAGCGACTTGCAAATTTTGTGGTGCCTTTACTGGAATATTTACTTTCAAAGTATGATTTGCTTTCCATTAGTTTCAGGTGTGCTTTCAGGATCGTGGTACATACTTGTACAGTTACAGCTGTACAGATATTGCGACTCTGCCATCCCGTGCCTTTTTATATCCATTCCTCCTGGAAAATGATAGCTGTAATAGATCTTTGTGTATGTTTCAAAGAGGTGGAATCCTCCCTACAGTCTGTGTCATCATTTATATCCTCTGATGAAAAGAAATTATGCAATTACTCTGGTAACATAAGTGGAGGTCTTGTTGTGAAGGTACAAAGAATTTATTAGTACGTGATTCCCTCTCAGTTTTGATAACATATCAAGTTCCTTCTCTCCCTACCATTCCAATTGTCTCCCCCAATGCTCCTGTCTTATACAAATATATTTTCAGGACGTTTTAGACAAGCTTCGTTGCATTCTTATTTTAAACTGAACTGAAAATTATGAGTAATATTTACGCGAAAACAAAATCAATTATAGAAAACTGTTAAACACAATGGTTTCAATAGTAAGGGCATTGACATTAAAATTGGTTGTGAACTGTAAGTCGATGATCGTGGACTGGTTAAGAAATTTCAATATCAATAACGTTCAACACATTCTTAAGTCCTGTATTATTACGTCATAAGTTAATAGTATCAACAAATAAGACTAAACTAACGGCGCAGTTATGCTTAAAATGGCAAAGTGCAACCATCAAAGTTATTACATTTCATGCATATATTAAATATGAAAAAACGAAAGGATATAATGTATTTAACACCTGATCATTTACAATAATATCCAGTACGGCAAACCCGCATAACAGTGTTAAATTGATTGGGTTCCAATTGGAGCTATGAGTTCTCTTATCCTCAGGTGAATGGTTTGAGGAAATGGATTTTGATGCTTGTTGGCTACTCAGTCGTATTAATAACACGTTGTTTGTTGCAGAATTATTTGGTTTAATTCCTAAGTTTGCTTATAGACTTGGATCGGTGACCACCTATTAGTAAAATTCCTAACATAAATTAAATTTTACTTGAAACCCTGGATTACCTGTTTAAAGCTACTTCCGCGCGGTTTCTATTTCTTCTTTATACGGTGACTACTTCGCTCTAATAAACGTCTAATGCTGCTTCCACTTGCGCTAGTTGCGCTACTCGTAAATTCCCAACATTTCAGACTTATAAATCTTCGCTTCTCTTCTTAACGCGCATAAACACGTCCATCACCTTTTAAGTATATTTTTCTTACTTCACGATTCAGTTCGAAACTTATTCTGACCCCCTATCTAACTTTATCACATAACCAAACCAGCCAACCCTTCTCAAATGTCACATTATTATTGGTTTCTCATTTATTTCAAATTTTCGCATTGGTTTTCAAAATTCATCTAACTCATTAACGTTCAGCCCACCATGAGTTGGGGAACGCCTACCCTGAGTTGTTTGTAACGGTATACATCGTTATCAAATCAGCGAAGTAAATCTCTTTAGCGTTCATGCTCAACTGCTTTTGAAACCCTTTTTGGTCCAATACATTCCTGGCTGGAAATATTCTATAGTTCTCAGACATTGAACTTTTACTAGCACAAAGAAGGTGACGGTCCTTCCTTCCTGTCTCTCCGACGTGTACAAATTTTTTACAAGAATATTTTCTTTTCCTTGCCTGGATGCTAGTATATATGTTGTATTAAATTATAATCTTCCTGTTTTATTCTTGAAGTCAACCGCTATTTTAATAATTACTCTATCTAATATAATTTCATATTATTATAACAAGATTTTATATTAGTTTAGCCAAGTATTTATATTAATTTCTCATCTTTTTTAATTATCTGTTTTCGATTAATTCACCGCCTCCTAATAGATACCTGATACTACAGTTACACCAGGAAATCTGTGTAGCTCCGTTGACGTCTTGATATTCTCATTTAGCGGTGTATCTGGTGCCAAGTGTTCCATTGCTGAGTTTCTTTATCAGTGTGCACGTGAGATCCTGTGAGAATAAGCTGTTACATCTAATGGAGGCCAATAAATATATATCTGAAATGATTTGTAATATTTTTGCAGTCCTATAGTTCAGTTAACAAATGCCAGCAGATACATAGTAGGATGAGATCACAGATGGCGTCAAAGTTGGCGCGTGTATCAGTGACATCAGAAAACATCGAATCTGATGGCTGACAAACAGCGGTTTCCTGTAAGTCCTATGGACAAGCAATCTATCAGCATTTCAACCAGGAGAAAAACTTTAAAATGTACTAAAAAGCAAGGAAGTATTTGGTTTTAAAATATCACCTCAGAAAAACCTGATATAATTAAGCACTTTCAAACCCACAGTTAGGTATACACTATCACTTTGAGGTCCAATATGGTAAAGCAGCTTTAACCATCTAGTTAAGCTTCATCTCTAATATTAACCTCCTTCAGTACTGAGCAGATTGAAAGCCCGATTACGTTCAAGCTATAATTTTAAAACCCGACATTATAAATCACAGATATATAAATGCAAATGGTGTCCTTTAAACAATGCACGTTATTTTTAGTGGTAAGATTTGGTGTTGGTATCTCGTAATCAGTTCTGTAGTATCACGTTTGTGAGGAATTCAGAAGCAATGCCCAAGACAACTAAATGTTTCACTTCAATTGTTATGAAAGTATATTAAACATATTTTAATAAAAAATTTAAACCCATTTATTCTAATATTTTATATTGTAAGAGGTAGTTTTCCACCTCTAAGATAAAATGCATACTATTTTCCAAACAAATCATACCAGATTAGCAACCAAAATTCTATATGAATAGTAAACTACGACTACCAATATTAAGCTCAATGAAATTACCAGAACTCATATTCGACCGGAAAATTACATGGGCTCCTCATATAATTGCACTCAAAGATGACTGTATAAAATGAACATCAATCCTAGAAATAATTGCAGCAAAGAATTGGGAGCAGATCAAAAAGTATTGCAGGAAACATACAGAACAATTGGGTGACCTAAATTGGATTACAGGAGCATAATACACGAGGGCTGTTCAATAAAGGATAATCATAAACTTTTTACGGTCATAATGTTTCGCCCTAAAATTCAAACTTAATATATTCTTTTAGATTAATGTGAAACCAACACACCATAGTAGTTCCATTGTTGGTACTCCTGGTTCCCGCCTGTGAGAACCAGGCAAGTTTAGACATGCTCAGTATCGCCTACCTCTGCAATGGAGGTAACACGCAGTTAAAGAAGATGTTAGATGAAGATCCGGAGTTTCTTTCAAACGTAAACACTGCTGATGAAACTTGCCCTACATTTTGATTCTGAGAGCAAACAGCAAAGCTCAGTGTGGAAATCTCCTTCATCACCAATCCCCCGAAAAGCAAAAGTGGTTGCCTCTGCTGGGAAAGTTATGGTCATCTCATTCTTTGATATTCATGGAACGGTTTATCAGCATGTTGTATGTGCCCACACATCAATAACTGGACAATACTATAGGAATGTCCTGAAAACATTGCAAGTCCATATCAGGCGCAAAAGACCACATTTCCACGAAGTAGGCAGGATGCTGCACCATGATAATGCGCGGATGGATATAGCCACTGTTGTTGCTGAATATCTTGCAAAAATTAACGTGAAATGCATCCCTCACCCTCCCTATAGTCCGGATTTGGCCCCATGTCACTCTTTTCTATTCCCTAACTTGAAGAAACGCCTTCTTGGCAGGCATTATCAATCATCACAAGCAGTGGTGAAGGCTGCGGAGGCGATTTTGAAGGATCTCTGAAATAATGGTTTCCAGCATGTCTCTGAAGACTGGCAGAAACGCTGGGACAAGTACATGACATTCAGGGGAGACTATTTTGAGAAGGACCATCAAAATTATGAGGATGAGTAAAGGTACAGTGTCAAAAATATTGTGATCATTCTTTATTGAACAGCCCTCGTACAACTCCCCAAAACCATCCACATTATATATTTTCGACACAGTTCAGTCGTCAGCACTCAGAATTATTTTAGGAGCATTTTGGATCAGCCCAATCACTAGTCTACAGATGGATGCAAATGAACTTCCTCTTAAAATGCGAAGAAAGCAGCTGAGCATATCTTGCGCAATTAAAAGAGCAGCTCAAAAATAGCTCAAAAATACCTAGCTACATTTTAACATAAGAGTACCCACAAAAGAAGCATTTGTCAATACCTTTTTCACTACGTCTGAAACAGTACTTTTAAGAAGTAAGCGTACCTTTTCCTAATATATCTAAACTTAGGCAATATTCACATATTCCTCCTTGGAGCATTATACTTCCTGAAATCAATAAGGAAATATCGTATTTTGTTAAAAGCCAAACTAATGTAATATACAAGTAGACACTCAAAGAACAATGGAACCAATACCCAAATTATGTTTACATATACACCGATGGCACACAGACAGAAAATGGATGTGGTTGCGCATTAGTTTACCCAGATCATACAATGCTTTACACATTACCATCTTTGGGCTCCATATTTACATGTGAGTTGTACACCATCAAGGAAGCATTACTGCACACATCCAAATAAAATAAAAATAAACCATGTCTGATAGATACAGATTCTCAATCCAGTATAAAAGCCCTACAAGACATCTTCATTTCAAATGAGTTAGTCCACGAAATGCGTGATCTATCATCACTTTTGATGAGACAAGGTAGGAAAGTAGCCTTAATGCGGATACTATCACACTACGGTATTTATGGAAATGAGGATCTGACTCCACAGCTAAGAAAGCCACAAGACTGCCCGTTCATGAACAGATAACTGTACCTTATAAAGGTGCTGTAAGATTGTATTTAGCAACTTGCACAAGCATCGGCAAACAACATGGGAAAATTACCTCCTAGCAAACTAAATGAGATTAGAAAACACCCAAAAAATCATATCCACTCCAAAACTTGAAACGTAAAGACCAAGTTTTGATCACTAGACTGCGTATTGGACACACCAAACTGTCGCGTGGTTATCTGATGAAAAAAATACCGCAAGCTGAATGCAGCATTTGTCATATGGCCATTTCTGTGATCATAATTTCAGAATGTCTGCAATACAAGCAACAACGAGAACAATGTAACCTTCCAAATGTTCAAGATGTCCTAAGTAATCCATCACACACTACAACAGTATTTAAATATTTAAAATTAATTAATATATACAATAAAAGATAATATACATTTTTATAACTAAATGTTAAACTTGTTAATATTATACTATGTAAATACCATTTCCATCATTTTGTCGCAGTATGACTGCATATAAGTTAAAGCCACATTAAATAAAGTAAAAAGAAGGGTAGATGGACAGAGAATTTCTTGAAAATCCACGTGTCGTATCCTTGGAGAATACTAAACTGAATTAATAATGCCCAATTTCATCAACGTTAACAAATGAAGCGTAATAATTGTTACAGCTCTAACACTTTCGTTAAATTTCTTGCATTTCACCAACCTGTTTCCTGAAAACGTTAACGCCAAGAAACTTGTAAATATTACAGCTATAGAAGCCTACGGATGAGTCGTATTATTTTCTGAGCGTACTGCGATGCGCTATTGTTTTCATTTTCGTCTGCACACAGCTGAAAAATGGCGGGTGAACAAAATGATAAATAAAGCCGTGAGACAAATTTCTCATCGATGGAGAATATATTGTTCATTGAATTGGTGACGAAGTTTAAGGATATCGTGGAAAATAAGAGGACAGATGCGGGGAACTAAAAGAGAAAGGTGTCACGGGGAAAATATTGGAAACGAATATAATTCAAATGCATGTGTCACTACTATAAGCACCAAACAACTTGTCAGTATTACGTAAATTTAAAACGAGGTACGAAGAAGGACAAATGACGAGTGACTTGAACCTTTCAAGACGGCAAGTGGATAATGTATAATCTACATAATTTAGTGAATTATAAAATCGCAAAATCATTAATACAAGCAAGGGCGAGATCGCCATATTCTTTTCTATGCATGTTCTAACCTCTCTTGTACTTCCGCAGTAACCTTCATAGCAACTTGTTTCGACAGTCTATACCTCCGTAAAACATTGTCTTCTGATAGCTCCTCAAAATAATTTCTCCTCATAGGCCGTACACTATTACGAATGTCATTTAGACGGTCTTAAGTATAGCAAATCGACATCAACAGCTGCGTTCACGCCCGCTATCTTGACTATTTACAATTGTTAAGGACTTAACATCAGAAATTTGGTGTGTTAGTTTAAAAAGAGATTTAACAGGAGTGTTACGCTAACACTTGTTGGTGAAATGCAATTTTTGTTTTAACTATTGCAAAACCCGTGTTAAGTCTTAACTTCTGTTCTTGAAATCGGGCATAAGTTGGGTATTTAACGGGCTTCCGCTTTGTTGCTATGCTGTCACAGAAATACGCACAGACCAACAGAAGTTTTCCTTATTTCTTTATTTGGAAAATCTCAGATTATGTATATACTTTGAAAACTTTGCATGAAACGTTTGACGAAATAAAATACTCTCTATAAGTACGTAGTGGAAAACATACTAAATACTATATAGCTGGACGTCTCTTCAGTTTAATATTTATTTATTTAGTTTATTTATTAAGTTTCTAAAACCTAAGGGAATTATCTCTTAAACAGCGAAGCACATTAAGTACCCTGTATAAGTTACATCACAAGGGTAGACAAAGGAAGCGCACTTGTCACCAACAGAGTTCTGTTGAGGATAACGGCTGCCACGATGACAAAAGAGTCAGAGAGAAGAGAGATATCCGCATAAGTCCCTGAAATGTGTTGAAAGTTTTTCGTTCCAACGTTATCAAAGCAAGCATCATTACCATGTGTCCCAACTGTCATATACGACGAAACTGAAGAAAATTAAACGAAATGAAGTGTTAAAAGTGAATTCTTGGTATGAGAAATCACGAAAAGCGAATGCAGATTGCGTTCTTGACACGGATCGAAACTCTGCAGCACAACTAAATTGGTAATCCAGTATTTTAGCTAATTGATATAAATTAATTATTTCTTCACACTAGCCGTATATAGGCTAAGGTTTTTGATACATAGAGACAATATGAGCGACTAGACGGATACAAGGAGATTCGTGATTCAAATCCCGGCAGTGGCATTGAATTTTTTATGTTGACTATCTATCAGAACCCCAGTACTTGTTTAGGTCGTTTTTTTATTTACTGATCTATCATAATGATAAATCTACTTTAGGTTCTTCAGCTAACAAGGCTAAGCGCTCTTTGACCTTTACACGGTAACTAATTGCCATCTCTACAAAACGATCTCCTATAACGGAACCTTACGGCAGTTTAATCTTCAAATTAGGATTCTGATTAGAATCGTTTACATACAAAACGTGAACAATGTATTCAGCCGTTGTACATAATATCTGAAGGTGTTTGTGTCCTAAATAAGAAATAAATTGTTTAATCTAAAATAACCTTTATTCCACTTACATTTAATGAAACATAATATTCCTAAAAGTTCAATAAATGCTGTAAGTTAAAACGAATATGGGCACATATTTTGTTAATATCCAAAGGAAACCAGGAGTTTTACAAGGTGATGCAAGAATCGTGTGCGAGTGCCATTTGCAAGTTTATGTACCTTTTTGACCAATTGATTTTCTGGGGATTTCTTTTTATTAAGAAAAGAACTGAACATCATGCCCCATTACAATGCAATACTACATGCTTTATCTTCCGAGATATCAGTTCAGAACGACTTGCGGTGCATTAGCCAGAGAACATTGTTCCATTGATAAGCCCGCAACTTTTATAATACTGTTGAACCACTTATTTTAGATGTTAAGAAGAATAGTTTCTCAGCACTTTGCTTCTGAACTGATGTGTCGTTCACAATGATTCATTAATTTGAACAAAAAAATTTGTTAATGTTGTCTTCACAAGATGATTTCATTTATATTGATATTTCGCAATCGCAAAATCACAGAATTGTCACGTCAGTCACGGTTATTAATATAATTTTTAAGGTCTATTGCATTTGCAAATCTGCTGAACTGTTTTATGAATCTTCTTGTGAGCTCCTCCTTGTATTCGACCATTTCCCGCCGTGGTGAATTATGGCTGCTGCAAGATTCTTCCTTTGTCTGTCGAGCATAGGACAGTGAAATAAGAGATTATCGACACTCTGTTTTCCTGTATTACATGGACAAATTGGCCCACCTCGGTAGCGTGGTGGCAGCGTGTCTGCCTAACGTTCAAGAGGTAACGAGTTCAAATCTCGGTGAGTTACATGGATAACGGTTTTCCGGAGTTTTCCTTATTCTAAAAGACGAATGTCGTGTGACTCTAAGCTCTATGGATCCTGGGCCATGTGGGCATCATTTCACCCATTCCATTCATCGTCCGATATGATTTACCGTTGGAGGGAAAAAAAAGGCAAATTGATTCGTCCATGATTTTAAATCTGTACTTCGTATATTACCGTGTCCAGATATTATAAAAGTGAAATCTGGCGTGATTCATATATTGCTCTTGATACGCTTGATGATGCTTGGGAAGAATCATCCGAATCTCTAGGTAAATGTTTGGAAAGATACTTTCTCACCGCTCTGCCCCCAACCCCCGCCATCCCTATTTCAGCTCACTTGCGTCATTTGTCATTTTCTCCTAGTTTACTCTTCTAAGTTTCAACAGGGTTTTGGAGTGGCATAGCATGGAATTTACATTCTGTAGGTCTTCATTCCTCCAATCGGTGGAGGATTCCGTGTCCCGGTTTCTGTGGGTTAACTCCACAGAAGAGAGGAGAGGAGGCAGTTGTGCGAACCACCAACTGGGTGTTCAAATTTGCAGTTGTTAATCTCCCTGAATTTGTTGTCGACTATTCTCAGTGCAGTCACTCATAGCATACTCTCATCTCGTCCCTCCCTAACTAGGGTGCTCCGTCACGGGCTAGGACAAAAACTCTGCTATAGCTCGAGGTGATAAGTGACTGCTTACAATTTTGACTTGAGGAGGGCGATGAGGCAAGTATTAATTTTTTTTTTTTTTTTTTTACTTTATATACTTTGTGGTTAATTATATTTGTTTCCAAGCGAAATAACTTCAACTTAAAATATCGTTTTATTTATTACGAGGGCTGTTCAATAAAGAATCATCACAACTTTTTTGACAACGTACCTTTACTCGTCCTCATAATTTTGATGGTTCTGCTCAATATAGTCTCTCCTGAATGCGATGCACTTGTCACAGCGTTTCTGCCAGTCTTCAAAGACATGCTGGAAACCATTTTTGAGATATCCTTCAAAATCGTCTCCGCACCCTTCACCACTGCCTCTGATGATGGATAATCCTCCCACTAAGGCGTTTCTTCAAGTTACGGAATAGAGAAAGTTCACATGGGTCTAAATCTGGACTATAAGGTGGATGAGGGATGTACTTCATATTGAGTTTCGCAAGGTATTCAGCAACAACATGGGCAATATGCAGCCGCGCATTATCGTAGTGCACCATCCAGCCTGCTTCACGGAAATGTTTTATTCACCTGATATGTACTTGCAATGTTTTCAGGACATCCCTGTAGTATTTCTCAGCTACTGATGTGTGTGTATGTATAACATGCTGATAAGCCATTCCATGAATTTCAAAGAATGAGATGACCTTAACTTTCCCAGCAGAAGCAACCACCTTTGCCCTTCGGGGGAGTTAGTGATCAAGGAGATTTCCACACTGAGCTTTGCTGTTTGCTCTCAGAAACAAAATGTAGGGCAAGTTTCATCAGCAGTGATTACGTTTGAAATAAACTCCGGATCTTCCTCAAACATCAACTCTAACTGAATGTTACCTGCATTGCAGCGGTAGGGGATACTGAAAATGCCTGAACTTACATGGTTCTCACAGCCGGGAACCAGAAGTACCAACAATGAAACTACTACCGCTTGTTTGTTTCACATTAAGCTAACAGAATATAATACGATTCAATTTTAGTGCGAAAAATTATTACCGTAAAAAATCATGATCATTCATTATTGAACTCTCTATGGACCCCGGACTCATTTGATTCTCATTTCACCCATTCCATTCAGCGTCCGATATGACTTAACGTTAGAGGACGTAAATTACAACAACAACAACAACAAATCATACTTAATTGCTAATTATCTGCAGCTGAAGGTTTCATAAGAAGGTTGACAGGCATGTGTTACTTTACGTCCTCACCTTAGGGAGTTTTGAAGAATTTTGTCGCGAGCTATTATTGCGATAGCGCGGTTGGCGCGCACAAAGGGACAGATAGGGCAGCGCGGAGATAAAAGTTTTGCCGAAACACATAAATATAGATAACGGTAAGGTTGGTCTTTCCAGTGCCGTCTTGATTGTTACAGAAAATTCCGGTAATTTCTAGAACAGTGAGCGGAGCTAAAAGAGAAGCCGCGGACCGCCAGTGAGAGTCGTAATCGGAACTGATTCGTCTGCCTGCAGCTGGGTTTTGAAAGTGAACTATTGTTTGTTGACGTGTGCAGAAGTGACGAAAACTGCATTTGTGTATGTTACGTAATTCTGCTACTGTAAGAGTTGACCAAAGTGTGTTTCTACAGAAATAAAGAGCACTTTGATTTTGTGAAAAAAGGATTTTAATTTTACGAACACACAATGTAACAATATGTAACTACAGCTTCAGGATTTCACCCGAAGTTCACGATGCTGCTTTAAGGGTATACTGTAAGTGTACGTCTTTTTCAAAAACTGGATGCTGCTGAAACTTCGATAACTCCCACAGATCTGCTGTAACTTGAATGGTAATGTTATAAGGGATAACGGACATTCCTTTTAGAACTGGAAGCTGTGTTATTTCTATAATAAACCTGTTTTGTGTTGAATCACTTTTATAAATTTCCACCTAGTTATTGTATATACATATATGTTATTTGTAACTTTTCAAAATGTTAAACATAATACTCTCCTTAGCAATAACGAATCAATCTTCCTTTCTTAGTAAGCAGTACGAATATTCCTGATACGTTTTGTGGTATTAGTGGTACTGTTAATGTAATGGTATTTGTATTAGTGATACTAGTGATGGTAACTATAATGGTTCATTTTCTTCTCGGGCAGGCAGCCAGCCAGGTGGAAAGATGATTAGATATCAACGTTTCGGGAGTGTGCATCTCTCCCATCATCAGGATATTTATAAAATGTTATAACCACAAACGAATTACTGGATATATAACAATTATAAATAAAGACAAAACACTATCAAAATTCGCATTACTGAACAAAAGACTTCTTGTCAGCTTCGACGTGGTTTCACTGTTTACAGGAGTACCTGTTCAAGAAGCCATCCAACTTCTGAAGGAGCATTATCCAGCTGATATCATAGAGCTCTTCCGACATACCCTGACGTCCACTTTCTTCTTTTTTTATGGTACTTGCTTTGAACAAGTAGACGGAGTAGCAATGGGCACCCCTTTATCACCAACTATAGCTAATTTCTATATGGAACACCTAGAACATGAAATACTTCACTTAAACCATTTCATCTCTTTACATACGTGGACGACACTTCTGTAATTTGACCACATGTATCAGAAACTTTGCCTATCTTTCTTGCAGATCTCAACAGCCTTCGACCTCAAATACAGTTTACCATAGAAATGTAGAAGGACGGAACTCTTCCATTCCTAGACATTCTTGTTTGAAAATACAGCAGCAACACACAGGGGCATGCTGTACATCGCAAGCCTACACACACCGATCTCTATCTGAACGCTTATAGTTTCCATCATATTTCTCAACGACTGGGAGTTCTCAATACACTGGCCCACAGAGCTTTGTCTATCTCTGATCCCAGCCACTTGAAATTTGAATTAAAGCACTTGAGACTCACTTTCCGTCAAAGCGGTATCTCTGAATATGACGATGAAGCCTCGATCACCAAAGCTAGGAAAGGAAAACCTGTAATTCAGCAAGCGTCAGATAAGAAAACCGCTACAGCCTGCATCCCGTTTGCCGGCAATCTATCCAGCTGAATCAGCAGAATTCTCGCCAAATACAGCATCAGGACCAGCTACAAGCCACCTCTGAAGATTAAGCATCTGATGAGACCAGTGAAAGGCAAAATGGACTTCCAAGTTCTTGGTATGTACCGCATTTCCTGTGAATGTGGGACACCGTATATAGGACAAACCGGAAGGACCATCGTTATTAGAATAATCGAACATGAACGTAGCATTCGTTTAATGCACCTGAGAAGTTTAGACTGGCAGAGCATTGTTTTGATAACGACCATAGAGCCAATTTTCGGGAGACGACCATTTTGGCAAAATGCATCAATTACTGGGTGTGGAGAATTAAGGAGGCTTTGGCGATTTCCTCTGAAAGGAGCACGATTAATCGTGATGCTGGATTTCAGTTCAGCCCCTCTTGGAAACCGGCCTTAAAAACGTAAATCCATCGAATTAAGAAGCAAAGATCAATACATCTTGATAATCAAGTTAGGTAGTTACGTTTCTTTGACACAATTTTCTATACTCACGCTATCTCCTTACCTGGCATTTAATTTACTGAAATCAGTCTTTTGTTCAGTAATGCGAATTTAGATAGTGTTCTGTCTTTGTTTATAGTTGTGGTATATCCAGTTTTTCATTTTGTGTTTATAACATTTTATAAATATCCTGATGATGGGAGAGATGTACACTCCCGAAACGTTGATATCAAATCATATTTCACCTGGCTGGCTGCCCGAGAAGAAAGTGAGCGTATTTGTCACCAGGAAATTTTCAGGTCTTATTTTAACTATAATGATAGCAGTAATCATAAGAATATTACAGTAGTGGTATCAAAAGTAATGAGTCATAAGTGTTGATAATGTTGATGGTATTAGAATTAATGATATGAACTTTAGCATAGTGGAAGTACCAGTGCTGTTATTGCTACTACTAGAATAGTGATAGTATTCTTAACTTTGTTGTAGTACTAATAATGCTAGAGGTATCAGTATGGTAACATGTATCAGTTTCATACATTTGCGGTAGTGTTATTAATGTCACAACAGTATTAGTGCTCGTATTGTTAATGACTGAGTTGTGTTGGGGATAGTGATAGAAATAGTAAGTTAGCCTAGTGGTAGTGTAAGTATCGGCAATTATAGCAACATTATCAATAATGTTAGTTGCAGGAAAACCAACTTTGGTGTCTATGCTCAATGATTATGTTTGACTGATATTTAACGTCCTCTCAGGTGGTTGAGTAACAGCGAACGATGAATGAAATGATGATTAAATGTACCCAGGGTTCATAAAGCTTTGAGCTACCAAACATTCATCTATCAGGATAATGAAACACAGCGACAAAATCTTAACCAGATAACTCAACCTGACGGAGATTGAAACTCAGGACCTATTTGTCGTGAAGGAGACATCCTACCACCTGCGGTACATCGCTACATTCTACCACCTGCATTGCTGCCGACATAGCTGGGTCATTCCTAGTGTGCCCCCGAGACAACAAATACCTGATGGTAGGCGTGGACTACTTCACCAAGTGGCTGCAGGTATATGCCATCCTGAACCAGGAGGCGAACGTAATTGCGACTACCTCGTGTAGCAGCTGTTCTATCGTTTTGGGGTGCCGTTAGAGCTGCACAGTGATCATACAACCAATTTTGAGTCTAACCTGATGAAGGAGGCAATGGAAAGACTTGGGGTGAAAAATACCCGTACAACATCCCTACAACCACAGTCGGACGGCATGATCGAGAGGAACATCAACACCATAGAAGAACATCTGATGAAGCGCGTGGCCAGCCGTCAGCGAAACTGGGGCGTCAACTTGCCACTGTTCTTGCTGGACTACCGCTCGTCAACACACGACACCACTGGGATGACGCCAGCAAGTATAATGTTCGGCTGAAGGTTACACCTGGCTTTTCGGAGCCTCCCCCCACACCCGGAGACGAAATAGCCAGTAACCGAGAATGTGCAGAACGTCGTGAACCATCTCCACGACATTGATTAGTGGCTCGCCAGAACATGCAGATACCAAGTGACCACACGAAGACCAGGTACAACAGCAAGCCAACGACCTAGGATTCCAGCAAGGTCAGCTGATCTGGTTGTACCACCCTACCCGGACCAAAGGACGCTGCCCAAAGCCTCAACAACCGTGGTAAGGATCCTACCGGGTAATAAAGCAGAATAACGACGTGGTCTACCGCATCCAGACGATACTCTGAGGAAGGATGTTGGTGGTACACCTTCATTGTGTTTGCTGCAACGATGGTGCTGTTCGGGACGATCAGTCCTGAGGAGGCAGTGTCGTTGGGGCATTGTTTTGCGGCGGGCCCCAGCCAACGCGTAGGCGTGGAGCGGACGTTTGCCGAGAAAGAGACTGAAACAGCGAGAGAGAAAGGGACAGAGATAGTCTGGAATTTCCCGCTGCCATCGTGATTATTGTCGAACGATCCACTGAGTTCTAGAACAATGGCTGGAGGTATAAAAAAAACCAAAGGGCCACTTGTAAGTCAGTTGCTATCGAGTTGAGTTCTTAATTGTATGTGCGTAGCTGTGCAGTAATTGTTGGAGTACAAGACTGATATCTTTCTTTTGTTTACGTGTGGTGAAGCAACAAGAGATCTGAGCACTGCGTTTGTGTATGTTACATTATTCTGCTGCTCTCAGGATTGCACAAAGCGTGTTTTTACTCTTTATAAAACGCATTTTAAATGTCTGCAAACGTGACTTATAATTCTGCGAACGCACGGGTCTCAATAGCAAACGAAAGGCAAGAGCGGCTATCAGTCGAGGAAGGCATGAGCATAAGCTATAATTTATGCAATAATTAAAATCAATATCAAACATATCTCGAAAAGTATTCTAACTATACGTTATGGATTAGTGACTTTAAAAATGCAAAAAGGTTCATACGGAAGACTGAAGAAGATATTTGCAGATAATGCTGAACTTACGGTTTGTCACGAAAATAACTTAAAATTAGGTGTTATGATAAACGGTTTAATCGCTTCTAAGAAAATGAAAATTATGTATCTTCTTATATAACAATGGTAAATTGAAGTGCAGTATGCCCATTTATTTTAAATCTCGTGCCACGTACTTGGAAGATGCCAATATAAAGCATTAAGTTTACTGTTCATCTAAATATTCGATTTTGAGTGATTCTGTTCACTGATCAATATAGAGGTTGAAGCTATTATTTTAGAAGGATTAGGACGAGATGACGTTCGAGTGGAGTATCTCGAAGCCCCAGGTTAGGAAGCCCTCTAGAAGCGTAACTGGTTGGGATGAAGATGAATGCAAATTAATTTCTCACCTTTAGTGACGATCTTGAAGAAATTTAGAAGTTTCTGCTGCAACTCTGGATAATTAGGCGCATCTATAATTGTTGAGCGATGAGATCATTTTCTTTCCCAGGATCGTGGAAACGGAGCTGAGAAAGATAGCAGTACTATTTTTGAAGAATGAATAGTACTCTTCTTGTTTAAAGATGGAAATTCAATTCCTGATCAACCATTTTAAATTCTTTGAAACAATTACAAGTATTATTAATGTAGTCTTTTTACAACAAGTGGTATACTCCACGGTGAACTATTTCTATCCTTGCGGAGAGGCTACTTATGCATCTTCGATGTACACACAAAATTGTTTTTGCACATATTCGGATAGACAAATATACGTCTAAACCCTAATACTTTCATAAGCAGAAAAAGAAAATCTTTTAAAGCAGTTAACAACTTCTTCTTAAATTACATTGTCATGGTCACATATTTACCTACTTTACATTATCTTTTTATTCTTTTATTACTAATATTAATGTATTTGACTATTCTTAACAAGACATGAAGTATAAAAATAACTGCTACAAGAATAGCGTGTGGAGTTTTTCCTAAATTTGATATTATCTACATTTTTAGAGATCCTCACCAAATGTAACGGTGAGGAGGTACGAGCACATCGACTGTTGCTGTTTTTTTTGTGCCCCTTATGGGGTACCAATAGGAGGGAGCTATGAGATGAGAGAAGCCAATGGCCGAAAGGAGCCCAAGGCGTCCACCACATTATATATAGAGAACCCATAGAAAGACTAAGTGTTATGATAGGAGCACGGAATTCGAAATTTAATTACGAGTAATGCAGTGCACCAACTAAGAAATTAACACTGTAATAATTAGTCTACTGTATTCAAACATTTTGATTGGCAGCATAGATTTAAAATACAAAAGGTTAACAATCGGAAATGCGAGGGAAATGTTCGTACTTCACAGACCATCAATCATCAGCACTTGCCAAGTGTTCTCCGGAGCGTTGAATCGTAAATAGTTTACAGTAGTGTAAACTACTACTTCTGCTTTCCTTTGTTTATTACGTATACAGTAAGTAATGAAAATGCCATTACATCTCAATCAAAAAGTCAATATTGTATCTTTAACCACCTGTGTAGAAACATGTTCTCAAAGAAGGTTCTCTCTCTTTCTGTCGCTCTCCCTCTCCTTTCTCTCTATGAGTTAGTATGTATATTGCGTGTCTATGAACAGTATAGCTCAGATATACAGTAACCTTGATTTTTCCATATTTTAAACTTGCGAATGGAAATATCACAAAACTCTCGTCATTAAAATCTCCGAGTAACTAAGGTACAAGAATTTAGGGCTCACTTACAGTTTACCGTGAATGAGCGAATTAATTGGGGAATTTAATTTCATGCTGGAATGCTGCCATAGTAACTCAATGGCCAGAGGACCGGATAAGGACCAGGAATTCTGTGGTTCAAAATAAAACACTGTTACACTTATTTTACCTTTCTCTTCCATTCCAAGGTGTTGCCATTTTTCAAGCGATGTTTGAGCTACACGGAATTTGTCATATTATTGTGTGTTCTATACCATTCCCTTTACATTTGTTTCATGTTTCAATTTTAACCAGTACTTCTGGTATGGGAAACTATTCTCAATTCGCCAAATACAGCTCTACCTAACTTCGTTTTGCCCTGATCCCTACATCCGAGATGTTGGTAAAAACAAGTGAGCTCTATGGAATACCCAGACCGATGTAGTATCAGTCACGGAAAGTTTAAGACAAAAGGAGGGGGAAGTCGAAACGATAAAACCAACCGGGCAGGTCGTGGGCGTTGAGGCACCGGAAAATGTTACTAAAGAAGTAGGAGAAGGTGAAAACACGCACTTAGGAGAATCTATTTGCATATATTAAGCCCAGGTAATTCAAAGCAGGCGCAATGTGCCAACATACACAGTATCCATGCTACACAAAGAGGATGGAAAAAAACAATATATCAACCAAAGTGACAAGCGCGATAATAGGAGTATACAGAGTCAACCAGACTACAAAAACAGTCTTTTACATTGTTTAGTATAACCAATATTTTAGAGGCATCTGTGAAACATCGTTATAAGGAATATTGTTGCGCGTATAGGCTGAGTAAGATCTCGAAATTACTGTAATCATTATTATGTAACATTTATTTCCGGTGCCTTGAGTTTGGGCAAAGCTGTTTGTTGATTATTAAGCTTAAATTCTACTGACTGGCAAAACATGTACTTTGGACTGGGGAATCACAGATCCCAGAAGTAATGCTTACGTGGTCAGTAACAGGTCCAAACATGTTCAATGATATAAATAATTATTGAACAATATGGTGCAATAGTTGGGAGGAAACTAACAGTTAGCATGGGAATCGCTGAGTTGGATTTTGGGTAGGATCCCTATTTCAGCTTGGTAGAGCTGGCACCCGCGGAGGACTTGACAGAAAGATTTGAGAGGGGACTTGCTGATGCTCTCTATATACGTTAACAAGAGTTTATTTTAAAGTGCTGCTACGAGTAAGATCGCCAGGAGGATGCACCGGACCGTACATATCTTGCCAGTTGCACAAGGTTCAGCCACACAAACAACGCATCTCTAAAGGTATAGTTGCATTATGTTATTGTGTGTTTAAATATTACTAAAGTGCCCCTGATCTCATCCAGATCCAGGGAGTGCCCTGTAGAAACGCTAGGGATTTCTGAAATACAGTTACTCAGTTCATTTTGAATTAGATGTTTTTTTCTGCTTTACCATATCGTTAGCTACGATCCGAGTTACATGCGGTTAAAGGTTAAAATCCCTTTCCTTTTAAACCCATACAACACCTGGTAGTTTTGTCATGTAGCACCGGGTTCCAAACCATGTACCTTTGCAACTCTCGCAATTCCTATCAACCCCCAAAACCGTCATGTGGCAATATGTTAGAACTTTGAGAGTCCTCTTTTAGGCAGAAGTTTCCTCAGATTATTTTATAATTTTATCTTTATAATTGTTTAAAAATACAACACATGTTTTGGGAATATATATGGAAACATGGTTTTAAAATTATTGCTAAGGTAAAATCATATTGAAAACATTAAGTAAGATAACATTAAATAACTAAAATGTAATAAACTTGTATACTAAATAACATACTTTCGACTTTTTATCGAACTAGGCATGAAAACAATTGTGATTTGCTCATTATCAACCATTTATATTCGTTTAAATTGAGAATCTCACTGACATTTCCTTTTCTTTTGATCTTTAAGGGCAGGATGCTCGTGCTATGCATACTTTATTTACACATTTCCTAAAACACAGTAACTGAAATAACTTAGCAGCTATAAATCGGTTTGTTGTCAAACCGTGCTTAATAACATTTATTTAGTTTTCTGGTTTGTACGTGACATTTTTTGGCCATAAACAGAACATACACTGCACCAGGTGAGTATTTTACTAACATGGTGAGCAAACAAGAGCGGTTTTTTTTACCCATAGCAACAAGATAATTCATTTGGAATTTAACTGGAGGTATAATATGTTTGGTGCTATTGTTTCGCGCGCGGGCGCGCGCAAGTCCTTTGGGGTATAGGAAAACAAAATGAGAAAATGGGTGAATTTTTGCTGAAATATGTCCACGATCCATAGAATTAACGTCCTAACTGCAATGTCATATCCATTCCCTTTCCCCCATTTTGTTCGGTGTAGCTGTAGTTACGTGAAATAGAGAGATGGAAGGATAAGAGTGTGAGGAAGAGAAGGAAGTGGATGTTCTCAGCCTTTAGCTTAGTTCTACATATATGGGCCTTACTCCGGACCACTTATGTGGAAACCCATCATTTGCAGTCTGTTGTGTTTTACAGGAAGATATCCCGCAAAAGACATACATACAGACTAGTCCTCTGATATGATTCCAAAATAAAGAAGAGAGATATGCCGCCAGCTCTTGAATTTGTACAAGAGCTTTTAATTCTGGAAGCTTAACTTTTTAATTTAGTTACAAACTTTGTTTTGCTATCGGCTTCTCTGACGTCAGAAACAAAATTTAATAAATATCTTCGGGGTATTCCTATTCTTCTAGTTCCTTATGCATGCTGCTTTGGGTTAATTGATGTTGCACATATTTTCAGAACTAAACTGAAATTAATATAGAGGTAAATATAGTCATTTATTTTAATATTACCAATTATTTAGTAGTTTGTAATTCTCTATAAGTTCTGTAGATATGCAGATGTTTTCGCAATTGTTACTTTTACTTATTGCACAAAATCATGAGCTCTGACTCCATAACCGTTCTTTTTCACATTTTCTTCTCAACATCCCTCCATGGCTCCTTAAAGCTGTTAGGTCAAATTCTGAAACACTCTGGCTATATGTATTGTTGATTCACAGATTAGTGGCAATATTTAAACTACCATGGAAGAAAATAATTTTGGACGTCACTTTGTTGCTGTGCTCAGAATTATCTTTCTCCATCATGATAAATCTGCATTCATACTTCAGAATAGAAGCTTTAAAACCAGACCAGCGGCTTTCAAGTGACTTTAACGGCAGCAGCGTCACGCCATAAGCAAAAATAATATATAAAATAACTTCTGAAATATGCCATTTCTCCATACCAGACAGGCTAAAATGATCCAGTGTCGCAACCAAATACAACAATTAATTTTCGCACTTCAGGAAAATTATAATGTATACATTCAAAGAGTGCTGTAGTAATTTTGGAATATGCTGCTGTACTTGCGATATAATTGCCTGTCTGATTATAAAGTGAAATCCTCTAATCATAATCAAATTTTCTGGACAGGGTCAAAATCAAATAGACTCCTGACCTTTACAGTATGGTTTTCGCGCTTCCCCCCTGAGCGGTGTATAATTTGCGCTTCTTTCGGCGCGGTAAGGAATTTGTGATTCTAACTGGGCAGTATGAAATCTGCGCTTCCATCAGGGCAGTATGGAATTTCCACTTCCATCTGGGCAGTATGGAATTTGCGCTTCTATCTGGGAAGTATGAAAATTGCGCTTCTATCTGGCCAGTACGTATGTTGCGCTTCTATGAGGGCAGTATAGAAATTGCGCTTTTATCTGGGCAGTATGGAATTTACGCTTCCATCTAGGCAGTATGGAATTATCGCTTCATTCAGGTTGGTATGGAGTTTGCGCTTCCACCTGGGCAGTATGGAATTTACGGTTCTATCTCAGCAGTATAGCAATTGCGCTTCTATCTGGGCACTATGGAATTTGCGCTTGTATCTGGGCAGTACGGAATTTCAGTTTCCATCTGGGCAGTATGGAATTTACGGTCCTATCTCGGCAGTATAGAAATTGCGCTTCTACCTGGGCAGTATGACATCTGCGCTTTCATGTGGGCGGCATGGAATTTGTGCTTCTATTTCAGCAGTATGGAATTTGTGCTTCTATTTGGGCAGTATGGAATTTGCGCTCCCAACTTGGCGGTATGGAATTTGCGCTTTGATCTGGGCCGTGTGGAATTTGCGCTCCCATCTTGGCAGTGTGGAATTTGCGCTCCCATCTTGGCAGTGTGGAATTTGCGCTTCTAATTGGGCAGTATGGAATTTGCGCTTCTAATTGGGCAGTATGGAATTTGCGCTTCCATCTGGGCAGTATGGAATTTGCGCTTCCATCTGGGCAGTATGGAATTTGCGCTTCCATCTGGGCAGAATGGAATTTGCGCTCCCATCTGGGCAGTATCGAATTCGCGCTCACATCTGGGCAGTATGAAATTTGCACTCCAATCTTGGCAGTATGAAATTTGCGCTCCTATGTGGGCATTATGGAATTTGCGCTTCCATCTGGGCAGTATGGAATTTGCGCTTCCATCTGGCCAGTATGTAATTTGCGCTCCCATTTTGCCGGTATGGAATTTGCGCTCATATCTTGGCAGTGTGGAATTTGCGCTTCTATCTTGGCAGTATGGAATTTGCGCTTCTATCTTGTCAGTGTGGAATTTGCGCTTCTATCTTGGCAGTGTGGAATTTGCGCTTCCATAGGGGCAGTATGGAATTTTCGCTCCCAGCTTGGCAGTATGGAATTTGCGCTTCCATCTGGGCAGTATGGAATTTGGGCTCCCATCTGGGCAGTATGGAATTTGCACTCCCATCTGGGCAGTATGGAATTTGCGCTTCTATCTTGGCAGTTGGAATTTGCGCTTCCATCTGGGCTGTATGAAATTTGCGCTCCCATCCTGGCAGTGTGGAATTTGCGCTTCCATCTTGGAAGTATGGAATTTGCGCTCCCATCTGGGCAGTATGAAATTTGCGCTCCCATCTGGGCAGTATGGAAGTAGTATAGAATTGAGAGAATCAGCACAGTGTAGATACGATGTTGAACTCTCCTCTGTGTTAATATATTAGTGATGTAGAATGCTCATTGATTTAGAACTCTCCTATATGAAAATCGAGTTGTAAAAGAAGGGGAGTGTTGGCGTAGTGCCGTTCTCCCCTGTGCAGTGAGATGTGTTTGAGGGTTGGGGTGATGATGATGATGATGATGATGATGATGATGATGATTGTGTGTGTGTGTGTGTGTGTGGGTGTGTGTGTGTGTGTGTGTGTGTGTGTGATGTGTAATGTGTGATGGGTGGGATGGGTAACGGGGGTTCCGGGGATGTTTGAAATAAATGTGAATTCTTTTCGATGTGTGTGTGTGCTTGAACTCTCATGTATGAATATCGAAGTCTAGGGTTCGATATTGTGATGGGGCGGGTTGGGTAACGGGGGTTCCGGGGATGTTTGAATTAAATGTGAATTCTTTTCGATGTGTGTGTGTGTGTGTGTGCTTGAACTCTCATGTATGAATATCGAGTGTAGGGTTTGATATCTATTACGTTTAGTGTATGATATATGATGTAGTATCGTTATTCTTTAGATAAAAGAATATCGAGAGAATGATTAGGTATGTTTACTGGGAGAGATTTATGAAAATAAATGTAATAAGACATTCTGGTAAGGGGTGTTCCCTATGCAGAATCTCTCCTTGAGCTATTGTATCCAAGAGCGATGTAAAGGTTAAGAAAAGGTTAAATTCCATTCCCGCATCGAGGTACGAGAAAATATAAATCTATTCCACATTGATGAAGTATAAGAATGGAAATGTAAATCTATGTGAGAGGGTCGCATGACAAAGAAATGTCCCCTCTAAGCATGATAAAAGTGGTACATAGCAAGTGTATATAAAATAAAAGCACTACCCATCTCTTTAAGAATGATAAAAAAAATTGAGAGAAAAGTATAAGAATGCAAATGTAAATCTGTTTGAAAGGGTTTTCATGATAAAGGAACGCTCCCTCTAAGCACGATAACCTAAAAAGAATATTCCCTCTAAGCATGATAAAAGTGGAACATAACATCGAAAATAAAATAAAAGCACTTACCATCTATTTAAAAATGATTAAGATAACGAGAGAAAAGTATCTCATCTTCAAGTAGATATGAGTAATACAAAACTGATCAATCAATACGATAATATATATACGCAAGTAGGGGTCTATAGTGTAGATATCCTAACTATTCATGGCAAGGTATCACCCTCCATATAAAAAATATGTCTAGAAAATCTCCCCTCAGTATTACGAATACTCCACTGAACTACATCCCCCTTGGTATGTAGGTCAGAGAAAAAAAAGAGTTAATCTCTCCAGACTGGTGACAGGGGTGATCAAAACATTCCTATTGCTGTAGCGAAGTCTAATTTTGTCAAATAACTTTAGGAAAAAAAGAATATATTTTAAAATTAAACGAATGAATCTATATATTTGTATGAATGATGAAACAATACTATGAATGTGTTAGTATACCAAATGTAAAAAAAATCAAATGTTCAGAAAAATATATTTTGTACAAGTATGTATGTGTGTAAAGAAATGTGTAACTATATCACCCTCCCCTCCAAGATGTAGGGAACGAATCACAGTTAGTGTGCGCACGCAACATGGTGTTTGGGAAGGAGAGATACGGTTGGAGGGGGTGTAAAAAATGATGAACCTATATAAAGTTTAAACTATGATAATAAAGTTACTAGTAATACCTTCGAACTTATAACGTAGTCACAACTACTTTAAACATATAGCGTAATATGTAGACAGTAACACCTCTGCCGGACGGAGGGGGGGAGCGGAGCATCTGTTAATAAATACCGCAGTACGGATGTGTGAGGAGGCAGTCGATTCTCTGGAAATATGGATCCTACAGGTAAGATAGAAAAGTTGTATACTGTAATTCATTTTTTATCTCTGTTTACGAAGAATGTTGAAGTAATACTGATTCGTGTGTGCTTATATGTATGTTTCAGATCATGAGATGCTACAGCTAAATCAACTAGCTGAAGGTGGAACACATCTTCCCACAAAGAAACTACGTGAATTAGATCAGTCCGTTCAACACATCATTCGATCCGTCAAAACCGTGAAGACCAGATATGGTGAACGGGTCGTCGTCGAAACATCAGATTTCCAAGTCTTCCTCCCGGAGAGATTCAAACACATGACCGCAGCGCAGAAAGATCTACTAAATCGTGGTGACTGCATACTCCAATACCATGGCGAGGAAACACTAGAAAGTGGTTTCAAACGACATAAATTGTCTTTTTTAAGCAGCCCGTAATGTCGTCAAAAGGTGAGTATAATTATTGAACAAAATTTCATAAAAAAAAGTGATAATGTAGTTACTTGCATGTAAATGTGAAATCGTACATGTTGTATTAGAACTTGAAGTGTTAATTATCGCACGTCATGTAGTATTAGTAATTGAATGTAGTTACTTGCATGTAAATGTGAAATCGTACATGTTGTATTAGAACTTAAAGTGTTAATTATCGCACGTCATGTAGTATTAGTAATTGAGAGTGAACGTTGTAGGGTTAATTTTCATGTGTAATAATTACGTACATGTGATTATCGTAGTTCAGTTACGTTATTTCACATGCATGTTAGTTACGTTTGTTTGTTACACGTAAAAGTAACGTTGTAGGTGAAAAAGAACGTTAATTTATATGTGTAAAACGTACATGTGAATATCGTAGTTCAGTTACGGTATTTTACATGTATATGGTTTACGTTGTGTGTTTTTATCATTTATGTAAGGGAGAGAGCATTACGTAAAACAGTTACATACTATCTGAATATTGTAGTTACGTGATGATAGCAATAATTGTAAAATACATAATCATTATGTAACTATTTTCATATGTAAAAGTTACATGCATGTTACGTTCTACGTAAAGTATAGAGTTTACGTAAAATTGAGATTCATACATGTAAAAGTTATTAACATGTATGTTATTTCTGTTACCACCTTACATACATGTAAATCAATGTTCCCGTATGTAAAGTTAATCGAATGTTGTAATTGCTTTTTCAGAAACGACGACAAGATGCTCCGATACTGCCACCGGACAACCCTCGATTCAGCAAGATGAAACCTGTTCGAACGTGACCCAGGCTGAACGATTACGATGTATTCACAGTGAGTCTGCTTTCAAAAAACGATTATCCACCTACGAAATTCACAACTGTGTTAATATACTTGACCCCGTCATATTCTTAGCAGAATGCAAACCTTTAATTTTGAATGAAATTGATAAGGGCTTAAACATGTATAAATCAGGTCTTAAGATAGGATCCTGTTTATCCTGTCAATATGTCATATCACAAGAGAGCGATAATATTCATACATTTAACTTTAACAGTAAACTTGAGGTGATATTGCAATCTACAGATAAATCTATATGGTATGAAGAGAAGATTGTACAACCTATACTAGATCATATGGATAATTTTGAATCGCGTACCACTTCAAAAGCTTTATACAGTATTGAGAAATTAACAATATATGTGACACAATACGATTCATTGAATGCAGGGATGTATACTGAATTACCCGACTTTATAAAATCGAAGAGAGCTGTTATTAACATTCGTAATACTGATAAATATTGCTTTGCATACTGTCTGTTAGCATCCAAATACCCAGTAGAACGTAACAAGAATCGACCCACCTCCTATAAAAGATATGATTTCCGTAACGAATTTAACTTTGAGAATATAACATTCCCCGTATCATTGAAAGATGTAGAAAAATTCGAGAATCAAAATTCAAATATTTCAATAACGATATACGGTGTTGAAAATAAATCGATTATTCTCTTATATCAACCAAGAGAGATAAAATCACATCATGTTAATCTTTTAATGTATAAAAGACATTATTGTCTGATAACAGACTTGTCACGTTTGCTAGGAAAGCAGCTAACTAAACATAATGGGCGAAAATGGTTATGTAACAATTGTAACTTGTATTTCAAATCAGAATCACGTTTAAATAGCCATAAAAAGAGGTGTATGATGAATCAAATTATCAGAATGCCCGAGGCTGGTAAAACTGATCTCGTTGAATTTAACGCATATTCGAAATGTCTAAAAGTTCCATTCGTGGTTTATGCAGACATAGAATGTATCTTACGTAAGGTAGATTCGTGTCAAGATGTATCGAGTAAAAGCTGGACACGTACCATTCATAAACATGAAGCATATGCAATTGCATTACATTTGGTCTGTAGTTATGATAAAAATTTAACACGTTTCAAATCATTTGAAGGTCCATATGCAATTGAAAATTTTCTTAAAGAATTAACGTTAATTGCAAATCAGGTCATTAATATATATGCTAATAAAATTGAAATAAGTATGAGAGATGTGGATGAGCTAGAATATCAAAATGCAACACGATGTCACATATGCAAACGTGAATTTCTTAACTCGTGCATAAAGGTTCGTGATCATTGTCATTTGACTGGAAGTTACGTTGGCCCAGCTCATAAGCACTGCAATTTAAATAGGAAAATGCCAGGATTCATACCAATATTCTTTCATTGCTTGTCAAAATACGATGCTCATTTCATAGTAAAGAAACTAGGTTACGATACGGAACCTATCAACTGTATTGCACAAACCTCTGAAAATTACTTATCCTTTAGCAAAAGATATACAAATTCGAATGGAATGAGTATATATCTAAGATTTCTGGATAGCTATCGTTTTTTGGATTCAAAACTTAGTAACCTTTCGGATATGTTAGAAGCAGATGATTTTCATTACACCAATAATATGTACACGAATCCTTTGCATAGACAACTGATGAAACGTAAAGGTGTCTTCCCGTACACGTATGTGGATTCTATAGAAAAATTATACGAGAATAGTCTACCATCCAAACATCAGTTTGATCATGTAAGCGATGAGGATTATAGTCATGCTAGAACGGTATGGAATGAATTCAATGTTAAAAATCTGGGTGAATATTTAAATATATATCTTAAGTGCGATACATTAATACTAACGGACGTGTTTGAACGCTTCCGTGAATTAAGTATCGGTTTGTACGGACTCGACCCGTGTCAGTATTACACACTTCCCGGGTTAGCCTATGATGCAATGTTAAGAACGACTGGAGTACAGATTTCATTATTAACAGATAAGACTATGCTAGATTTCTTCGAAAAAGGAATACGAGGTGGAATTTGCACTGTGTCCAAACGGTATGCAAAGGCGAATAACAGATACATGACTAGCTATGATAACACTCAACCAACTAATTATTTAATGTACGTTGACTGCAATTCTCTATATAGTTATACAATGGAAAATAATAGCTTACCATACACTGATATAAGGTGGCTAACTGATGCTGAAATTAAATCAATAGATTTTATGTCTATTACAAGTGATTCTGACGTGGGATATGTGTTGGAAGTAGACTTTAAATATCCACAGGAACTTCATGATATACAAAATGATTTGCCATTATGCCCTTTGAATGAAATCGCGCCAGGTGATAAGTATACAAAATTGCTAACAACATTGAATGATAAAAATAAATACGTATTACATTATCTCAATTTTCAACAATGTGTTAAACTTGGTTTGATTCCATTGCGTATACATAGAGTAATAGGTTACAAACAATCTAACTGGATAAATCCTTACATTGAACTCAACGTTCGTAAACGTATTGAAGATAAGACGAAATTTGGTCAAAATCTATGGAAGTTAATGAATAATTGTGTTTATTGAAAATTTATAGAGAATGTAAAACGTTATAATTCATTTCATTTAGCTACCAGCTGGAAACGAGCGCGTAAATTGTTAGCTCGACAGACATGTATAAGGTACGTGATTTTTGATGAAAATTTAATAGGTATAGAATTGGTCAGAGATGAAATATTGATGAATAAGCCAATATACATAGGACAAGCAATCCTGGATCTATCCAAACATAAAATGTATGATTTTTATTATGAAATTCTGAAGAAAAAATTGAAAGATGTAACTTTAATCTATACGGACACGGATGCTTTTCTCTTTGAATCTATCTGCGATATATATGAATTTATTAAAACCAATATACATTTATTCGATACATCGAATTATCCAATGGATAATGTGTATGTTATTCCGTTAGCAAATAAGAAAATTTCAGGATTATTCAAGGATGAGCTAGCCGGTAGAGTGATGACTGAATATGTAGGGCTGAAATCGAAATTATATAGTTATCGATATGATACTGAAGTGATTAAAAAATCAAAAGGTGTAACAAAAGATTCGATGAGATTCATAACCTTTGAACAATATCTCTCATGTATTACACATCCTGACACTATACATCGAAGCATGCAGACATGTTTCAGAAGTTATAAACATGATGTTCATACCATTGAATCTAATAAGATAGCTTTAAGTGGTATCGATACAAAACGATACATTCCCAATAATTCATTTTCAACATTAGCATGGGGACATTATGCTATAGAAAATTGTCAAGTGTAATTTTCTTTTTCTTTTCTCAATAAAGCATAGATTCAACTGAGTTAAAAGGTATTACTAGGCCACGATAATAACATATTACTGTATTTCAAAAAAAAAATAATTGAGTTTCAAGTATAATTGTAAAGTGTGTTACAACTGAGTTAAAAGGTATTACTAGGCACATGATAATAACTTATTACTGTATTTCAAAAAACGAAATAATTGAGTTTCAAGTATAATTGTAAAGTGTGTTACTAATTACATGATAATAACATATTTACATCATTTTAAAATATATTTACAAATTATATCAAAATGTTATTATCATATCTCCGTTAAGGGGTGAGGGGGGGGGATTTATATATAATCAATGTGAACTATGCATGTACAAAGGCTCTTATTTCAGCTATAATCATGTATGATGTTTGTTTAACGTATATTACTAATTACTTCAAATTGTAATTATCATGTTTACGTTAAGGGTAGGTGAATTTATATATACTCAATGTGAACTAGCATGTACGTTATGTTAAAATCTCTACAATTAAATGTTAATTCAACTATAATCATGTATGATTTTTTTTAAAAAAAGTATAAAAATGTTATTATCATGTTTAAGTTAAGGAGATGTGAACTAGCAGTTACAGAAGATGTCAGGAATCAATGTGAACAAAAAAAAATAAAACACAATATATCATTAAAATTATATTTCTTTATTGAGTTGTGTGTTTTTATTTATACAAGGTCCACCTCATTAATCCATTCACGGGTAGGAAATCCTAACCATTTCACCAGAATCCTATCACCACGACATCTGATGATCCTTTCAACTAAATACGTGTCTGGATATTGAGTTTTCTGTAATTCATAACCGTAGAATGCTCCTTCAATCAGTTTACCCTCCAGATCCTCGATGAGATAGGTCAATGGATGTGTCCTTTGCACTGTACGTAACCTAAAGACTTCAACACTCCAATTTGGTAGATAACCTTTCTCCATAACACCTTTATGCTTAGAAATCCTCACGTAGTCACCAACACGATGAAGTCTAGATCTTCGCTTCTCACGCAGACTTCTATCATATTTGTATACACTGAGAAGGAGAGAATTATCACGAACTTCTACAGGCTTCATACGAATCGTTCGATGGTAAGTATTATTGTAGGTATGAATAATTCTAGGTAGTATGTTTATCCATTGATATGAGCCTTGAACAATAAATTCCTTATGCAAAATCAGTTTGATCGTTCTTATTAAACGTTCCACTGCAGCAGCCTTAACGTGAGTGAATGTACTGTAATGATTAATATTATTACGATTCATTAGTTCGCGGAAATGTTTATTGTAAAACTCCCTTCCTTTATCAGATTGAACATTCTTCGGAAACGATTCCATTTCATTCAATATCTCCTCCATAGCAGTCGAAACGTTAATACCACTTTTATCACGTAATGGTCGTGCATAAGCCATCTTGGAATAAAAATTGCATGCAAGAAGAATATACTTATAATTCCTATTGTCTCTTGCATAATTAGACATGTCCATAAGATCTATTTGTACTAAATCGTTCATTCCTTTGCTTATGATCTTACGACGTAAAAATCGTCTTCTAGCTGGTGCATGTAACTCGGTTGCAATGCGACGTTTTATCATGCTATAATTTTTGATGTTTTAAGTTCTGTAATAATTTCTTCTATCTCGGGTGAGTGATTCAAATTACCTGCATCCCTCGATGCAACTAATAATCTTAATCTGTTTATTATTTCATTCGGATCGTTCCAGTAGATGTAATCTAATTTTCTCTGCGGTACATGTTCTTTCCAACGTAAACCAAATCCAGTTCGATTACTAACAAGGTCACGAATGATATGACGATACTTGAACCCTCGATTTGCTCTTAAACGTCCATCTCTTGAATAACCGTGTCTGTAAACTTGAGTATTTTGTAAGATTTGCGAATACACGTCTAAATCATCATCTGTGTACGATGTCTTGCGAGGTAAACGTTTAAATAATAATTCATATAAGCCTGCTGTGGGTTCATACGTTTCTGTTCCTATCTGAACACCATCAGATTTAAACACAACTGTCTTGTTACCCAATTTATACTCATTATCCTCGTAACGTATGCCGTAAGTATTGTCCATGTCACTCGAACTGGCAGTTCGAACCTTGTGTAGATACTTTGACACGAGATCAGATCCGTTAGCATCATCTGTAGTTTCGTCGTCGTCGTCGTCGTCGTTGTTGTCTTGGTGTGCTTTCGCTATTACTTTCAATGGTTCGGTTACAGGTTGAAGAACTTCAGACATGACTCGTTGCGTTTCGAATTTCATTCCTTTGAGAGAACGTAACTTTTCTCTTATTGCCCTACTGTGACGGGCAATGGATTCCTTAAGTCTTATAGCTTCAGCATCCATATCAAAATGAATGTATAATTAATCAGCTACTGCTAATTTATATGAAACTATCAGTTCTATACTTAATATATGACCATCTTTAGCACGTCCGACTGGCGCTGTAAACGATAGAATATCGCCAGTTTCAACTCTTACAGGATATCTTTCAACTAATCTTCCGTTTATTGCAAACAATGTATCATTTACAGCATGCGGATGTACCGATGATACGATGGAACACGAGAGTACACTTCCATTTCCAGGAACTTTATAGTATTCGAGTCCCGATGTTAACGTATACCTTAAAGAGGGACCTCGAAACGGACGTGTTTGCAATGAAATTATGAGTTGTGCTTTCAATTGTTGTAACATAGTGTTTACAACATTTCTCATTCGTGTTTTCATAGTATGAATATCATTATTTATAGTGATTAGTTTATTATCAAGTTCCGTTTGTCGTGCGGTTAGTTCTTTCACTTCTTTTTCTACAGCTGTAGTAATAGTCTCGCTAGCGGAGGTGATTGTTCTAGTTAACTGACTTTGTAATTCATTCTGTTTCCGTGTAATAGTATCGGCAATGTTTGTTATAGTCTCGGTTAAACCCGTTTGCAATTCATTATGTTTCTGTATAAAGAAATGATTAACATAACTCATGGTGACTGCATCACTATCATCTATCGGGTCGGCTAAATCCTTCAATCTCTTCATTCGAAATGATAGAGTTTCATTAGAGTCGTGAATTGGAATCCTATCATTACATATTTTTTATTAGGAACGTCGTGTTCGTGAAGGGGGTCCAACAGCGTTTTCATTCTTATACCATCTATAATGACATTATTTTCGGAATCACGTTTAAATGCATATTTACTTAAGTACTCCATTAAATTGTTGTATTGGATGTCGAGCGATTTTTGTATGTGATCCCTAAGCATAGCTTCAAACTCGCCCATACGCTGATACGAGGTCTGCTCGGTGAAGATCTGCATTCGATTCTCGACGTCAGCCGTATGCGTATCCACATAACGTTTAGTCGATGCATCGTCACCTTCTTCAGGGTCGTGAATATTGCACAACCGCTTTCCCTTGAATCGATAGTTTCCCGATCCATCTCTAGTTATGATATATCGATTGAACACACCCCTAGAGGGTATGATTCTTCGGGATCCGAACCTGTCGATACTCATTGCTTAAGTGATGGATTATTCTATTTATTCATTCTGATAAAGCGATCAAAACCGTGACGGTAGCGTCCCTCGTTCAGTGGATATTCTGGTACTATAACAACAAAGGATCGTTCATCACTCTCCCATATATGTTTACACATATCCTTAAATTCATCATAGGACATATCGGTATTTACATAATCTTCGTATATATGTTTTAAATTGAGATTATCCTGTCTAAAGAATATAATCATATTTGCATTATCTCTAATTAAATGTTTAGGTACTTTAGCATATGATTGTGCTAAATATATAGCATCGACATTACGATGTCTACCCATACTGTAATATGAAGCTATCTTACCCTGTTTTTCATTTATCACATCATCAAATACGAATATCGAATTTTCTCTAGCATCCGACGTTTGAATCACTTTATCACCATCATCGAACGTAAATACACCTATATCGGGTATAGTTTTCAGTAACCTGAGTAAATATCGATATTTAGGTTGTTGCAACGATTTCGAGTATATGTAGAGGTTTTCGAATCTCAGACCATTCTCGTGAATAAGCAGGTTGAGTAAAACGTTCGTTTTTCCAGCATTTGAACTGCCCAGTATGAGCGCTCTAACGTTACTCGGAAACAACGTACCGTGTCGTCCTTTGCGAATGTCGTCCTCGAAATCTAACACCTGTATGGGTAGCGTACACTTTTGCTTTACTATCTCCATATCGCGACTAATACTTATAAAGCATAAGTTTTGTCTTTTATCTCGTTCGTGATAAGGACAATCTATGTCTTTACTGGATTTAGCCAATCGTCATAGGAATCGTATACTTATAAAGCATACGTTTTGCCTTTTTTATTTCATAGTGAGACATGCGCTCTACACGTGCACGCAAAGGTTCGGGAATTCTTAATTCCTTGATTAATTCATTACCATTTGAGGCACATTTACCGGGTTATCGTTTCTGCGGTCCCGGAACGAAACTACATAAACGCTTGCAGAGAGGTGACTTACCGGTGAACGGGTTAGATTCAGCGTGTCTCGATCACGATCGGGCTTACGCAGAGAGTACTGATACAGAATCTCGTCGTCTAGCCGATAAGGTGTTGGTAGAGAAAGCTTGGAGACGTGTAAAGTCTGCCGACGTTTCTTTGGGCGAACGACTTGCAGCTCGACTTGTGACTACACTTATGAAGGGTAAATTGGCAGCAGGCGCTGGCATGCGTAAACGTCGCAACAAGAGAGGTGGTTTCTTACCTTTGCTACCACTTTTAGCAGCTCTAGGTGCAGCAGGTGGTCTAGCTGGAGGTGCTGCTCAGATTGCTGCGGCTGTCAATAAGAAACGTTCGGATGCAAAACAACTTGCGGAATTAACACGTCACAACGAGCGCATGGAATCTTTGGCTCAGGGCAAAGGTCTTCGCCGTAAGAGACGTCGTAGGGGTAGAGGATTATATCTTCGATCAAAAAACTCGGGGCGAGGCCTATATTTATCCCGGAAAAAGCCCTGAGTGCTAACGAGATCGATTCGTATGCACGACGTCTACACATTCCACATTTTAGAGGTGTCTACATGATCGATAAACTACCTCCACATCCTCGATACTATGAGAGAATAGTAGTGAATCTGGATACATCAAATAACCCTGGTACACATTGGGTTGCTGTACGTAAGGATGGTGACGTTGCCTACTACTTTGACAGTTTCGGCGATCTGAGACCTCCGGAAGAGATAGAAACGTACCTTTCGGGTGTCAAGCTCCTATATAATACGACGAGATTTCAAGAATTCGATTCTGTGATTTGCGGTCACTTGTGCCTTCAGTTTCTCCTCGATGAGTTACACGATCACCGTGAGTGGTAGTGATACCAGCTTCTCTACATTTCTAAATCCACCATTACATCTGGATCCTAACGGACATTACGAGATAGCTCTATTGAATTTTGAGACTTTTTACTCGATTCCGAATGTGGACGAGAGTAATAATCTATTCCATTACGTTCGCGATGGAAAAGTCGAACGTATAGTAATTCCACCGGGTACTTATGAATTGGATGATATCGCCAGATTGATCAAGGATACTCTCGACATCGGTGACGACTTTATTCTACGTGCTAATAATAACACCATGAAATCAGAAATTCAATCTCCCTATATTATCGACTTTAGTCGTGAGAGATCTATTGCTTCTCTTCTCGGTTTCACCTCTAAACAGAGGGTACCGGCAAACGTGCTGACCGAGTCTAATGATTTGGTTAACATATTCAAGGTCAGCATCATACGTATCGAGTGTAGTCTTGCAACGGGATCTTTCATCAATGGTAAAAGTGGTCATTCTCTGTATGAATTTTTTTCCATCGGTACCTCCAGGTTATCATATTTCGCAGGAACCATCAAGTCCTATATATTTACCAATCATCGATACGAATCTCATTGATCATCTCGACATTAGAGTGGTAGACCAGAACGGCGATAAGTTAGATTTCAGGAACGAAACCATCACTGTACGATTGCACATACGTCGTAATGGGTATAAGTTTTAAGAGACGATGCTATATTAAAAAACATCTCTCGAGATTGACCTCTACTCGATCATCGACCCGCAAGCTAATCACATCGTCTAATCGAATATTTCTCGCTAACTTAGGCTTCAAGGTTCTATGATGGATGTGTTGGACGTGACCGGGATTCCGACCTTTGATGATAAGATCAGTAAGGAGGAAGAACACGTATTCCTACCGTACAATACGTCAGCTCTCGATGTGAACGATGAAATTAGAATTCCATGTCAAGCTGAAGATTTGTACACGCTTCCTAGTAGAAGTTATCTCTACATTGAGGGGACTCTCACTAAACCCGACGGCACCGTTGCCACATCGAAATTGAGTAACAATGCTATGGCATTCCTATTCGATGAGATTCGTCTGGATATGAATGGAACGACTATTGATAGAACTAGGAATCCGGGCATTTCATCAACGATGCGTAACTATGCTGCACTGAATGAACTGGAATCGAATCGTTTACTAAATGCTGGATGGATCTATCCTGGAGGTGTGGTAGACATCGTGAATACATCGAATGGTATCTTCAATGCTATCGTTCCTCTTTCGATGTTGCTGGGTTTCGCCGACGATCACAAGGAGGTCATACTTAATAGCAAGTTTGAACTTATTCTCATTAGATCTAAGGATTCTAATAATTGTATCATTGGAAACGATCCTACAACCATACAACTAACTAGACTCGAATGGAGGATGCCTGTACTTCGACTTTCAGATTCTGAACGAGTTGATAAACTTAAACTCGTCAAATCGGATAAACCTCTACACGTCGCATTTCGAACCTTGGACCTTCACACTCAACCTGCTGTACCTCAAACTAAAGCGTTCACATGGAACATTGCAACCACGACTAAACTTGAAAAACCACGTTTCGTCATAGTCGGTGCACAAGTGGATAGATTGAATCATCTCGCTAAGGATGCTTCTCTATTTGATAATTGTAATATCACCAATCTGAAACTTTATCTCAACAGTGAATCTTACCCCTATCACGATATGAATTTGGATTTCGCCAATTCGAAATTTGCATCTCTGTATGATCAATATTCCAAATTTCAATCATCCTACTATGGAAAGGAGAATTACCCTCTTTTGAAAAGGAATGACTTTCTGAAATATGCACCGCTATTCGTCATCGATTGCTCTCATCAACCTGAGGATACTGTGACGGGGGCAGTGAATGTCAGATTGGAAGTTCAAGCATCGTCAAATTTTCCTGCACAAACTTCATTATTCTGTTTAATTATTCATGATAAATTATTCACTTATAAACCATTAACTCATGTTGTACAATCTATCATATAGGTGTAATAAATAAAACATTACAAATTCAAATTATCTTTTTATTGACTTTAACATACATCTCCAATATCCTCTTCCTTGCACTCCTGCTTTTTGCATCATATGAACATAATGATTTATGAATATCATACAACTGATGTAAATTTCTTTCAATATATGGAATTAGTCTTTTAAGTCCATTGAATGCAGTACTATTCAGATTTATACTGCCCACATTTAAACATGTATTCACAAACGTTATTTCTTGCATCTTATTCATGCATAACATTATATTAAATGCATATATTATATTTTCACTGTACGGTGCACATGGATGCTTACCATCTTTCAGATACGTATCCAAAACACACAAATTTGACATTATTACCTCCCAATCCTCTTTTGTAATATACACAAACGTATCGTCGTGTGTGGCTTTAATGTAAAGTGATGGGAGTTCATTGTATAATCCTATGTTCACACGAAAGTCAATGCTGATGGAGATGTCGTTATCGTTCATGCACACACTATTTACCATCACTCGCAACTTCCTCCTCTACTTCTTCTGCGAAGGGTGTGAAGGGTTCGAACATCATTATGATGAAACTGTCTTGATCGAACGTCTTCTTGGTTTTGACGATTCTCGGTTTGCAGTTCGTCTTCTTCTTTTTCTTGTCTCCTTTCTTACTGGATCTGCGGACATACACGAACTATGTCTCAACATCGTGAATATTTAATACACTTGTTAACGTAAAACTCTTATTATTTTATACTCACTTTTCTATGACTTCCTCCTCGGGTTTCGATGTACCGATATCCTTAAACGGACGATCATTGTACGGACCGCACACATCTTCACCTTGATCCTGTTCGGACTGGCATGCCACATCTTCACTTTGGGCTTTACTGAAATAAACATATTTATCATTAGTTATATAACACATAACAACACTTTCACGTTAACGCACAATTATAATTCTACTTACCCGAGATACACTTTACAATTCTTTCCGCATTGAGCATAAGATGTGATCGAATCATGATGGGAAGGATTCTTGCAAGTCACTTGATGCATCTTTCCATCACACGTTTCATCGTGGTGCTCAACCCAATGCTTTTGCAAATCTTCGAAATTGCGTAGATTCTCCCAGAATCTGGTATCACTTTCAATGATAGGTGTTGTTGTTCCACTCATCTTGACGTTGCGATGTGAAGTGAGAATGCATTCGTTCCCTAGTGAGCAGATGGGTGATGAAACGTGATCATACCTGTCTCCCCCCTCCCCATCCTATCGTCGATTGTACTTAACGTACGGAGGGTTTGTGTGAAGTGAGGACACGTTCGTTCCCGAGCTGGCGGGACAGGGTGAGACCTGTTAATTCGAATTTACTCACATATGCACAAATCTTGAGGAATGACAACACGTCATCACCCTTATACTTCAATGTGGAATAGATTTATATTTTCTCGTACCTCGATGTGGGAATGGAATTTAACCTTTTCTTAACCTTTACATCGCTCTTGGATACGTAGCTCAAGGAGAGATTCTGCATAGGGAACACCCCTTACCAGAATGTCTTATTACATTTATTTTCATAAATCTCTCCCAGTAAACATACCTAATCATTCTCTCGATATTCTTTTATCTAAAGATTAACGATACTGCATCATATATCATACACTAAACGTAATAGATATCAAACCCTACACTCGATATTCATACATTAGAGTTTAAGCACAGACATCGAAGCACTGAACGTAATAGATATCAAACCCTAGACTCGATATTCATACATGAGAGTTCAAGCACGGTCATCGAAGAATTACTATCAATACATTTAATTCAAACATCCCCGGAACCCCCGTTACCCACCCCGCCCCATCACAATATCGAACCCTAGACTCGATATTCATACATGAGAGTTCAAGCACACACACATCGGAAAGAATTCACATTTAATTCAAACATCCCCGGAACCCCCCCCCCCGTTACCCATCCCACCCATCACACATCACACATCACACACACACACACAATCATCATCATCATCATCATCCCAACCCTCAAAAACATCTCACTGCACAGGGGAGAACGGCACTACGCCAACACTCCCCTTCTTTTACAACTCGATTTTCATATAGGAGAGTTCTAAATCAATGAGCATTCTACATCACTCATATATTAACACAGAGGAGAGTTCAACATCTTATCTACACTGTGCTGAAACGCTCAATTGTATACTACTTATGGAATTTGCACTTCCATTTTGGCAGATTGGAATTTGCGCTCCCACCTGGGCAGTATGAAATTTGCGATCCCATCTGGCCAGTATGAAATTTGCGCTCCCATCTTGGCAGTATGAAATTTGCGCTTCCATCTTAGCAGTATGAAATTTGCGCTCTTGTGTGGGCAGTATGGAATTTGCGCTTCCATCTGGGCAGTATGTAATTTGCGCTCCCATCTGGGCAGTATGGAATTTGCACTCCCAACTTGAAAGTATGGAATTTGCGCTCCCATCTGGGCAGTATGTAATTTGCGCTCCCATCTGGGAAGTATGGAATTTGCACTCCCATCTGGAAAGTATGGAATTTGCACTTCTATCTGGGCAGTTTGAAATTTGCGCTCACATCTGGGCAGTATAACTTTTGCACTTCTATCTTGAAAGTATGGAATTTGCGCTCCCATATGGGCAGTACGGAGTTTGCGCTCCCATCTGGGCAGTATGGAATTTGCACTCCCATCTTGAAAGTATGGAATTTGCGCTCCCATCTGGGCAGTATGTAATTTGCGCTCCCATCTGGGAAGTATGGAATTTGCACTCCCATGTGGGAAGTATGGAATTTGCACTTCTATCTGGGCAGTATGGAATTTGCACTCCCATCTGGGAAGTATGGAATTTGCGCTTCTATCTGGGCAGTTTGGAATTTGCGCTCCATCTGGACAGTATGGAATTTGCGCTCCTATCTGGGCAGTACGGAGTTTGCACTCCCATCTGGGCAGTATGGAATTTGTGCTTCTATCTTGGCAGTATGGAATTTGTGCTTCTATCTTGGCAGTATGGAGTTTGCGCTTCTATCTGGAGAGTATGAAATTTGCGCTTTCATGTGGGCAGTTTGGAATGTGCGCTCCTATCTGGGCAGTATGGAATTTGCACTCCCATTTTGGCAGTATGGAATTTGCGCTTCTAACTGGGCAGTATGGAATTTGCGCTTCTAGCTGGGTAGTATGGAATTTGCGCTTCCATCTGGGCAGTGTGGAATTTGCACTTCTATCTGGGCAGTATGGAATTTGCACTCCCATCTGGGCAGTATGGAATTCGCACTCCCATCTGGGAAGTATGGAATTTGCCCTCCCATCTGGGCAGTACGGAGTTTGCACTCCCATCTGGGCAGTATGGAATTTGTGCTTCTATCTTGGCAGTATGGAATTTGTGCTTCTATCTTGGCAGTATGGAGTTTGCACTCCCATTTTGGCAGTATGGAATTTGCGCTTCTAACTGGGCAGTATGGAATTTGCGCTTCTATCTGGGTAGTATGGAATTTGCGCTTCCGTCTGGGCAGTGTGGAATTTGCGCTTCCATCTGGGCAGTGTGGAATTTGCGCTTTTATTAGGGCTGTATGTAATTTGCGCTTCTACCTGGGCGGCATGGAATTTGCGCTTCGATCTGAGCAGTATGGAATTTGTGCTTCTATCTGGGCAGTATGTATTTTACGCTTCTGTCTGGGCAGTATAACATTTCTTGCTTTAATCTGGGCAGTATGGACTTTCTCCAGAATTTGCCAATCGCATGTGTAAACAACATTAACTAACCAGAGAAGCAACTGTGTGACAGCAAGTGCAATGACGTAACAAAACGGAATGAGAGTTCAAGAAATTTGTACGTTTACTACGGCAGAACTGGTCTTAAGTGATATTCCAGAAAGTAGCAGTGAAAGTACCATTCACACTAAATTTCGGAATATCTAAACCTGTCTTTAAGTGGACATTCATATTCGGGCAGACAGCACATATGTTGGAATAGACCAGTACTAGAAGCGGCACCTTTCTATTCAGGTTCAGGAGTATTAGTGGGCGGGGTGTATATAGATGAGCACTTTTCTATATTTATCCTGTGTAATGGATTGGTTAAGTTTCGTAAATAATATACATTTAGACTTATCTTTGCTATTTCGTTTTAATGTTTCCTATTCGTTGAACAGAAATGCCCCAATATTAAAATCAAGTGCTTGTTATGCATTGAATCAACACAGGAACGTGCCACTGCTGCTAGAAATAGCACCTCCTTAATCAAGAGTTTATTCTGATAGGTTCGATATGGATGAATTCTTCTGTAGCTAGTTAAACCCGTCTTTCCTAACAGCCATGTAAAAACATTTTACATTATTATGAAACAAAGTAAACGTGTCCTTAAATCTTGATTTGCGTATCGAAGTTCCTGGATCCAGCATTCACAAACGAAATTGCAAGCGCTTCTGTCCTCCTGTTAAGTTTAGTGATGGGTCTGAGTCCTAGATTGCTACACCGGTTTTTATGTTCTGTGTCTGACCAAACATCACTGATCAACGCTTGAATTGCTGTTGCATTATCGTTCTAAGCTATAAAAACTGGTGGTGCAATGCGCGTATTATTTTCGGACTGAGGAAGTATAAAATTTCAGTATTATTCAGAAATTTCTTTACCATATTTTTTACAAAGAAATATGATAGTAGATTTCTTGATACCTTGTTAGATTGAGAATTGATTGAATTACTGAATGGACGGAACTAGTTACACAGAAATATAATCATTGATTATATGAAGCCTCTACGTTAAAGTTGTTTTATTTTTAGCGAGTAAATAATTTATGAAATATTTATTTGAATCCTTAAGCAGTGATTTTGAGTTAGACATAAGAGTAAAACTAAGAGGTAGGAATAAATTTCACGCGCAAAGATACAATCCTACGGGGTATGAAATCTGAAAGGGGGAAATGGGCGGTTACCAGAGGGTTCAAACGGAGCACAAAGGGGGATTGAACATTGTCCCTGGACTTTTACAAACAGCGTCCAGTCCAAGGAAATTTGTATAATACTATTTGATGGCGTTAAGGATTGTTAAGATACGTGGTTTCCACAATATCGTTTATTAGTTTACCGTTTATTAGCTTTAACTTCTTTGACATTACTGTTGTAAATCAGTTTCTTCTCACAATGTCATGGAAAGTATATGAACTTATAGCCTATCAAATAGCAATTAAAGAAATGCTCAGTGCAACTATTTCTGCACAAAGATAAAACGATTGCTTTCAGAAGCTATGTAGAAATACATGTTAATGCAACAAGAATATCACTAGAATAAAGCACACTATAAATTCAGATAGCTGTTTGTAGTCCAAGTGGAACCTAAGTATTTCGGATTTAATTAAATAATTAAATGACCTACGAAACTCCTTCGGAGGCCGCCAACTATACTGTTTGTTATTTTATTTTAAGTATAAAAGGTTAACACAATACAACGTGAGGTAGTGTCCTTTTCTGATGGGATGGCCCAAGTTATTCTGTATAGCTAGGAAAGTCCCTGTTGAATAAACATGCACAGGTTTTAAAGAAAATCTTATTTGCAGTTTGAGTTCCGCAGCCGCTGGGAGTAAAGCGAATTAAAGTACTTTAACTCATAATGAAATTCATTTGCATAGCAAACTAGTTAAAAGTCGTTGGTAGATTTTGTCGGTTCCTGCAGACAGTCAGTGCTGCTGCTGTTTTTCACCCATTATTTCATTTGTTTTTCCATATACCAAGAGACTATACCATTGGTCGATAATTTTTGTTTTAATATCTTGGTCAGCAATGCAGCGGCAAGTCAAAGCAAACCTATATGAATGCAATGCAGCACTCGAACAGCTTCCTCACAGTATATGTTTCGAGATATTTAAACATATGCAGTAATGAAGTACTTGCTTGTTATTTGAATACATCTGATAAACAAGCCTCACATAAACCTAATTTACGGAAACAAATATTACGTTTTATATTTAAAATTTACATAAGTTTTAAATATAGGTATAATATAACCATGCTCAATTTCTTCTCGGTAAGCAAACCAGGCGAAGACGATTAGAAATCGACATTTCGGGAGTGTGCATGGCTCCCGCTCCCATCATCAGGATATTTGCCCGCCTCGGTAGCGTAGATGGTAGCATGTCTGCCTCACGTTTAAGTGGTCCCGAGTTCGAATCTCGGTCAGGGTGAGTTACCGGGATAAGATTTTTCTGGGGTTTTACCCTGTCCTGAAAGACGAATGTCGAGTATCTCTAAGCTCCATGGACCCTGCACACATTTGAGTATCATTTCACCCATTTCATTCACCGTCAGACATGACTTAACGTTGGAGAACAAACTTACAAAATCAGGATACTTATTAAATGTTATAACCACAAATGAAACCCTGGATATAACAGAAATATAAACAAAGACAAAACACGATCAAAATTCGCATTACTGAACAAAAGACTGTTCAGCAAATTGCCTGGTAAATGCCAGGTGAGGACATGGTGTGAGTATATAAAATTAATTGGATCAAAGAAACGTAACTACTCAAATTGATTACAAGCTGTATTGATCCTTGATTTTGAAATCGACGGATTTCCATTTTAAGCCCGGTTTCCAAGAGGAGCTGAAATGAAATCCAGCAACACGATTAAGCGTACTCTTCTGGGAGTTCCCAGTAACTGTTGCATTTTGCCAAGATGGTCGTCTCCCCTCCCTATGGTCATTATTAAAGCAATTCTCTGCCAGCCCAGAATTCTCAGGTTGCATTAAACGAATGCTTCGTTCATGTTCGTTTATGCTGGTAGTGATGATCCTTCCGGTTTGTCCTATATACGGTGTCTCACATTCACAGGAAATGCGGTACACTCCCGGAACTTAAAGTGTCCAATTTATCTTTCACTGGTCTCAACAGATGTTTAATCTTCGGGGGTGGCATGTGGATGGTCCTGATGTTGTATTTGGCGAGAATTCTACTGATTCTGCCGGATAGATTGCCGGTGAATGGGATGCAAACTGAAGCGGTAGGCTTATCTGACTCTTGCTGTATTACGGGTTTCCCTTTCTTAGTTATGGTGATCGATGCCTCAACGTCATATTCGGAGTAGCCGTTTGGACGGAAAGTGAGTCTCAGGAAAGTTTCAGGTCTAGTTTTATATAATATAACCATTCTTATGCGACAATTCCCATTACGTGTATAATCCAATGTTCCTATCAGAGATACTATACAGGATGTTAATAAATTATACCGACATAATTTCAGCGACTGTAAACGTGACTAATATAGGAAAGTCGAGATAGGTGATGCATGCTCTGCGGCTAAGCATTACGCAGTTAATTGGATTCAACCTAACTGATAGATACTGATAGGTAGGCACTTAAACAAGGGGCGTGAAATTACTGGCTTAGAATGTCTTTAAACCTCTTTTGCGAATATAGAAATGTCGACACTTAGGAGCTCGTTAATTGCGTTCAAGATTAAATGTCTCATAAATCAGTCAAATCTCCAACTAATCACCTGTCAGTGCGACACTGAACAGCGACTAATGCCTTCTCGCATCATGCAGCTTACTCTAAGTACTCTGGTGGCACAAACCGTAACGCCGAACACTGTTGCTCTGAAGGTCATCGGTTGGGTTCCTCTCATGTATTTAAATTTTCCCACGTGTTTAAATACGTAAACCCTAATAGGAAGAAATAGCTTGATAAGTAACTAAAATCATGAAGCTGATTGACCCATAACACTACAGTGATTTAACCCTTTGTTAGTCGTGCATTTATCTGTGAGATACATAGTCTATGTTTCCTTCATTATTAAGGCAGTAAATAAAGGTAAGGGCTTCCCGAGCCAGGACATCTTCCATCATACCTTTTTTATTGTTACTTATAAGTTTCAACCGTTTCTCTCTAATGCTAAGTTTGCAAACGAGGCAAACGTCATCAGGCGTGTGCTGTTGTATCTATCAGATACATCGCGCCAACTGACGTTACTCATTCTCGCCGCTATCGGATCCAACCACGTCATTGCTAGAGAATGACGATATAAGTGGTTGTGTTGTTGCAACATAAATGAGAGTGACTTTCTTTATTACTGTGAATTTTAGGTTTGAAAATGAGTCAAGTATATGACTTAGAAAATCCTGAGGATTTGGAGGAGGTACATCGCCTTATTTTCGACGATGATGCACTGCCGATTAAGGGTAATTTTGTAGAAACTGATTCCGAATATGAAGACATAACTGAAAGACGATCTGTTGTCAACGATACATATTATGATGTTGATGAAGAGGAACGTAATAAAGAGCTAGAAAATTGTGAAAATTACTATTTTGGCGAGTACAAATGACACAAGATAACGATGAAGATATTGATGATGGTGGTAATAATGATAATGATGACAATAGCAGCAGCGATGGTGGTAGTGGTAGTGGTAGTAGTGGTAGTAGTGGTGGTAGTGGTAGTAGTTGTGGTAGTGGTAGTGGTAGTGGTAGCTTTTATATAGTAAGGGAAAAATCCTCCCTCTGGTAGAATGTTTTGGTCGTTGTGTGATGTATATGTGACTTTCTCTGCTCTTGTACAAACTCTTATTGCTCTATGTACTTCAAGATAAACATTCAATTCCATGTTCAAATCCACGGGATCGCATTTAGAACCTTTGGACAAAACGACGATAGTATTGTTTTTGAAAAGATCAAAATATTTGAAATTTGTTTCGTGTCATATCCCTGCAATATACTGAGTTTTATTTGAGTTATGCACACACGTGCGCGCCCTTTGTTCAGTTAGCGAACTGTGGAGAAAATAGCCTAAGCAAGTGAATTAACAGCGAGAAGCGTCACGTGAGTACGACTTAAATGTTATCAAAGGTGATAACGGATTGTCAGTAAAATGTTATTGTTTGATCGGAGTATCTTAAATTCTTCTTAAGAAGTATCAGGTTGAAACATTACCAGTATCTACTCGGAGCTATCGCGATATGCGACAGAAACATGTGAAATTAACCAGTAGACTTGACAATGAAGCGCCTCAAGTGCCGCCCTGGCCGCCAATGGTGTGACTCATTGTTGACAAAGTGCCCGATATACCTAACGTCAGTATATGGTCGAGTAGAAAAGTTATTGACTTACGATAGGGATGGATGGGTCCTCGATACTGTATTATAAACAGTACATGATATATCATAATTACATGAAGTACACTGAGCTGCTAAGAGTACATAAAGTGATGTCATTAGAAGATCGCAGGAAAATACAACAGTTATTTCTATAAAAGGTGATGAATGGCAATATAGATATCACTATATTTTTACAAGAAGTTAATTTAAACACCAGACATCCAAATCTTAGGTACCGTTCCTTATTTTATTATAATAAATTCAAGACGGTAAATAACCCGAGTTCTCCACTTATAAAGATGGTACCTCAGTACAATCAGCATAGTAACATACCATCTTTATCATAGTACCCCTCTGGTAGGTTGGGTGCCGGCCTCAGCTCCCCTGCTGGGACCATTTTGGAACTGCCAGCCAGGAACCTCGGATCGGCTGCCTGGGACAATTAAGGCTCGGCTGCTAGGCTCTTTGGCATCCCACTGTAGGAGAGCGAGTTCATTGTCCTGGCCTTTTGGGGGACCTCTCTATCCAATCTTAGCTTAAGGGACCCTGGCCTCTGTACTGTCGTGGCTCCTTGGTTCGGCCGCCCTTTGTCTCCTTCGCCCCATACTTCCTCCCAGGGTTGTCCCCACTTGGGGGTATAGGAACAATGGGCCTAATATGATGGCCTACGTACTGAATCATCTCCGTAATGACATCATAAGTTCCAATCCACATTTGAACCAACAGACCATAAATCTCCTATCTTAAATTACTTGTTTAAGATATGTCCACTTCTTCTGAAAATATTTTGGTGTAGATCATTTACATCCTGCATATTCGCCGAATATACGGTTTAGTGACCTAAGTTTTCTATTCGTACGTTTCTTATATTTTTATGAATGCAAAATTAGCAATAAAGTGCACAATAGTATATTTTCTCTGAAGGTGTCGAAAGGCTGCTTTTAAGTTAAAGCACTCTCCGTAGTTATAATGACTAGAAATCAGATCCTCGTAGACCTTAGTAATCAATGTACACGCACAGGTACTATACAATGTCAAGCAAGACATCAACAAACGTCCGTGTCAACAAGTATACCAAAGCGCTGTGCGTGTGTATAGTCCGGTACGGATACAAAGAGTAAGCTACATTACATGCCATCCTTCTCATTGTTTTCGATAGGGGAATTACAGTCAACAACCATGTTCATTCGTAAGTTGTCGAATGTGGATTTTCTGCGCCTCTCACTGAAACAATATAAGAACACTGGGAGACACTTCATTCAATGTCACATGACGCTAATATTGCGTCTTTCATATGCTTGTCCGTGACTTAACTTATTTATTATATTACGCAGCACTGCAAATCCAGTATTTTTCTGTTGTATACTGGACAATTCATGTTTTGTTCGTTTGGTAGGTGGTGCATTCTCTATATTGTTAATTTCTGCATACACCTCCTCAACTACTTATAGACAGGTTGAAAGAACATTTATAAGTTGTTTAATGGTTGTTGATAATACCCAAAACTTTTTATATATAAAATGGAAATTTTGCAATAGTTGTAAAAGTAATGCAATTAACACAATATGTTAAACACATTGTACTCCCTGGAAGACAGATCTACCTGCGTGGCGAGCAGTAGTAGTAATGAAACTAAAGCTACGCGTTGTGAACCGGACTATCCCTATGTGTTGTCCACGGGACTGACGTCCGCAGTTATATACTGCGAGACTCGGAAACTTTATATCCCTTTAAAGGTGGACGGGCTCCGATGCCTGATAATGACAAAGTCACAGTATGTGACGAAAGCACAGCCAAAATACATAGGCTATTCTAGTATATAAACTTGTTTTCATTCGGCTGATCCTTTACTGCATACTGTTTTTTTTTATTTTATGTTTTATTTTTTTTATTTATTTTTTTATTTATTTATTTTTTTGTAATTTACCTCCACCAACATTAAGTCATATCGGACGATGAATGAAATGGGTGAAATGTTGCTCAAATGAGCCCAGGGTCCATAGAGCTTAGAGTTACCTGTCATTCGTCTTTTAGGATAAGGGAAACCCCTGGAAAAAAACCTTATCCTGGAAACTCACCCTGACCGAGATTCGAACTCGGGACCTCTTGCACGTGAGGCAGACATGCTACCACCACGCTACCGAGGCGGGCTGCATACTGTTTGTTATATCCAAAATTCTAATGTAGAAATAAGAAGAAGCATACCGTCTCGGGTCAATAGTATAGAACATACTTAACCTGAAGACATTCGTCTCTATAATATCGGTGTACAGGTTTCGCCGTCATAATAATAACTAATTACTATTTATATTATTTGATCACTCTCAGCAAACGGTAATGGGATAACTATGTTCCCTACCTATAACTTGTCAAAATGGTTAAACACAAAATAGTGCTTTTGAGAGATTTGACATTCACTTGAGTTAGTAAACAAGATAAGCAATGTAGTATTATAAAAAAATGATAGATTTGTTTCCATTTATGTAACTCTTCTGTCTCCCAGTATTCCCAGAAAAAAACCGTCTAGTGTTTTTAAAAAAATCTGTTGAATTCTATAGATTTGAATAAGGAGTCAATAGATGAGTTTATGAAACTAGCCCGCCTCGGTAGAGTGGGGGTAGCATGTTTGCCTCACGTTCAAGAGGTCCCGAGTTCGAATCTCGGTCAGCGTGAGTTATCTGGATAAGGTTTTTTCCGGGGTTTTCCCTTATCCTGAAAGACGAATATCGGGTAACTCTAAGCTCTATGGAGCCTGGGCTCATTTGAGCATCATTTCACCCATTCCATTCATCGTCCGATATGACAACGTTGGAGGACGTAAATTACAAAAAAAATGAAACTAACTAATCTGTATATACCATTATAATAATCTATAACTAAAAATTTCACTTATAAGAAATTATGATAATTCTTTTAAATTCTTATAAGACAAGTAAAGTTTTAAGTTAAAAATTTTTATATTTGTATATTTTTCTTTGCTTCACTGTTAATAACTTCATATTTTACGCCTTTATTACTAATCTTTGTTTAGACCGTAGTTTCTTTAATTTCATTGGAATATTTTTCAAAAAATTTCTGGAGTATATATGGGTAATTCTCTTTCCCCTTTTCTTGCTGACTCTTCCATGAGCCTTCTTCTTTTTTTTAAAAAAAAAATACAAACAACTAAATCCTTTCCTTCAGTTTTTAAAACATGGAATAGATACGTGAATGACATTTCTGCCATTCTTCCTGAGAGACACGTAGATGAGGCTTCAACACTTCTAAATTTGCAGCATAATGCTCTAAATTCATATTAGAAATTGAAAACATGCTTACCTCCCCTTCCTGGATCTAAAGGGAATAAAATATATCTATAAAATAAACTTTGGCATTTATAGGAAGTCAACTCACACTGAAAACTATAAAAATAACATTTTCAACCCTTTGTAATACAAATTTTTTATTTTTGATAATCTAATTTACATGTTCATTAAGATACCTCTAATCAAGGAAGAATTGAATACAGATTATAAGCAGATTATTAACAGTACTTTAGTTAATAGATTTAATAAAGATTTTATACACAAACTGTTACAAAAATTTCAATGTCAAATAAATGTAAATGACGTTTCCACTCTTAAAATAATAAAAAAATATTATATTTTTCAAAAATTTACTTATCAACGGGCAAATGAAAAATTCCAAAGCATTCTCAAAGATATTGGCAGAATATTGGTATTTCATAATAAATACAGAAAAAATTGTTACAATTTTCTAAAAAAGACAACATTTCAGACATCAACATATCTGGTGTTTATCAAGTCAGCTGTTTATAATACGCTCAGATTTATATTGGTAAGACCAAACGTAATTTAGAAACCAGAGCAAAGAAACATTTCAGAAATATTGAATATAAACAAACAGATAAATCGCTAGTGGCTGACTATTTTTGGTAATCTAAACATGAAAATAATAAACCCAGAAGTTAAATTATTTGAACAACTGAACGAACTGATGGAGAAAATATATATTTTTAAAAATAAAGATCTGTTGAATTTTGATATACCACAAATAGATGACATCAATAAGTTTGTGCTGTCCCCGGTAGATGGCAATAAGATTGGAAGCTATTCTTCAAATTCCGGAAGTAGTCGTGGTCAGTCAGGCTGTGTCTAGTGTTACTGTGTCACGCTGAAAGGTTGAAATGAAGTAAAATTTGCTTCAAGGATTGTGAATAAGATAAGTAATAGTGATTTTTTTTAATACAGTGTTAGTTTTTAAACTTACTAAAAGAAACCTATGTGTTCAAAACATAATGGTGAGTTCTTGGGGGAGCTACTGTCACACATTGTGCCATACCTAAGCATTTTGCTTCCACACTCTTCGATTCCCTCATGTCCTGTGAGGGTATGTTTCACAACATTCCATTTGATTTGGCATTTTTCGCTTTTTTGAAATATACATTCTAGTAATAAATACCATTAGAGCTACAGTGAGACTCAACTACTAAATAAAGGAGGAAACACTCACCGAAAAAGCAGCAGCAAAAGACGATTGTGTAGAGTGTGATGAAGATTGCTCTGACGTCCGTTCTGTCGAAGATATAATCATCCAGGACGTCAGTGTCATTGTAGACCAGACTTGTGTTGATGAGCGGCCAATAACTGTCATTCGTATCCATCTTCATGAGAATTTCACTTTATTACACTTTAGTAAAACTACATAATCTTTAGAGACTTGCTTTAAGTCCGTGTTTAATCAATACTTGATTAAGTTACGGTCCTGCATTCCACGTATTTCATTCACAATATGCCCACACATATCCACAAGATGAGCCTTTACAGAGTTAAGTACCTCCATGTTCAAGAATTCCTTCCGCAGAATAAAAGAAACTTGTCTGCAGATCATTGGCAACGTGAGCAAGAGTCAAAAAGTTTTGTCTATTCATATGACTTTGCCGCTATTCACATGCATAATTTATGAACCAAGTATTACGTTTGATGAATTATCCTTCTTTATGATAATATTACTCTACGAATAAAGTTCTGGAGTTCTACATTTACTTCAATATTCATGTTGTAAAAATGTTAAGTACAATGGAATATCCTCCAAAACGTCGTGCCACTAATCCACTTACAAACTTGTATCTGATTACTTCCGCAGTCCTAACAGTTTGAAACCAATTCGGAATTTAAGGTAATGCCAAAATTCTTACAGTAAAGAAATACAGTTTCGTACAAGACGTTTTAACTTTAAATACATATCTTTCACTAGAGATCACAAAAATTCTTTATTAACAAAAACGTTTTAACTTATTTCGTATTCAGTATACTATGTGTTTGAAGGCTGAATGAATTACAAACGGAGCCTAACACTATAGCAGAAAAAAATACTGAACTTTTCAGTGTCCTGTGAACTTCTCCATAACGCCGACGGATATCCACCAGTAGACCTGTAAGAGAACACAAAGTATAAATAACGATTAAAAGCATGTAAGCCTTGATTGTTAATGGGACTACAAGGATGTAGGTCTAAATTATTAAATTAAACCTCATATTGTTCTTTTTTAAATTAATCAATCTCTTACGGAATGCTCCGCCTTTTTACTTTTATATGCAATTCTCTATTATTTTTTCGAGTGTCAGAAAAATCCATGAATGGGTCTATTACCATGTATTACCCGGGTTTGTGGGCCATAGTCCAGAGGATGCAAATTCTCCTGACATTCCACCAAGTACCTAGCTAGAATCCTCCGAAGATGCTGTTCGGAGATATGAGGGAAACGTCAAGAGAATTGGCATCCTCTGGACCGCGGCCCACAAGCCCTGGAAGTAGATACTATTGGATTAACGCCGGCCGTGAACACCTAAGCATGTACCTTTTATGGACTGCCACTGTGTTGTAGGGCACAGTGGGGTATATGGGCTTCTCGAAGCTACTTCTCAGGGGTGGCTGCTGCTTAATAGCTCAAGAGCACGTGAGCCCCCAATATTTGTCTAGTAGTAGCCCTTTTCCTATTTTCATTCGTGATTTGCATTTACCGCACTCATTGCTTAATGTGTAGTAAGTAGACGGCGATGGCATTAGTATGTGGCAACCCTGCAGATAGCACACTTCTCTTGTGCTAGCACATCATGGAACGTTTAAAGCTCTGCGCATGCGTAGACAACCAACGCCACAGACAGACCTTGGTTGGGTACGCCCAGATCAGAGCACAGTTTCGATGTGCATGTTATTTCACATTGGCAACGCCAGAGGAGTTCTTGGTCACCTCTGGGAAGTGCTACTATCTATAGAGTTTAACTGCAACTATCTGAAAATACAAAGAATATTTACAACTCCTAGCGCTCTCAGCCTTTACTTTGTTGCTTTATGTTGCTTTGAATACGGTGTGCTTTTACAATCCAGTTTCTAAACAGATGTCTTGTTCTAAACACTGTGATAAACTTGAAATTTGTAGATAATCAGAAAATCGTCTGACAGTTGTGAGTTTCTCAGTACATTAAGTACAACTAGTGCTTTAGCGCAAAACAATTACTCTTTCTTGTGTGCAGCGGCCAATCGCAGTTTTCGAATCTTTGTGACTGTTGAGCTTCTCTCAAGAGGTAGCTATGAACTCGGTGGATTCCATTTTAAGAAACAAAATAGATAAAATGACTTGCGAAGAAAAAATGTAATAAAGCGACTAGGACGTGTGCAGCCCAATTTGACAGTTAAGCGAGTTACAAAAATCAGAAGCGGGACTACAGGCAAATTTAACAATGTATACACAACCTGTTAATGGCTATGCGGTTGCAGTATTAGAAATGCGCTTTTTAGCTTTCTGTGCCTTATGTTTAGCTCTGAAGTGACTTGAGTTAACCATTGGTACGACAGCTCTAACAGAACCAAGGCTTACCAACCCGACTGCCGTCGTCACGCCCACTTGCACACGGCAAAGGTGGGCGATCATCCAACTGATACGGAGAGGAGATGTGGTCAGCATCTAGGCATTCCCCAGCCAGAACGTTGGTTTTCCTGACCAGGGCCGCTTACATATCGTAAGCTCCTTAATTTTCTCACGATGATGAGTAGGCACTGGTCCTATACCCGGGATTTAAAATCCGCACCCCATGGGTGGGATCGAACCCGGGCCGCTTTCCGTGGCCAGGGACCAAGACATGCTACCTTAGCCCGCTACGCCACGGCGCAGGACTAGCTCTGATGTGAGTAATTGGACAAAAGTAGCATGGGCCGACTTGGTACATCTTAGTGAAAAGATAAAGAAGCACGGGAATTCAGGCTGACTTAAAAATGCATGTATGCAGTTCACCATGTTTGGTCGTGTGAATATTAACGCTTAGCTTACAGACTGTCAGTAAAGTGCCACAATAAGCAATGTAATACGAATAGATACACTCTTTCTCGGCTAATAAATTGTATAAAATTTTGTGGGGCGTTTGAGCTAGCACTCAGTAGTAGTGGTGGTGCAGTAGCGGATGGTGCTAGTGTGCGTTTGAAGTATTGGTCTTGTGAACACCCACTTTTTTATTCCACGAGCCGCCACTGGTACTATTCCACTAAAGAACCTTCCACCCGGAAGGAGAAAAGTGCTGCGGTACTCCCTAAATCACCCGCGTATACCAGGAGGTAACCCGAGCTGTCTCGCAGTGCGATACAGCTGAAGTAGGTTTTTGGTGCAGGTGCCAATCCCTCTGCGCATTTAGGTTTGATTTGGTAGGATTCCTGGGGTTAAATGTATTCCCGTCGTAGCGCTGCGTCTTAACATTATGATTTTGTCGCTGCAAGTGTCGCATGTGTGCATGTCGGTGAATTTAAGTAATGTTTAGAAACCTTAAGGCTAAAGCTCTTATAGTAATTCTATAATTTCGGTATCTTATATATTGCATCATTGGTATTGCCCTTAATTCTCATATATTATTTGCCTTTCGGTATCGTCATTGGATCTTAACTTCTCGTAGTCCTGCAGTTAGCTTGGTCGAATTATGAGAGTGCGTACTCGGTGGGCGGCCTGCCGACTGATGCAGGTGCCAGCTCAATACCACTCACTGGGAGCACTCTTCCCCTGGGACCGCCTTGTCTAAGGTAGTCGCAAGAACTTCATCTGCGCACGCGTGTGCGCATGCGGGTGTGCGTGTATGCATAGCCCGCTCACATCTCTTTAAGCCTCGGCACTCGCCAGCTGGAGTGTTATTTCTAAAAGTTACAGATTTCTCCACTACCCACCGTATGGCGCTGCCTGCTGACCCCTCTACAACCCTGTTCCAGCTTACAGCTGCAATGTGTTGACATTACAGACGCAGAACTTTCCGATGCAGTGGTTTACAGTTTAGGAATTTATGTTTTTCAAACACTTCCGTTATCGCAGAAGCAATGCACCTTAATATGCTTTCAGTTCTCTGCACACACGAGTTAAGAACAATATTGCATTGCTGGCATTATGTCTTCCTCTAGGCTTTTTCTCACACATCCTTTAGGTAGCTTAGGTATAGCAGTTGTTACAAATTTCTCTATAACTGCCAAAAGAGAAAAATACTCTGGAGATGGGTAATAGAACGTGGAGCTTTCGTCACTTTTGAATATTAGATTTACAAGGGATGCTGTACACTTGGCGATAGAGACTTTAGTAAGACAGGTGGCACAAGAGAATTCGGCCGCTATTTTTTAACTATAAAACCTCCTATATATGCCAGTGATAAGGGGACTGCTGCTGAAACGAGGCTGTCTAGGAAGAAAAGGAAAAACTAAGTAGGTTAACAGTTAAAAGTAGTTTAACAATATACGTTAGTAGGTCTTATAAGACGGAAATTCACATTACCTTTAATGTTATTCAATTCGCCCAATATTAGGATTATTGTGTCTGGAAGCTGTGATGCAGTGTACAATAGTGTCTTTTATCAATAAGTGAATTGATTTATCAAAATTATTGGTTTCATAATAAAGTAATCTTTCTTTATTTGCTTGCTGCGTGTTTACAAATTCTTTGTACCTTTTATTTGCTCCCCATAATTTACATCTCAAGTTGTTATTCTCCATTTCCAATCCCTTTAATTTGGAAGTTATGTTTTCCTCAATCTGAATTGCAGCGCAGTTATAAGAACGTGCATGTGTGACATGATCCAGTGCATTAGTATCAGCAGCACTGTTAACACTTTATCTGATGGAACTACGTCTCCGTTTCCTGTTTGCTCTGTGTAAGCGTATTTTTTAAATTTGTCGCCTTGTTGTTGCTTGTTTCACTAATTTATAATCTGGGTAGTTCAAAAAAATGCTTGGAATACTTCCTGTTTTCAGCAGTTTAATTTTAGAGTCTGGCTTATAGTCCTGTCTTATACAGGCTTATATAGGCTTATACAGTCCTCAGTAAAATGCAAACTGCACATGACTGTTGAAGTAGATTTATCATTTAACACGAAATTAGAGCGCGATATATCTTTCAGCTATTGTTTACGTAGTTCTACTGGAAATTCATGCAAACTGATCCCTTTTGATTTTCCTTTCTTACGTTTACAGAAGGGTACGCAACAATACACCATCTGAAATACAAAGTATTGGGCTCATAATTACTGCTATGCTGTTTGTTGTAATTATTGCTACTACTGCTGTTATAATGATGATAATAATGATGAAAAAAAATAATAAAACTAATATAATATAATACGTAATAATTGCATTTGGAGCATTGCTATGTATGGTTCGGAGACCTGGACTTTGGAAAAAAGGATAGCTTTGAAATATAGTGCTGTCTATTTTAAATTTTTGTACTATAAAGCTGTTATGGAAAATCTACTTTCTAAGATAATGAAATGCCACCATTTACGGCACAACAGTAAAAGTAATAATAATAAACAATAACATGTTGTGCTCATACTTATGATTACTTATATTATCTCTTATTTATACCCAGTTTTCTTATTGTCTCTTATTTATGCCCCGTTTTCTTGTTGTCTCTTATTTATGCTCCGTTTTCTTGTTCGCTTACTTTAGATTGGTGTCAACAGCACTTCATGTAAAATTCACTTTCAATACTAATTGAGACCATAAAATAAGTTCAACTGTCACCACAAAATGAAATGTCAGCAAGGCCACTTATGGGTCAGCTTTGAGAACTCCAAGCGGCAAAAAAGGCAAACACCGCTCGGTCGCTTAAATGCGTAGGAATCCGACTGAGTGCCGAGGGTTTAAGGGATGTGAGCGGGCTATGGTGTATGTGTGTGCGTGCGCACGCGCGTGCTCAAAGCTGTATAACGTCTGCATAATTTACTAAATTGTCTAGGTATTGTTGCAAGTCTCCTGGTCCCCGAGACTAATTCTTCTTTCAAAAACAGACTGGTCTTGCATGCTTGCCCTGGGTTGTATCGTAGTACCCCAGGGCCCGTATTAGCTGGTTCTGGTTCTGGTTTTTGTTCTTTTTCTCTTGTAAATTGTGTTTTAATGAATGTGCAATTTGGGTAAGTGAATAAGGAGAAAAGGAACCTACACAATGTTTTCTGCTTTCTCTACGGCGTATTTACAGTAAGTACAAGTAATGCATTCCACACAAAATTTTGAAACCGAATTGAACGTTTAAGATATACATTTTGTCTCGTATGATTTATACTTATCCACGCCTACCAGTAGACCTCAACACTTTCATTCGTGCTAAAAAGTTATATCTTTTAGAAACAGTATCCATTCGTTCCATTAGAGGTGTCTTCCTTGCAAAATTTTACTGACCTGAAATGAAGCTTTTAAAAACTTCTTTTAACCTTCCTTTGGGCACGTCAACTTTCGTGACGCCGTTAGTCGCGATGTATCTGTTGCATACATGTGACATTTTACTGTGTTGTCGTATCGGTTTTCAATTGTTGTACACAAATGCACCTTATTACGTTTCTCGGATATAGTAATTGTGAAAATCTTGACACAAGGTCATGTGTAGTCTAGAAGTCGTGAATATTTCGCCGTCCTCCACGGAAAACACCAGTAATGTATAATAACGCAATAAAGCCTTTCATTTCTTTTATGTCTGTCCCTGCATCACTGTCATGTTCATATTTCACTTTAAAATCATCTGTGCGTCTGTTGGTGTGTTGCACAGCTATACGCAATATCTTCACCGACGAAACGTTTCCATCACTCAAATTCAGTTTTCATAGTTTTGGCACTCCCCACAATTTTAGGAAGTTTTATTCCTCTTCCTCCTCTTCCTATTACCATTATATCATCATCTCCATCTCCATCATCATCTCCTACATCATCATCATCATCATCATCATCATCTCCATCATCATCTCGATCAGCATCATCATCTCCATCATTATCATCTCCATCATTACAAAATAAATATCCATCATTATAATCGCCATCGTCTCCATCGTCGTCATCATCATCTCCATCATCATCGGTATCATATCCATAATCGTCTCCATCATCATCATTGCTACCATTACTACTACCATTACTATTACTATTTTTCTATTATTTTTATTTTTATTTTTATTATTTTTATTTTTATTATTTTTATTTTTATTATTTTTATTTTTATTATTATTATTTTTATTATTATTATTTTTATTATTATTATTTTTATTATTATTATTTTTATTATTATTATTTTTATTATTATTATTTTTATTATTATTATTTTTATTATTATTATTTTTATTATTATTATTTTTATTATTATTATTTTTATTATTATTATTTTTATTATTATTATTTTTATTATTATTATTTTTATTATTATTATTTTTATTATTATTATTTTTATTATTATTATTTTTATTATTATTATTTTTATTATTATTATTTTTATTATTATTATTTTTATTATTATTATTTTTATTATTATTATTTTTATTATTATTATTTTTATTATTATTATTTTTATTATTATTATTTTTATTATTATTATTTTTATTATTATTATTTTTATTATTATTATTTTTATTATTATTATTTTTATTATTATTATTTTTATTATTATTATTTTTATTATTATTATTTTTATTATTATTATTTTTATTATTATTATTTTTATTATTATTATTTTTATTATTATTATTTTTATTATTATTATTTTTATTATTATTATTTTTATTATTATTATTTTTATTATTATTATTTTTATTATTATTATTTTTATTATTATTATTTTTATTATTATTATTTTTATTATTATTATTTTTATTATTATTATTTTTATTATTATTATTTTTATTATTATTATTTTTATTATTATTATTTTTATTATTATTATTTTTATTATTATTATTTTTATTATTATTATTTTTATTATTATTATTTTTATTATTATTATTTTTATTATTATTATTTTTATTATTATTATTTTTATTATTATTATTTTTATTATTATTATTTTTATTATTATTATTTTTATTATTATTATTTTTATTATTATTATTATTATTATTATTTTTATTATTATTATTTTTATTATTATTATTTTTATTATTATTTTTATTATTATTTTTATTATTATTTTTATTATTATTTTTATTATTATTTTTATTATTATTTTTATTATTATTATTATTATTATTATTATTATTATTATTATTATTATTATTATTATTATTATTATTATTATTATTATTATTATTATTATTATTATTATTATTATTATTATTATTATTATTATTATTATTATTATTATTATTATTATTATTATTATTATTATTATTATTATTATTATTATTATTATTATTATTATTATTATTATTATTATTATTATTATTATTATTATTATTATTATTATTATTATTATTATTATTATTATTATTATTATTATTATTATTATTATTATTATTATTATTATTATTATTATTATTATTATTATTATTATTATTATTATTATTATTATTATTATTATTATTATTATTATTATTATTATTATTATTATTATTATTATTATTATTATTATTATTATTATTATTATTATTATTATTATTATTATTATTATTATTATTATTATTATTATTATTATTATTATTATTATTATTATTATTATTATTATTATTATTATTATTATTATTATTATTATTATTATTATTATTATTATTATTATTATTATTATTATTATTATTATTGTGACGAGCTGGAATATCGGAGACCTGAATTCAGTACATTTTATGCAGTACATTTTGTATTCAATATTTCTTGGTAAAATCGGGACTTAAGCATGTGCGTCAGAGAGCGGAAGTTACGCCTCTTCATAGGCTATTCTAGTTGCCCTGGCTTCCGCTCTAAACCCACGGAGTTCATCCTTACGGATGGAAGGGATCCTGTCTCTAACCTTTACAGTAAGCTAGAGGTTTACCGCATTCCCGGCTGGGAGAGTCCAACCGGAAGAACTCTCCGGTTTTCTAGGGGATGTGGTGACCCCTAGTGACGCACATCGGTGCATTGCCAGGGGAATTTGCCGGATATGGAGTTAGGATATAACCGTAGAGAACAGAACGTTGGAGAGACTCGCAACACAGATCTAGGGGACTCTGTGTCACCTAGGACGCCGTCAGACTGACCCCTGGTACTCCAGCTCGCCGCCTCTCGATGCTTCTACTTCTTCTGTTCGTTGTTCTTGTTGGTCGGAGTCGAGCTGCTGATGACACTACTTCGATCCCCGTTCAAGTCGTCGCAGGTGCGTCATGGCGAAAGCTCCCGGAAACGATCGCCTACCAGGCCTCGATTCCCTTAACCTTTCGAATAATGAGGGAAAAAGTCGACCTCCTGCCTCTAACGCTTGGCCGACCAATTCCTAGGCGCGCTTTTCCTACAACACTCGACAGAATGGCTGACGACATTGTTTTGATTGGCAACACCCTGGATGCTGAAATTAGTAAACTTTATGATGCAATTTTTAATTTTACGCATAGGGAACGCTCGCGACAAAAACGAGGAGTATCCTTTATAGGTGATATTTTGCATTTTTGTTGTGATGTGGCTACCAGCACACAATTGAACACCTTGGCCATGTCGGATCGTGAACTCGAAGATCATTTCAGCAGTCTCCAAAAACTCGTTACTAATGATCACTCCTGGCTCACTTCAAATATGCATAATCTTGCTGACTATAATGAAAAGGTAACTAAGTCATTTGAAAAGATTGATATTCAGTTACGACAGGTGGTGGTGTCGGCTAATAGTACTTATAACTCATTGCGCACCAAACTAGATAACGTATCATCTCATCAGTATTTGATAATGTGGGAGATATTACAAAACACTCAGCGGGCTGTGCACTCGTTGTTGTTGTTAAAACAGACAGATGCAATGGCCCTATGTCGCGCACATCTATTTCCGTTATCACTCATCCCTTATCACATTTTCCTGCATGAACTTCGGGCTCTTAAATACTCATTACGTAATACGACGTTCGAGTTGGTAATTGATGATTCTGAGGCCCACAGATATTTCGATTTAGAGATAACAAGTTGTTCGTTTAGTAATACATACATTTTGGTTACCATTAAAATTCCGGTCAAACAGAAAAACTCACAATGGGACATTTTTGAGTTTATATCAACCCCATTTGCCTGGCTTAACTCTACCTGTTCAATTTTACATGACAAGGCGTTTGTGGCCGTAAGTGGTGACGTAATCCGCCCAATTACTGGTTCAGCTCTTAGAGAATGCGATCCTTTTAAAACTGGATTATGCTACATTCCTCGTTTTAGTACAGATTTGATTTTTGGCCCCTTGTGCGCAGTTAAAATGTTTAGGGGCATGACAGCAGTAGAATGAAACGAATTTTGCCCGTTTCAATGTCATGGTGCTGCAAAAATGATTATTACAGAAGTGGAACGCGATAAGTACATTCTTACGCACCCACTGACTCCAATTGACTTACGGTGCAAAGGGAAGTCTCACATTATACCTCCTCCCCCTCAGGGCACCCCCGGAGCATTGATGATTACACTCCCGTGTTCATGTGAATTGCATGTAGGTAATATTGTACAAATACCGACACGATTCCCCTGCTCAGAAGTTTCACCCCCGCCGCCCCGAACTCTGCACATTATACCAGCAGGATGGTCCACCCTAACTAGTCTTACTATTCACCCTCTTACATCTGAAGACCACTTGACTTTCACAAATTTATCGCAATGTTTGAACTCTAATTGGTCTCTAACGGTGCCACATTTGAACCTCTCGCAGGCCCCTGTGTATGAGGGAGAAACTGAATTTCTGTTTCATACACCTTCCTCTCCCGCGACTTCCACGTTCTTATTTATGTGGAGCACCTTTCTTACACTTATTGTGGGTATAATGGTATTCCGCAGACCGGAACTTTTGGTGGCTACTCGTTTGCCGGTAGCGGAAGCTTCGGGGATATTGTCCCCGGAAGCTTTAGAAATATTCATCATTATTTTTGGAGTTTTCTTATTCATTTTATTTGCAATTGTTGTTAAGCGATTATTTGAGTTGTGTTTACAGATTTTCCGCCTCCGGCGTAATACTGTCATCACCGCTTCGGCTTCCGGTGAAACTCCACGGATGGAACTGACGTCACCCCGACCAGCACCACGGGGCATTCCAGAAAACAGCCGCAGCTCTAACCTTGTAGATTAAAGTATTTCGTCTATTTAGTAACATTTTCTTTATAGTTAGAAAACGTCTGAATTGTGTGAAAATCTACCCCCGCGGTATTTAGAAGTAACGTCCTTGAGAGGACGGGTTTAGTGACTTCTGCAACTGGAAACTGATCTCTACGTAGCGTTTCCGGTTTCAGGGTCCTGGGTTCATTTTGGATTTCCCCGTAAGAGTGTTTCGTATATGGCCTTTCAAGGGGAATCGTGCACATTTCAAGGGAGGCTACGTGTTAGGGGGTGATTTCCTTACACGGCCCCTCTAGCCGGGAGCCCTCCATAAAGAGATATAGGAGGGTAGAGCCCTCCCCTTTTGTGCCGGCACTTTTAGTTTTGATATTTTTAAGGGATCTCTGTTTTTTTTTTCTGTCCTTCCCCAGTGTTCTGTAGTGAATGTAACTGAGTAATTGTGCACAGCAATGTTGAAGTTTTTTTTTATACTTTGGGCTGCTGGCCCTATATTCGCGGGAGGGAAGCTTGGGACTTCCCGTATTATGGTCACCCCTGGGGTAGATTTTCACTTTTTACCCAATGTTACTTTCTATCAGACGTCCATCCCCTTGTTGTTTAGAGCACCGCAGTGTGGGCTACGTGCCCCTGTGTCATCTTATTGTAAGGTTAACAAGACACAAACTTTGTTCTGCGATTGGATGATGTCAAAACTTAGAGCTGTCCAAGAGGAATACGTGCAGTTGTTTCGGTCACACAGTAACCCCTTGAAGGGAGACGGATCACTATTTGGGGCACAATTTGTATTAGTAGACAAACAACATGTTGATAATAATTTTGTATCTGATGATAGTATTAATCATATTATAGCGATGGCTCGTCACTATAATCACTACATTGCATTAACTAATATCTCTATTTGTGATGGGGCCTTTAATGTGGTCACGGATGCTTCTGTCACTCGAGGAACAGGCGCGGGAGCGTTATTTGAGGAAATGATCCAAATTTATCGTACCGAACTGTTGTATCGTACTTTTATGTCTCGTCAGTTGAGTCCTCGGGTCATTAGTCCAGCCTTGTTAACTAATATGTTAAAGCAGGTGGAGGCAAATAATAGTCGATTTCGCCTCGTTTGGTCGCTGGACGATATTGGAAAATACTACAGTTTTCGGATTGCTGATTGCCTGTTGTCCAAACAGACTATTCTCGTAGGCTTGCAGATACCTTTAATCTCCAAGGAAATAAAACGGGTGGCAGGGCTTTCGTTTACCCCTACCCCCTTTGCACATCACGAGAAAACTTGTACGGTTGATCGTCCGACGGCCCATCTGGCTGCTCTTTATTCGGACAGGGATTTTCAAATTGTAATTCCGCAGTGTGATGTTTTGCAGTCTTCCTTATGCCTGGTTACTCCGCCCTATGGCTCTTACATTTTTACTGCTACTTGCGCCCAGGCGATACTGTCAGGCGATTCCATTGCGAACCTTTCTAAGGTCTGCCCATTCTCTTGTGTGGAATCACAAAGACCGATTATCACTCGATTAGATGCACATACTTTTGTTTTAACTCACGTGAAGCAGGTCGACGTATCCTGTCCAGGACATAGGGAGCTGCTTCCGCTCGATAGTAAAATCGGTGCATTCCGCTTCTATTTACCTTGTCAATGTAATGTTTCACTGGAAACATTTGCGTTATTTTCACCACGCTATTGCCTGCCAGGAAGGAGCTCGATATGGCAGCTTACGAGGTTGCTTCCTACAGCCTGGTCCTCAATCGACACAACCATCCTACCACCGTATTATGATTCTGGCTACCCCACTTATTCCTCTTTAGACCAGTGTTACAAGTCTAATGTTTATAATAAATTCAATTGGCATATTTTGTATTTGTCACTGCATGGTATATCCTTATGTTTATTGGTCGTTTTGCTTGGTTATATTTTTTATATTGTTAGAATATTTGGCCTTCACCCAACAAGGTGGCATAATATCCCTTCCTTCAGTGATGCTTTAACTCTTCCTGTGGTACCTCCCCCGGTTCCTGCAATGTCACCGGCCATCCAAACGCTCCGCAGACAGAACATCCCGCGTCAAGTGGCTCCTTCTCCGCCCTCATCCCCCACGCACGAATATTCCTACATCATTCCTAAGATACCTTCCGTTTCTTCGGCCTCACCTCCGAGTACGCCGCCCTTTCGCTTGCCGCCATTGCCTGTCGCCTCTGCGGCCGGCGGCCAAGCTTATGCTAATTCTTCACAAACTATGTTCTAATCCTTGATTTTTGTTTTACGCCTGCCGACGCCGGGCTGGGAGGGATTGGGGGAGGACCCTGCGCATCATTGATCGGCTACAAGCAACATGGTAACTCAGCGAGACATCGACCACGGGCCTCGGTAGCGGAACATCCCTATGGTTATGGACGATGCAACGGGGCGCTACCTGTTGAGCTGCCTCATGGTGATTGCATCCTTAACCACGTTGTCATTATTCCTGGTACGGTGCAATGTACTCCATGCTACGTTCTGAAGACTAGCCAGCATATCAGGCTTGACCAGGTCAGCTTCAGGATGCGAACCGTGTACTGTGCGTCAAAGGATACTGGCGCCGCGGCGCCCTTCGCCGGGAACTAATGGTGCTGTTGGCTGCAGGACCTCTAGTGGACGATAAACAGGAGGTCCCACCTGGGATGTATACCTGGCCGTGTGTTGAACTGTGGATCTTCTACCTCCCCTAGGTCCCCCAGTTCGGATGGACTTGGACTTTCTTGCCTTATGCCCATCTCTCCCTTGGATGTTGATTACCCCTCCTCCCTCCCCTATCTGCCCATGGTGAAGGCACCGTTTTGTTTGTATCTACATGTATGTTTTTATCTGTATATCAAATAACTTTTGTTTGTACACACATGTATTTTTTTTCTCTTTCCTATAATTCTGTTGTAAGTCACTGAGGACAGTGTTTAGAGGCCGGGGGGAGATGTGACGAGCTGGAATATCGGAGACCTGAATTCAGTACATTTTATGCAGTACATTTTGTATTCAATATTTCTTGGTAAAATCGGGACTTAAGCATGTGCGTCAGAGAGCGGAAGTTACGCCTCTTCATAGGCTATTCTAGTTGCCCTGGCTTCCGCTCTAAACCCACGGAGTTCATCCTTACGGATGGAAGGGATCCTGTCTCTAACCTTTACAGTAAGCTAGAGGTTTACCGCATTCCCGGCTGGGAGAGTCCAACCGGAAGAACTCTCCGGTTTTCTAGGGGATGTGGTGACCCCTAGTGACGCACATCGGTGCATTGCCAGGGGAATTTGCCGGATATGGAGTTAGGATATAACCGTAGAGAACAGAACGTTGGAGAGACTCGCAACACAGATCTAGGGGACTCTGTGTCACCTAGGACGCCGTCAGACTGACCCCTGGTACTCCAGCTCGCCGCCTCTCGGTAAGTCCGGCCTTGACAACTATGTTTTCTTTTAATGAATAAGGGAAAGAGAATTGTGCAACCTTATAGCAAAATGTATTAGCTTATTATAATAGTAAAGGTATCACAGCAGGTAACTAAAGTGGGTGTCTATTGGTTGACCCTACCTCAGCCATTCCCAGGTCTTTCCCCAAATGTTCACGGAATAGCCGTAACATTATTATTATTATTATTATTATTATTATTATTATTATTATTATTATTATTATTATTATTATTATTATTATTATTATTATTATTATTATTATTATTATTATTATTATTATTATTATTATTATTATTATTATTATTATTATTATTATTATTATTATTATTATTATTATTATTATTATTATTATTATTATTATTATTATTATTATTATTATTATTATTATTATTATTATTATTATTATTATTATTATTATTATTATTATTATTATTATTATTATTATTATTATTATTATTATTATTATTATTATTATTATTATTATTATTATTATTATTATTATTATTATTATTATTATTATTATTATTATTATTATTATTATTATTATTATTATTATTATTATTATTATTATTATTATTATTATTATTATTATTATTATTATTATTATTATTATTATTATTATTATTATTATTATTATTATTATTATTATTATTATTATTATTATTATTATTATTATTACTACTAGCAGCAGCAGCAGAACTATTACTACTATTATGATTATTATCATGATTACCATCATCAATATCTTAATTATTATCTTCTTTTGTCTTTTGTACTCGCCAAAATAGTAATATTCATCACTTTCTAGCGTTTTATTACTTTCCACTTCATCAACATCATGATCTGTATTGGTGTGCACAGATCGTGCTTCAGCTTTGTCTTCATATTCGGAATCACTTTCTACAAAATTATCCTCAATCGGCAACGCATCATCGTCGAAAATAAGGCGATGTACCTCCTCCAAATCCTCAGGATTTTCCAGATCTTGTACTTGACTCATTTTCAAACCTACCGTTCACAGCAATAAAGACAGGCGCGCTCATTTATCTTGGAACAACGCAACTACATACATCAGCATTCTCTAGCTGTGACGTAGTTGGATCCGATAGCTGCGACAATGTAACGCGAGTTGGCGCGATGTATCTGAAATATACAGCACCACACGCGTGACGACTTTTGCTTCGTTTGCAAACTTAGCATTACGGAGAAATGGTTCAAGCCCTTACTCTATTTATTGCCATAACAATGAAACAAACTTAGGCCATGTATCTCACAGATACATGCGCGACTAACGAAGGGTTAAGGGCCATACGCTTCCTTTAAGTCTTTAGCTTTTAAAGCCTCATATATCCAGAAAACTAGGCAGCAGGTCCGTACAATACATAGAACAGATTGCTTAATAGCAGCCATGAATGTGTTTCCCGATTTCCTATTAGGGCGCTTCTTGCCTGGTGTTTGCAGTTTAGTAGCATTAGCTTCTGCATTTCTGTGTTATTTTAAAAATTCATTGGACAGAACGAGAAGAAATACCTCTAGCAGAAGCGGTTCTATCAACTATATTCGTCACTGAAGTATTCGGCTTTCCACATTTCAAATCTTCACATTCACACTAAAGAAACTGAACTATGACTACAATTTTCCTACAATCTGTTTTTAGAACTTTTCCTCCAGATCCAACTTGAAACACAAACACAACTAAAGCTACAAGAAAATAATTCAGCATTATATCTATAGGTTGCAACAGTGAAAACATTGTGTATTGTGTAAATCCACAAAAAACATACTTCTACAGCTCATATACGCCAATGGCAAGCTTCAATCAACACTTAATGGAAATGGGGTTGCGAGCGTCTAAGTGTCCGAAATTTCCACGAATCGCGACAAAGCAGTGGTTGGTTGCTGACCCACCCACATTCAGTACCCTATGCTAGACAAGGACAGCATTCTGTCTTAGACAAGGACAGTAGAAAATATGACAACTTAAACCTCACAGACCGTCGTTGACGTCAAGAAGTGGAAACCGCGAGCCACATTGGTGCCGTACGGGTCGAAAACCGGAACTCGAAATAGTTCGGTATCTAGAACATTTCTTGTCAGGCTCGAGGAGTCCTGTTCAGTAAATCGAGAGCTGCGAGTTGATCTCCAAGGAATGCAGTACGTTCCAGCTCGGTAGTGATGAGTCTGCAGACAGTGTGAGCAGTCGGTGTTGTGTAAGATTTGGCAAGCACAATAGCTAAAAAGGGAAACGTTCTCTGTGCTTCAAGAAAAAGTAGAAACAGTGCAAGTTGGTGCATGTAACAGACTAAAAAATTACACAGACGTGCTCATTCTTCCATTTGTAAAAAGTGAAAGATTGTTAAGCTAGCGTGGAGTAATAATTTTTTTGACAATTAAGTTAAAGCAAGCTAAAGTTGGTGTTGTCATTTTTCTCACAATAAGGTTTGCTAAATTTATGATCTTGAAGTAGATCAATTGATAGATTACAGTGAAAAGAAGTAGTATGATTTTACTAAAACGTCTTTAATGTGGAGTGAAGCTGTATACAAAGCATCAAACACTGAATTTTGCATATTTTGCAGTTAGTACATTTTCCAAACGCAGTCTGCAGTTACGGGTGGGATCAATTGGAAAGATGTCCATTGTAGGAAGCTTCGACTTGAAATAGGATTATTGTCACTTCCTTCACGGGTGGAGGGTGACAGGTACAGTGTGACTACAGAGTTTCTCTTCAGGCTGCGTTTGTGGGTAGTGAACGCTTACAACAGCAAAATTGTATTTGTGAAACAAGTATTAAGGCAGTAAAATTGTCTAACGATTGCACGTGAGTAGCTAACAAAACAAACTAAATTAAAAGGAGCAAAACAACCACATAAAGACAAAGGCATGTTCAATTTGGCTGCTTAGTTGGAGGTAAAGCACTTCAATGCCATTGTGTAAGTCTTTATTTTGTCAATATCGCCATGGGGTGGGTTCCATGATATGTTCAATTATTCTCTCGCACCCCGTGAAGTCTCTGTCCACCCTTTGTGTGTATTTTCACTTTCATTCTTCAGCCGAGAGTGATTTGAATTTCACCCCTGCCAGATTTGCTACGTCATCTATGAAGGAGGTGTTATGAGTACTGTATGCCCACGACAAGAAGTCTAGAGGGGTATAAAGGGCAGAGGAGCTTGAACTTTTTATCTGCTCCGGTAACGGATATGTTTACTAGGAAAAGAGTGTATGAGAATACACATGAGTCACCCATGTGACTGCCAGATCTATGTTTGTTGCAGTAAACGTAGCGATAGGTATAACTCAGAGCGTTGAAGCATATCGACCTTCGGCTGACCAGCGCTGCCATCGTCCCTTATCGGGTCTTATCTGGTAAATTAGAGCAAAATATTAGTAGGTTGACGTACAGTAAGTTACGACACACAAATAGAGCGACTGAAAGCTGCGTGTGTCTATATGATACGTTTTCTCGCGCCTGGCGATATGACACATTGCTGTCCAGAACACATGGTTACATCTGAACAGACCATACATACACTGGACTCGCCATGTATGTGAGATAAGCTGAGGTTAACATCTCAGTGTTGCGAAGTTTTGTCGACACGCTTTCTAGATTTGCCATGTAGTATTATGTATGGGTGAGTTATGTGACAACTCTTGTGTATTTTAAACGAAACTTCCATTCTTGTCATACTAGGAAGGTGAAATTAAAAACCATTGGGACACATTTCTCTAGCTTGCCTTCTTGTCGTGGGTCTACAGTAGTTGACCAATTCATTCCTGCAGCTTTTGCAGAGATCGTGGGTAGACGAAGGACACAAAGTCCATGACACTGCATAAACTCTTCCAGAATGCGCAGCCTTATACTGCATAATGAGTTCAAGATTTTACATTGTGTCACAATGTGGAATTTTCTTTACCGGCCAGGAAAGAATTGTTGCTTTTCTTTAACTAGAGATGGTGATATGCTCCACCACAAATGTTGTAATAAGATGCATTGTAGACAACGACCGCGCTTCGTGAAAGCATATTGGACATTAGCCGCTTGTATACCTATTTGAACTGCAACTGTCCATATCATTTTTGTATTTCCGTATAATCGGGCAATCCCTCATAAAGCTCATTTCCCCATCAGTACACATAATTTGACTTACGTTTGACACAGACGTTGAAATGCATCCACCTGAGCTATCAAACAAGCCTTTACGGAAACATGGAAAATTTGGATGTAGGTTTCATCTGACTTAACTATATGCTTTCTTCTACTCCGCACTAAAATAATTTTTGCAAATGAATTATTTAGGTGTCATGTATTGCTTTTGCATTAGGATACATTTATTTGGTTTAATCTTTCTCCAACGATAGCCTAATGAATGTAAAATATCATTTCATAATTATATTGGGTCCTTTGAGACCAATAACTTTATCTAACGTTGCCCGAAGTTTTTTCACAGTAGGTAAGCATTTCTCCTAATCCTTGTTTCACATAAGCTTGCCCGTATCTCTAAACGGTCACGTGACCCAATCCTCTCTCATTGGCTACTATTGTAGTATAGACTGCTGTGCGGTAAAAATTCGTTCGTTATTTAGCATGGTGATATATCTTTATATGTTGGAAGAGAATTGTCAGATTTATGATTTCGTAACTGTTTGAATTAAATATATTACGCAACAGAGTTGATTTATCTGAAATGCACGTTACTTTTTAAACGAAGTAAAGATGAGGTCCCTTTGCTCAGAAGCCCGTCATTCACATGGCACAACAGCACGTGCTTTATCGGAAGTGATGACATATTACTTTATATAACTTTTATCACTGACCTAGTTTTGAACTGGATTAGTCATATATCGGCATTTCAAGGTGTGTTGTGCCGAGTACCAGGGCTAAATTATTTTATTGATCGGTTATTGTGCGTATACTTATTATATGTATAATGGCGGTCTACCGCCAGTTTTTCGCTGAAGCATCGCAAGGGTAAAACCTTTATAAAGCGGCGAACAAAGACACACAGAGAAGAATCCGTCTTTGTCAACGAGAGAAGTCGAACGGCTCTGCTCTGAACTTACAGGTGTGTTAGATGCGTACGAACATCGCGACATGAAATTGAGACAACAGGAAAACTTACCACTCCAGGGGCGATATTGCTGTGTGGCGAAGACGTTATTTAAGGTCAATCAGACTGTACCAGGATACAAATCGCAAAATACACTACCTTGACGAGGCTTGGGTGAATGAAGGACACACGACAAGTATGGCGTGACACGACATTTAAGATTGAAAGACACGCATTTTTGCAAGATATGTGTGCTGGTTTTAAAATATCGCAGTGGAAAAGGCCAAAGGCCTTTCATTATAAACTTGTTTCAGTTACATTGCTCATGCATTCAGTTTCAGTTTGCTCAGTTTCATTATAAACTTATATTTGTGCATGCCGTCATATTTTTATTTGAATGATTTTTTCTATCTGCCTGGCAATTATTATGACGTTTACTGCACGCTTAAATGTGACGCAAAGGCACCGCCTAAGGTCTATGGCGCGAAAGCATTTGCTAATTAGTGTGAGGGGGAAGGTAGTTGTAAGCGGAGTGATACATGTCAGCTGGGCAAGGTTATATGAAACAGAGATTAGGTACAGTCCCGTGCAAAGAAATTGTATCTTTTGGTGTATTACTTTATATAATGTTGGCATAGCCGTGTCACCATTTTTGTTTTACACAAGTCCTGGTTGTGCCAATCCCTTATTGGTTTATATCAAAGTTCAATAACACAAGCAGTGGCCGATGTACAAAGGGAGTAACCGTGGTGGGTGGTGCAAGGGGAGGGGTAAGGAGGAATGTAACATTAGTGGAACGATTGTCAACACCACCTCCATGCTGTGTCTGTCCGTCGCTCATAACTGGGGAACCGGGAAGAAGGACCAGGGTTGGGTTATAAGGAACGGGAGTTCATGGATTAATCAACAGAATATTATCATCTTGGATTTTTCCCCCTTATGTTTATCTACGTGACGAAAATATGCTTTAGTAAGGTCGGTATATTTTGTGTGGATAGAGCTTAAGTTACAGCTTTAAATTATTTTGTAATGAAATGAGATGATTCGAAATAAATATGCGCTATGTGGTGTTCAAATTGATACACATAATAAAACATAAATCTGTCCCAAGCCTCATTCCCTTTCCAAGAAAACTGCACAAACCTGAGGAGGTTCATTATTCGAAAAGGATGGGCGATCTGCTCCTGTTCTCAATAACCGGCGCACGCCTTTCTATCCCTAACAGGTATTTGAACTGGGGGCGTGGTACCATTCTCCTACCAACTTAAACAGCTCTTCCATATATCCGATAATATCCGTACAGCGGACTGTACAAGACGGTGGGCTGCACCATTATCAAAGTCGTCAAGCCCTGAATATCTTTCTCGGATGCACTCTGTGTTGGTTCGGTGTTTCTAACAAATTAAAGAAATGAATACTATCTGTCGCACGAATGAGTGCAGTTGTTATTATAGAGGTCGTTTTTATAGCTTAGCTTATATTAGAGGGTTAACAGAAAGCGGAAGTACATTATAGTACAGTCTGATAACCAAAATATGAGCAGAACGTAAGTAACAAGACGTATATTTTGGCACTTCAGAGATTATATCCCATACATTTAAGCACTATCAAGAATGTGTCATCCTTATCTTCAAAAAGGATATTCATGAGCTTACGTACTGCAGGATTTCTGTTAGGAAAAGTTCTGTACACTCATCGAGTTGGAACATGTTTCTATGTCAACGATGTTTACCAGGTTTGGAAAGTTTCTTTCACGTACGCTTTGGAAATTGAACCCCTTTTGCTGTTTTACACACTATCGTTCAGTTTTACTCACTGCCGTTTCTGTAGCGTTATTTAAAGGAATAATTATACCTTTATGTTTCCTTTCTTGACAAAACTGTAACAGAAGCTTTCTACTTTGCGATCGTGGTGGAGTTTGCACTTTGAACTTAATTCGAACCCATCGATAGTGAGAGACTCAAAAGCTACATTCCTGTACTGTCGAACGGTACAGGGAATGGTTATGTACCATAGCTTCTGTTTTTACACTACCTTCAACGGTTGGCAATCTGCACTCATTCTTCAGATATGCTTTACATCATTCAATAGACCTTCACTTCTCTACCTTTATCCAAGACACACTGTGATACTGCAACTGCTTAGGCCACTATTTCCTGCAGCTTCTGCAATCGATGAAGAATCTTCATCTTGCTTTTCTCTTTCTGTGGAGTCACTTTTGCAACTGCAGCACGGATCTGATATCTTTGTATTGGGCGGCTCGTTGGGATTAAGTAGCCTTTCTTTTTAAGAGTATCTTTTTTAACCCAATGATCCTACCAGATCAATATTGGATATAGATATTGGTTACTCTTTTAATTTACGTCCTCCAACGTTAAGTCATATCGCACGATGAGTGGGAAGGATGAAATAATGCTCAAATGAGCCCAGGGTCCATAGAGTTTAGAGCTACCGACATTCTTTATTCTTTCACGATAAGGGAAACCTCCGGAAAAATACATTATTCAGGTAACTTACCCTGACCGAGATTAGAACTCGGGACCTCTTGTACGTGAGGCAGACGCGCTACGAACCACGCTACCGAGGCGGGTGGTTACAAAACTTTTGTAACGATATACGTACATTGGGCGTTCCTAGTAGAACAGTCGAAGTAGAAGGGAGGTCTGTATTGGATTAGTAACAAGTGCGAATGTGTTGGCATATGTCTTGAAAGCTGGTCTGGACATTTTAGGCAGCATTGACTCTCTCATACATTGTTGGATAAAAATGTGCCGTAATATATTACTTTTTAAGTAACCCAGGAAGGGCAAGAAGGTTCAAATGATTTAGTTATATGAGGGGTATTATTATTTCTCCCATTTAATAAAAGTTATGGCATTTTACGCGTATATTTTATAAGTATTACTCCACAGAGCGTTGAGACGTATTGACCTTCAGGTAACCGGCGCTGTGATCGTCTCTCATCGGGGCTTATCTGGTCGATTAGAAGAGTTAAAATATTAGTAAGTTGATGTACAGTAAGTTGGAAGCTGTGTTTGCCTATATGATATGTTCTCTCGCGCCTGCCGACGTATGACACATTGCTGTCTAGAAGACATGATTACATCTGAAAAGACTATACATACACTGGACTCACCGTGTATGTGCGATAAGCTCAGGTAAACATTTGTGTTGCGAATTCTTAGAGTTACGCTTTCTCGCTTTGACATGTAGTAATAATGAAGTACCTGAATTTATTTGTAATTTAATGTACACTTTACATTTTAATGAGTAGACATTTCTAACTTTTAAAGCTACGACTAACCACACATCACTCTTCTGATAGAGCGACTGCTATAAATTCCTCCATGGCCAACCCTTCTGCATGTGTCACATAACTCCTCAAAATCTGATAACATATATTGATGAAATGTCATTTATTTTGTATAATAAGAGTAATCTTTCCTTCATGTATCTACAAAGATAACAACTTGTAACTTAAAACGTCACTTATCCTATAAGAAATTACGATATTATTCTAACAAATCGTCCGGGATCGCAATCTTATATAAAACTTCTACATATTTTTAGCCGGAAACAAAACTGTCACCATCGTTACGAAGTCTAGATGTTAATATCTTCTTAGTACTATCAAAATCTGAAATTAAAACAACTTTAAAAACAGAACCGACTGCCGGTATTTCAAAATTCATTAAGCAATGTTTGTTTTTTATATAGATATATTTTACCAAACCATTAAATCTATCGGATCATTTAGTTGTTTTAATAGTTTAACTTCTGGATTTATTTCACGGTTAAATGACCAAAAATGATATGCTATGGCCGATTTATCAGTTTGATTATACTTAATGTTACGAAAATGTTCTTTCGTTCTGGTTTCCAAATTACGTTTTGTCCGTCCAATATTAACTTTATCAAAATCGACACAATTAAACTGATAAATACCACACTTTTTATTATTAGGAACTTTATATTTTTAAGAGAAATTCAGTAAATTTTTAATACTATATTTATTTTGAGAAACTAAAGTTATACCAAACTTGTTTTGAAAATGTTTATTAACCCAAGGTTGATAAGTAATTTTTTTTTAAATTATAATCGTCTTCTACTTTTAGGGGTAGAAATATCATTAACAGCTTCTTGATATTTAATTGTATCAATTTTATGTATAAAGCCGTTATTGGAACCATTAATTAGAAGTATTAATAGCAGGTTTGTATTCTTTATTAAATTCATCTCTATTCACGGATATATTTATTAATCTATAAATCAAACTATTGAAAACAGAAAATTTATGTGAAATGAAGATATTTTCCGGCTGAAGATATGTAAAGGTTTTACATGAAATCGCGAACCCAGACAATTTATAAGAAAAGTATCATAATTTTTTATAAGATAAGTGAAGTTTTAACTTACAATTTGTTATGTTTGCATATATTTGTTTGCTTCATTGTTAAAAGCGTATTTTCTTCATGTTTATTGCTTCATGAATATTTTCTAAATATTACGTACTTTCTTCATGTTTCAAAATTCATATATTTGTATTAAATCCGGATAGTTGCTCACGCGCATCTTCTATGTCCTTGGTACCTCCATTAATTGCAAACATCAGGCGCTGAAAATGCATTTGTTGTTGATATAACACTATATCAGCAACTCATTTTTTCTTTTAAAATTTACATACGTCTCCCAACGTTGTCATATCGTATGATGAATGAAATGCCGGAAATGGTGTCCGCATGAGGCAGACCTCATCTTTCCGGATAACGATAAGAGAGGGAATATCCTTATCTATATAACTCACCCTGACTGAAATTCTAAATCGAGACATCTTAAGGGGATGCAGCAGTGAAAACCCCAAATCCGGAAATTTTCAACCAATCTTGCTGAAGTTTTTACCACTTAGCTCTGATGCACAGCGGATGCAGTATTCAAAATTTGGTTTTTGTATCTTAAATAGTTTTTGAGTAATTAATTTGTGAAATCTAGAATTTGGGCAAAATTCAAACCGTTTCACGTGATGAAAATTTTCAAAACTATTTTTCTACTTCTTAAAATATTCAGATAGTTATGAAGAAAAGATCTAACATATGAATTTCTTATACTGCCTTTAGTTCCAGAGGGGGGGAAATTAGGCACGAAGCAAACAAAAAAGGCCGAAAATGATTAAACCTTTTATTTTATATATCAATAACTTTAATAATATAGTTCATGTTAAAAATTCATATGATAATAACCTTAGATTGCTTTCTAAGTACATGTGTTGAAAATTTTAGAGGGAGCGAATCAAAACTGCATCGTGTGGAACATTTTGAATAACAAAAAATGTTGAAAAAACTATAACTGTGTAAATCAAATTTTAAAATCCAAAACATTTTCTTCTCAGCTGCATGCCTTGGAACAGACTAAAAGCCTCCAGATAGGTGATTTGAACTCTCCTGCCTCTTCCTTCTCTCTTCTGCAGCAGTTTTCTTCAATTTTAGGTTCCTTCTGTATGTTTCAGTAATTACCTGTGCAGAATTTGCTGAATAAAGTAAGCGTAATTGGTGCTTTCCTTGGCTAATTTTTAGAGATGCTGGTGAAATCTGTGTCCATTATGTCTGACTACAGCTTGAGTAAAGCAGAACAACCAAATGGAATGCACTGATGGTTGATGTCACAGTAACCCGAAGTCTCTTCTTTGACAAAAATATTTCTTTTGGGCAATTATGCCATATCGTGCTATGTAAACTTTCATTTGCTATTTGTGTCCTAAACAAAGTACATCTCCTTAGGAGTTCATCTGATGCCAGACTTTGGTACACAAGCATTAGTTTACTTACCACATCAGGTCTCAAGTATGCTCCCATTGTTGTGTTGTTATGCTTAGGTGTTTCTTCCCATGTGTCGTTTAGCCAAATACCTGATCCTAACTATATACACAGTCAACAAAACGTCAGTTGTTTCAAAGAATGTTTTACCTATGACCTATATGACAGTTTTATGCACGTTTAGATGCATAGAACACCTTTATAAATGTTAAATGGCACACTAAAACTCATTCATTATAAATAAACAGTATGAAGTTTAATGAGAAACACAAGAAAACCACGACCAAGTTAGAAACTCACACAAAAGCAAAACATAAACATTACTATTAGCGTTCAATGTGTACAGCCAGTGTTTTGTTTCCATGGTGCCACATACTGTCAGAAATAACCACCACACAAAATTCCACCAGAAACTTTGTCCGCTAATTTCAAATGTATTAATGTAATACATTCAATGGAACTCAAGACAGAATTCTGTGAATCCAAGGGCCGGTATGCAGCTGCGCACGGGCATTTAAATTGACATGTGAGGGTATTTAAATGCCTGACTCATACATTTTGTTGGATTGTGATTCTATAAGGTTCAAAGTATTTTATTAGCTCAAAAAAAGACTTTGCCCGTATTTTTAACCAATTTCGGTGCTGCATTCCCTTAAACGTGAAGCAGACACGCTGCACCACGTAGAGAGGGGAGCTCTCAATTTCAATAACCAACAAAAACAAACAGTATACGTATAAGCATTTAAAACCATAACATTTTTTCCAGCATACAATTCAATATGGAATAAAAGAAAATACATCGCACAACATTTTCTTCTGCCGCAATACTTTCACGTGAGGAACCCAGGAATTATAGGTCATTCGCTTTATGAGCGATATTCCTGTATGTCAAACGTTGCATCCATGAAATATATGTATGTATGTATTTATTGACTGCAATTGGGTACTACCCGGTGGCAGAATTAAGAATACAGATCAAATTACAAATACTAGATTTACCACAATAAACAATACAAACATGATATTATTTTACTTTAGTCACTTAAAACATAACTAATTACTTCTCTATTTACATATTATATACCATTATACTTCAAAAGTTAAACTATAAACCATCTAGATTTTTTCTAAATTTCTTCAGACATAACCAGACATGAAGTGTAAGTAAACTGAGGATGAACGGAGCATTCCCAGCTATGGCCAACTAATCATGCAGAACTCCGAAAAAAAAAATATGCATGGGTTAGAAACGCCATTGCTTCCCCAATACAAGATACCGAGCTCGACGCCAAACAGAATTCGAATCTGATGCAACAAAACATAACACTCTTTTCCGGAAACACGTAACTGATCCAGTAATTAGTTCTGGATGAATTATGATGAATAGGGATGTTTGAGAGCTTGAAATGGACAGAGATTGATTAAATCCGACCTTTGTTTATTCAAGCAGTAATTTAATTATTTGTTCTTGAATAGCATGACGTAAAACTGTTTCCGAACAAATGAGTTCCAACAGCCTGCGACCAAATGTTTCCTGCAGTGTTTTAGATCCTATTGGTCATATTAATGAATGTATATATACCAATTTTAAATTATGTATGACAAAAGCAAAGAGAGAGTTATTATAAGACATCAGAAGTGTTACGCTACCACGAGTTTACCTCAAACCATTCTTGTAAAGGCTTATTCCTCTATCAACTTCATGTTACTGGAAATTATTGCTAAGTTTATTTTAATTATAGAGGAATGCGACATTAGATTTTAAGTTATAGTCAAATAGTTGAAAGCTGGTTGCTAAGTGAAGGCTTTTAATTTCGCTCTTCTTCCACGAACGAGAGATAAACATACATCAAGACAAATAAAAGAATACCAGTTACCATTTGTGAAATATATACTGACGTACTGAAACATTGAACCTAACAAAAAGGTATAACTTAGAAATAGTCCATTCTACGAAAACATGAATTTCACATAAGTTGTGTTTTAATGCACTATATATTTTCCGTGTAGTACGAATTTGTCCATTTCTGACGATTAAACCAGTTATGCGAAAGTCATTCAGGATGTAGACGACTTCCGAGGATATTACTTGAAATTTCAAAATGTATATATCATTTTCCGTGAATTCAAATGTGGTACTTCAAAGGAATTAGAGCCAGTTTTGAAAAAAAATCAACATTTTTGCAGGATGTTTAATGTAAAGTTCGAAAGGATAGGTGGGATTTTCATGAACAACTTTCATGTCGCCTCCTTGGTAGATGCTATTTTGATATTGAACAGTTTTATAGTTATGTTATGCCTAGGCACACTAAAACGCACGAAGGCATACAGTCGCGGCGAAAAGCACAGAAATTTTGGTGCCAAGAGAAAAGCGCGGCTTCACAAAGAGCCTGCATATAACGATAACTTGCATAAGCAGATAAACATAGCGCTTGAGATAAGTGACGTGCCGGCCCAGATAGGGTTTCACGTAAGGAAGGTTCCAGTGATATCTCGATTGACAGCGAATAATTGTTTCTTTTTTATTTGCTCCAGAAGTCTCTCGAATTTTTCAATGAGGTATTTAAGAGAGCGATGACTCGCCAAGTGTCAGTCGTGAGAAGTAGAAAACAGCTGTGAAGTGTGTAACAACAGTGTTGTTGTAACGAGAGCTGATCAGAACGTTGTTTGTTATTTTCATCGAGCTTGGTAGATTGTGGGGTGTTTGTGACGTAATGTTGTTACGGGAGAATTGAACACTGCATTTCTACGGAAATAAAGAACATTTGGAATATCTGCAACTCGGAATTTTAATTCTACGAACGCACAAAGTCATAATACATACATGCACCCTGACCTGTTCCGCTTTTTCTCTTGCTACAGGAAACCTGAAGACAATTGCAGCGGAATCTGGGTATACAGTTTTTGGATGGAATGCATATGTCTTCTACCTACTGTGCATGCGTTAGTTAGAGAAATAAATGTGGGCAACTGAACAATATAATCTAGGAATAATTTATTTGATACTTTCATGCCAGACTTCTGGCTAGGATTAAATAGAACTACTTGAGTGTCTTAAAGTTTTTTGTTATTAACAAATTTTCCTTTACTGCTAAGACATCATCGGGAAGTGTATTTGGTATACCAGTATTTAGCTACCATTGTTACTTAGAATAAACCAAATGCTATATTTAGTGCTTCGGTAATAAGGTATAATGTTCATATTCTTGAAAACTAATGTAGTTTTGCATTACACATTATGTGTGTAATATTAAACATAAAAAGTATATTAAAAGTAATGGTAATGAAGGACGACGGCGACGACGATTACGAAAATGATACTGATAATGTTGATGATAACAATAATAGATCAATAATAATACAACGACATCAACACGAACAAGAACAAGACCAAGAAGAGCAAGAGGAACAGGGAGACAAGAGGAAGAAGAACAAGAGGAAGAGGAAGAAAGGGAATACATCTCATCCTATGCATCGGATACCTAATATTATTTCTTAGGAAGCTGCTATTGGTGTACGAGTCACCAAGGACCAAGGTTGCTCAACTAAGTGATTTCGTGTCCAAATCCTGCTAAAACTTAACAGATTTTTATGTATGTAAGGTACACCAATGCATTAATTATTTCCTATTTTTGTGTATTTCAAGAAACGTTAACAATCTACACGAATGTCCATTAGGAAAACAAAAGCGCTGATTCTCGAACAAACCGAAACTGAATAATAAAGAACGACACCATCAGTGGCTACAGAGTCTTGCCATAAGTTCTGTCCCTCATGCAGAGTTACCTACTCTATACATAAACGATAACTACAACAAATATACTAGGGCTGTTCAATAAAGAATGACCACAACTCTTTTTTACAACGAAACCTTCATCCTCATAATTTTGATGGTCGTTTTCAAAATACTCTCCCCTGAATGCGATGCACTTGTCGCAGCCTTTCTGCCAGTCTTCAAAGACATACTGGAAACAATGTTTTGAGAGATCCTTCAAAATTGCCTCCACAGTCTTCACCACTGCTTCAGATGATGGATAATGCCTCCAATGAAGGCGTTTCTTCAAGTTAGGGAATAGAAAAAAGTCTCATGGGCCTAATCTGGACAATAGGGAGGGTGAAGAATGCACCTCACGTTGATTTTTGCAAGATATTCAGCAACAACATTGGCAATATGCGGCCACGCATTGACGTGGTGCAGCATCCAGCCTGCTTCACGGAAATGTGGTCTTTTGTGCCTGATATGGAATTTCAATGTTTTCAGGACTTCCGTAGTATTGTCCAATTACTGATGTGTGTGCAGGTACAACATGCTGATAAACCATTCCATGAATGTCAAAGAATGAGATGACCATAACTTTCCCAGCAGAAGCAACCACTTTTGCTTTTTGGGGGAATGGTGATGAAGGCGATTTCCACACTGTTTGCTTTGCTATTTGCTCTCATGATCAAAATGATGTAGGCAAGTTTAATCAACAGTGATTACGTTTGAAAGAAACTCCGGATGTTCATCTAACTTCAACTTTAGCTGCATGCAGACCTGCATGCGAATGATTTTTGTTCGGGAATCAACAGACTTGGAACCCATCGCGCACATACACGTCTCATGTGTAATGTTTCTGTCACCAACGTGAAGCTGGTACCCCATGAAATGCTCAGTATTTCAGAAAGTGCTCTTAAGGTCATTCGTCGATCCTCTCTCACAATGGCAGCAGCAGTATTGATGTTTTCTTCCGTAAGAGCATTAACTGGAGCACCGGTTCCACCTTCCTTTGAAATTGATTGCCACCCCTCTTTAAACATCGTAAGCCACCTTCGAGCTGTGCTGTAGGGAAGAACAGATTCCATAGGCCTCCTGTAACATTGTATAGGCCTCAACTGAAGATTTTCTGAGACGAAAGCAGAACTTCAAAGCCGCATATTGTTCCTCACGTATTACCCCCATTGCAACGGTAGGCGTTATTGAGCATGTCTGAACTTACCTGGTTCTCACAGGCGGGAACCAGGAGTACCAACAATGAAACTACTACGGCGTGTTTGTTTCACATTAAGCTAACAGAATATAATAAGATTGAAGATTAGTACGAAAAATTATAACCATAAAAAATCATCATTCTTTTTTGAACAGCCCCCGTATGTAACTCGTTTACTAGAGACTACACAAAGTATAAATATACATATCACTCGAAATATCCGGCCTTTGCCTTGACACATCTCTTCAATCTCTCCGGCCACTCATCTATCGCAGCATGGACGACATCTTGGGGTATCGAGGCAGCTGCCTTTACCAAATCTGCCTTTAGGAAGGTGATATTGCGGTGAGATTTAGAATAGGCCTTCTCCTTTAAAGTACCCCATAAGCAATAGTCCAGTGGATTTAGGTCAGGGCTTCCAGAGGTCCAATCACTGGTAGAGAAACTCTGGAACGTTTTCTCCAGCCAACGGTGTGTGGTCTTTGCTTTGTGGGCAGGTGCTGAGTCCTCCTGGAATATCCAGTGCTCACTCGCAAGCAAAGTGGTGTTTAGCGGATTTACAACCTTTCCTTGAATGTGAGTTTGGCAGTTGGTGGCACGTGTTTTCACCCCCTGTTTGCAGAAATGCAGTGAAATGACACCCTCAAAAGATTTTCCCCACCAAATCGTCGCAGACGCCGGATAATGACCTCTTGGTCTCCTAGCAGCAGCTACCTGAGATGTGCGAGTATATAATCCATCATTCTGGCGTTTGAATTTTTCTTCCACGGTGAAAACTTTTTCATCTATGGAAAAGAATTGTATAGTGACTGCCATTTGCATGCTTCTCCAGTAGTCTCTTGGATCTTGTGACTGTTATGTGCCTTATAGCTACCGTCAGTCGCTGTACCTCTCTTCCTCCGTATGCTGAAGGTCCAAGATATTCTTTTATAGTACGTGACATCGTTCCCGGAGTGATTTTCACTTCCCTTGCCATTATTCTTTGTTTACGGCGCGGATTTCTCCGAAAACTCTAAGCAACAGCTTTAGCCACTCGTGGTGTTCCGGATTGTGCGTGACCGACCACTTCTAGCTTTGTCAGCAAAAGAGGAAGTCTCAATGTATCGCGTTATACATCGATAAACACATTTCATAATAATTTTCAGCGGTCGTAACAACTTGCAAAGTGTCTTGTTACACTTGTGTAGTGCAACCAATGCGATGCCATTCTCTTTTATTCCTTACTCCATATGTACGTACTGTTCAATAGCATGAATAGCAATACAGAGTGCGGGAGGGAAGGTCCAAAGACAAATGCCTGATTATTATTTGACTAAAACACAGGAACCAAGTGTAAGGTAAGACAGTAAAATCGAATTTTTATTTTGTCGGAGTAATATATGGTTTCCCCTTGCCGGAAGCATTCACTTTCATCTCGTAACAAACCATTTACCCTGTTGTCAATGCCAAGTGTCTTGAACTTTTTATTGCTTTAAGAATCATCCCAACTTATTTTGACGAAAATATGCTGTAACAACTAAGCCGAATATCCTTGAAATCCGTAACTTCATATGACCTTTATGCCTTTGTTACCAGCGCGTCATGGTCGTTTACGACATATAGCTTTAAGAAGTGAACGAAAAGATTGACGTATCTTTCTGGTTCTACCATTTCAATAACCATGACAAACTCTTGGACGAATAAGTATATAATACGAGATATATCACAGTACTTTCTATAGCACCTCTTGAAATAAGATAGAAATAAATTAGTACATGGAACCCTGCGCACTATAATGAAAAGCATAGCTATCCAGAAAAAAAATAATATGAAGTTAACGCTAAGCCCAATTCCTTTGCCTTGCTGATACCTTACTGCAATCATTAACAAGTGAATAAAATAATGCATTAACAATGGAACGGAGAATCTCCATAGGAAACTTGAAATAAAGGAATGGACCAGTTCAGGTTAAAATTACTGGTCCTAAAATAGTATTTCATTAACACAGCTTCCAAATAGAAAGCTACTACGTAAAAGACCTCTAACAGTTAAACACATATCTACTGTCTTAATATAATTAATTCACTCAGAAAAGCTCCATGTGTTGTACTCGTATGACCGTCTTCAATTGCTCTTGTATAATATACTCTAAAACCCTTTGATATAACTTTTTGTACAATTTGTTTGGTTCGTTTTACTCTCTTTTTCGTAATTATATCGAATAGAAAACCTAATAAAATATGCTCACTTCCTTCTCGGGCAGCCAGCCAGGTGAAAGATGATTTGATATCAACGTTTCGGGAGTGTGCATCTCTCCCATCATCAGGATATTTATAAAAGGTTATAACCACAAAATGAAATACTGGATATAACAATACTATAAACAAAGACAAAAGGCTATCAAAATTCGCATTACTGAACAAAAGACTGTTTTCAGTTAATTAAATGCCAGGTCAGGAGATGGCGTGAGTATAGAAAATTGGGTCAATGAAACGTAGCTACTTAACTTTTTTATCAAGCTCTATTGGTCTTTGCTTCTTAATTCGACAGGTTTCTATTTTTACGCCGGTTTCCAAGAGGAGCTAAATTGACATCCAGCATCACGATTAAGCGTGCTACTTTCAGAGGAAATCTCCAAAGCTTCCTTACTTATCCGCTCCCAGTAACTGTTGCATTTTTCCAAGACGGTCGTCTCCCGAAAATTGGCTCTATGGTCGTTATCAAAACAATGCTCTGTCAACGTAAGCTTCTCAGGTTGCATTAAACGAATGCTCCATTCATGTTCAGTTATTCTAGTAGCGATAGTCCTTCCGGTTTGTCCAATATACGGTGTCTCACATTCACAGGAAATGCGGTACACTACCGGAACTTGGAAGTCCAGTTTGTCTTTCACTGGTCTGAACAGATGTTTAATCTTTGGAGGTGGCATGTGGATGATTATCTTCTGATTATCTATCCGGCATTATCAGCAGAACTCTTTCCAAATACAACATCAGGACCACTATTAAGGAGGCTTTGGCAATTTCCTCGGAAAGGAGCACGCTTAATCGTGATGCTGGATTTCATTTCAGCTCCTCTTGTAAACCGGCCTTAAAAATGGAAATCCGTCGAATTAAGAAGCAAAGATAAATACATCTAGATAATCCAGTTAAGTAGTTACGCTTCTTTGACACAATGTTCTATACTCACGCCATCTCCTGACCTGGCATTTAATTAACTGAAAACAGTCTTTAGTTCAGTAATGCGAATTTTGTTAGCCTTTTGTCTTTGTTTATAGTATTGTTATATCCAGTATTTCATTTTATGGTTATAACATTTTATAAATATCCTGATGATGGTAGAGATGCACACTCCCGAAACCTTGATATCTAATCATCTTTTCACCTGGCTGGCTGCCCGAGAAGAAAGTGAGCGTATTCGTCGCCAGGAAAGCTTCAGGTCTTATTCTATTAAAATATTCTTGAAATGCCTTTACAACCATTTCTTCCTGCATTATTTATTATGAACGTTCTTAGCATATTTAGTTGTAAAAATTCTATTTTTTTAATCCGAGGAAATCATCACATTACCTTGTGAGAATGTTCAATCCAGTTACTTTGCAAAATGAAACCTGTAAATTGAAGTTGTTCCGCTGAAGACTACTTCTTACTTGAACTTATAAGTACTTTTGGTTTAATAAGCAGCTATTCCTTTATCCCAAAACAGCACTCCCTCCAAGACACTTTTAAGTCTCCATATTAAAATGGACCACCTATGGCTATATCTAGACTGTATAGTGGCTGGGAGGGATCTCCCACATTAGTTTCCTGATAACATGTATGGTTTTTCTGTCAGAGCGAGGTCTGGCATTGTCTTGAAAAAAGAAAATTTGTTTTCAGCCAGTTTTTCATTTGGATGGAAACTATTGCTTTTTCCTTCCCCAACAAAATAGTAGAAGTAGTTTGTATTCATGCATTCTGCAGTTACTGCGCTTTTGAAGGAAATTAGATAACTCCCATCCAATGTAGGCGATTGTGACTAAGCGGCGATTCTTCACTCTGAAGTTTTCTGAGACTCGAAAGATGTTTTGACCTTTGGATCCCTATTGAAATAACTACTAAGGATAATGCGTGGTTTCATACTATCAGTTACTTTCCGTTTACTCATCTGTCCTGTACAACACCAGACAAGTTTCAACTCGGTTACAGCTGCCAGAGGGAGAAAGGAGAAAAGCGCCTTACTCCTTCCGGGGTCGGTAGTGTATTCGATGCAGTTCTATAGTCACAAGGAAGTAGAGGCATTTGAATCACCTTGTAATTTAATATTAAACTTAAGGAATTGTCTTTTTCTCAACTTCACATATAAAATGAACACTACACCAATCTCGTTTGATTTTCCTTCAAGCTGATTTCGTTGCCAGTTCAGCAGTTTCTGCTAGGACGGAAAGATATTGCAGATTCAGGTCCTTCAAAAAGTGCTTCCCTAGCGGGAGTGATGATGCAGGAGGAGACAGGGGCGGCCTGACCAGGAGTCCCGACAGAGCAGAAGTCAGGTCAACATTTACGCAGTCATGCGTGGTCTAGCTGTAGCATGCCAGCCTCTGGCGAGTTCAAACCCGGCAGGGGTGATGGAATGTTTCGGACATGATAATGCTTGCCAGGTCTTCTTCCTCTGAAGTAAAGCTGGTGGTTCTCTCACGTAGACTATCGTCACGCTGAACAACCTCCGCCTCATAAGGTGGTCTCTGAAAATTATTAAGAGTTCATTCATGCTCAATGTGGCATTGGACGCCAAAAACCACCGCAGATAATCTACATCCATAAATAAAAATAAAATTGCATTCGTAGGGTATTTTCATTGCTTCTTGATTCCCTTTCTTTGAAAACGCGAACACACTGTTGAATTGCAGCCATTTGCTGTGCACATTCAACTGTTTCTCATTTATACCCAGGAGGTACGTTACTTGTATACTTTGTGTCACTTAAAACTGCCATTCCTTTACAAAACTTCTTTCATTTTCTTGAAATTTTGTTTTATAACATCTTTGCGGCCTATATACACTTCTATTACAAAACAAATACATTTATTATGTATCATTACATTTATTATGTATCTTGCTTATGTAGCATCTTTCAGGCTTATGCAGATTAACTCTCGCACACACGCGCGCACACACGCACGCACACACACAGGTTGTTTCAAAACGATACACAACTACCGTTGTTTGTTTATCAATTTACTTGTCGCAATTTCGGGGTCGCAGTTATGAAACTCTGTTAGGTATAAATTTATAACGCCTTAAATATTACACTGTTCTGCGATTTGGCAGAGAAGGAACCACTGGTATGCGAACCTCAAAAGTTATTAGGACGCACCGGCAACGAAAACAAAAACATTACTCCTTGCTCTTTATCGGTGACCCTAGCCTACGTTTCAGGTAATGGGAAAAGAACAGTTACTTGTAAAAGTGTCGACTACTAACTCTGACAGTTCCAAGGTTGCTCTTCAGTGTAAAACTACACATTCCATCCTAACAGGGAGGATTTTGCGCGTACTTAGCAAATCCAAGCAATATGGAGCGATATACGAACGCCGAAGTGACGGATATGGTTTTGATGGATGGAAGAGCTGAAGGGGGTTAAACGAACGCACGATTAATTCAACTTCATTAAAAATATGCATTGTAAAAGTTGTTATATCAATGATAATATTTCTTTGTTGAACTTCAGAGCATTTTTATGATTTAATTGTATAAAACTTTCAACAAGTTACTGTTAATATCAAGAGCTTCCTTTTCGGCTACAAATGCTTTATTTAGTACTATCAAACACGTGAAATAAAATACTGTTCTCATTGTGTAAGCCATTTATTTTTGGCTAATTTATCTACAATTCTTTTATGTTTGCTGCTCTGTTTATCATTTAAGACCTCTATCCTCAACCTCACTAACATTAACTTCCCTCTAAAACGTATAATCTGCACGTGTCTACCACCTTATTTGCCATCATGGACTGCTATAACGGAAGTTTGGAACACGTTGAATACTCATAAGCAATAATTAAGCAATAGCTTCTTTACTACGATTTCATAAGCCAAAGAAATTCTTAATATTAGCAAGCTGCTGCGGAGTATGCCGGTATGTTTACAAGCAGTTACAGCACGCGGCACGGCGTGCGATCTATACCTGCGAAATCCGACAGCGTGGGGCACGCGACGTTGTTCCTCTGACTAAATCCACACTCATTCTGCAGCACTTTAGTGCGGCTCTATTGGGAGAAACGCTATCTATATGCTTCACGCAATGCTGAGCAACTACTTCTATATTTTCGTTGGGTGTTGTTTTGAAACTCCCTGTATATTACACGCATACACCAATTATTTGAGAAAATTATTAAATAAAATAATTGTTCAATAAAAGTAGATTAGAGAACTTACAGCTGCATACTTCAAAGCGGTTTCGGAGATACTGCGAAATACACTTCGCGATAAATCTGGTGGTATGGAAATTGTACCCCTTTTTAAACTTTTGCTATAGAGAATTACGGCGAACTTATGCCTCCTCGTACTTAATATGGGTTAAGAAAGAACACTGCACAGTCCTTGTCCGCAGACGCTGGTCGTGAAAATACTGTTTTAGGGTTCGTGATATCGCAAAAGTGGTGCAGCTTATCTATTAGTAATTTCGGAAAAAGCAGGGATAGAGTGGTCTCTGGTTGACTCCTCGGGGAGGAAGTGTCCTAGTTCTTAATGAACCAAGAGATAGGTTGAAACAACAGCATCGAACGACACAAAACAGGAGAAAAGAAGCTCTGGAGCTTCCGTGGAAAACAATCACTAAGGTTCTGCAGCACGAAATGTTTCGTGTTCGAGAGGTTCAGAAGGAACTCTTGTTTTAAGTGGAATTCTTTGTAATTCGTTTTGCTTCATATGCCAGGATTATAAGTAGAGAATTCATACTACTCAAATATGCAATACCAAGATGTTGCTGCAGGTGCATGTTTGATACACCATGGACAAAGAACAACGTTTTAAAAAGGTGTGTATGAACAGTATGTCATGGGAAAAAGTATTCCTACATTATATATATTAATACTTAAAGTATAAGTATGTACAAGCTGGCTTCTGATAGTTGGGAGTATTGATGCATCCAAACGAAATTACAAATTAAGTAAACATAATAGCATAGTAAGGTAACTCTACTCCATATGGCCTGCTACTCAATATGGCCTAGTAGCAATTTATTGGTAACTATAATGGTAATCTGCTAGATAGCTGCTCATTCACGTTTGGTAAGCTATTTCAACTATCTCTGTGTTACACCCAGTGTGCAGTGACTAGCAGCCATTTCACAGTTGAGATTTCTTTTGCCGACCAAGGGTTATTATTTTATGCAGGTAAGCTTGTTGTGTTACTGATACATTAGAAATTTTCTACAAACGTGTTTCCCTGTCAATTACTTCATATGACTATCCTGTTTTAAATTATATAATAACTTTTATGAATGCAACTACGTTTGTGTAGCTATATGTGTGAAATGAGTTGCTTTTAATGCTGATACAACATGGCCTAATAAGTCATACTGAGTATACATTTTAGCCATAGCAGGCCATATTGGGTATAGACTTTTACTGACAACTTTTTTATTTATTTTCTGTAGTAATGATTTCAAATAACGATCAGATACGCGGTCGATGGAACCTATATGACCTAACAAAAGCCGTGGAAGCCATCAGTAGGACAAAAATGTCGCACTATCAAGCAGAAAAAGAATTTGCTATTCTACAAAGAACTTTCCGTAGGTGTGTCAAATCTGGATGTAAAATCAAAGCAAAATTGGGGCAAAAGTTTACTTTGTCTGAAGAACAAACTGGTGAACTCTGTGCACGTACAATGAGGTTGGCAGAAGTGGGATATCCAATTACAACTTATATATTAAAATTATGTGTCTACAGATACTGCAAGAAAAATAATATTACTCATAAATTGTCTGATGTTAAGCCGATTGCAAGCCGCAAATGGACAAGGAAACTTATATCAGAAAATCCCAAACTCTTATTTCAGCTGGGACACAGAAGTTAAACAAAGTTTTGTTCAACACCATTTTCAAAAGGTTAAAACTCTTCTTGAAGAAATTGGTATTTTTGGAAATCCTGAAGGATTTTTTAACATTGGATGAGAAGGGTTGCATACTGAGTTTACACAAAGAACCATGGGTACTCGCTGAAAAGTATGCAAGCAGAGTACACATAATTGGCAATGAACATAGAGAACATGTAACTGTTTTCTCTTGTGCAATTGCAACAGGAGCAGCTATTCTAAAAAATCCTTAAAATCTTTGTCACATAGGGAATCTCAGTATATACTGAATGAATGAATTCCTGTAGTTCCTAAGTGGAGCATAGGGTCTTCTGAACCGCGCAATCCTAGGCCTGCAGGCAAAGGATTGAGAATCAGAAGTGTCTCTATCAGAGATTCCAGGATGGAGGATCAGCCCATAGCCGGAGGTGAAAGTTCAGTTTATATTATCTGGTGCTAATAAACATAATGCATACTCTAAATCACATTTCCTTAGTTTCATTAGTCTCCATTATTTTAAATGTGCTACTAACAGAAATTAAATAGGCCATATTGCACTCGTTATGCCCAAAACTAATCTTTTTGTGTATTTTTTTATTGTGGCTTGTATAATCTTTTAGTTATTCCAAATCATAATAATACATGTCCAGTTTGATGAACTTTATATTGTAAGCAAAGGCAATAATTTATTGCCTCTCACAAAAATATAAAAGAATAATTATCCTTAGGTAGGCCATATGGGGTACAGTTACCTTAATTCTTTGTAAAGCTTGTCTCAACTTTAACAGACAGTATGGAAGTAAATGGGATATATCTCTCTTTGTCTAACACACACGAATTCCTTTAGCTTCGTCCTTTTTTACGCTCGTGTTGTTGCCACTTGCTAATAACATGGTATAAATAATTAATTGTAATATTTTGCAGCTTTGAACACACTGTCTTCTGCAGAATATTTTCTATGTTTGGTTATGTCACTATTACACTCATTTTGTGTTTATATGGGCTAATTTTGTTTTTCGAAAATGCTTGTTTTTTTTCGGTAGAAGTCCAATATTTCCTATTTGTATGTTCATCATGCGGTAACCATAAAACTTCCCTCTATAATACTACAACAATGTTTTCATAGGTAGATAGGACTACAGTGCTCCTACCTGCTAAGTTATAATTCTCCATCTTAAATCAGACGAGTGTTATAATTTTTTACATTAAGTTATTTCGGAAGATTTTATATATATACTCACTAGAAAATGTAGGCAACAACAAACTTCTTTGTTATTTGGTTTACGTCGGGGAACAAAGCGAGAGAAATTTAAATGAGGGTTGAAGACAAATTTTAAAAGTAACCGCAATTCTCTAACTTCTTGCATTTATCGTATGTGTCAAATAAACTAATGGCCCTGCAGGCAACATTCCAGCAATGATTGGACAATGTGATGCAGTAAAAGCAGACACGTTTACAAGAAGTGCTCCTATGTTTATATCATGTGAACGATTGTGAAGTGTTACGTAAAGCTATTTAACAGTTGTATAAATACTTATAGTAATGGAAGTGGAAGCTAAGAAGAAACGAAATATAGGTAAACTAAAAAGTAAGGATCGCTATTGGTATTGAATGTTTTATGTTATTTTTCAAGTAAAATTAGTATCAGTAAGGTAATGAAAGAAAAACAGCTATGGCTACCGTATGTTCAGAAACAACAGTACATGGAATAAAAAACCAACGAATGAAAGACCCCCTATGAACTCCATAAAAGCAGGGCGGGGAAACAAAAGAACTACAGGCTAACGCAATGTGATGCAATAGTACAAAGCGGAGTGTGGCGTATTGTTCCTTTTTTGCTGCTTGAAAACATTCCACCCACGCTGAATCTAGTTTTGCCAGAGAAAAGGGTAGAGAAAATCATTTGAATGCAGAACACTATACCTTTTCAATATCTCAGGCACGAGTGTTAAGGTAATTAAAGTCGATTGCACAAGTGCAACTTTGATTTTCGATTAAACAATGGTGCAAATTGCTTGCGTTCGAAGGTTTGGTTTCATTTATTTTCTAGAGCCTTACCAGAATGCCTGCTAGTTTCCATTAGGCTATCCACGTGTGGGGGTTGCTTTAATATCACAGTTTGATTCCCAAACCTATACTCCACCAAGCGTGAAGTCTGCTGCGGTAGACAATTTTCCAATCCCAGGAATGTAGACATAGTAAAGGATAAGGGGTAATCGTTAAATCAATGGCCATCACGCAAATTCGATTACTACATTTAGGATGGAATGAGGTTAACCCTGGTAATAGTTTGTGGGAACTTTGTGGTTGCTAACTAGATCAGATCTACTTTCTTTTCTTTCGCTTTCACTCTACGTCACTTAGAGATTTATGGCTACGTAATGATATAAGTCATTATTCCCTTTTCATTGTCACGACTTTTTCCCTCTATAAAACTCCTAGGAGTTATAAAATTCTTCCCCTATAAACCACCGTCTAAAATAATGTGGTGACGAGGTAGCAGCCTGCTTTTTAAGATCGCAGAAGACATGAGTATAAACATTTGAATAAAAAATAATACAGACAGGCGTGGGAGCGTAAGGACATTTGCTAGGGCGACTTATTTTATTTTTCTTACGAGCTTTTATAGTATATCGCATTAGAAACTGTGAGTGATTACTTATGTGATTATGGCAAAGTAAACGCGCGATCTAGCAACAGAAACGGAATATAATGTAAAGATTGGTTAATGTATAATATTCCAACACATGAGGGTTTTATAGAAGACAGATGTAAAATAATAATCTAAATATGAACCTAGTGGCTTGAGCAATAAATCTGTCAGAGGATGTTTAAACTAAATTAAATGAGTCCAACCAAGGTATTAACTGTCTCAAAATACAAAGGGACCGACGGTCATGGCTTGGATGGACCAAACGACAGCACCTGTGTGGCCTTGCAATTAAATTCAATACAGCTTCTAAAATATCTGTAGATGTTTATCATAAAATGATTATTACATTATGGAAAGTAAATAAAATAGAGTGTTTAAAGGTACCCAATATATCGTTTACATCATATTTAACAAAGATTAATAAAATTGGTAGTAGTTAAATGTGCGCCGAGGTATCGCAGTGATATCGTTCGCGGCTACCGCGGTCCCAAGTTCGATTCCCGGCTCTGGCGCTCGCGATTTTAAGTCGGCCCTTTCCACGCCTTCACCTCAGCCTAGCACATGTGAAGTGTTACCTATGCACAACGTGGTTTTGAGTCCACTGTATAAGCTGTATGTCCTCTCACATCACAGTCATCTTCACTATCACTCTATCACTGGAGATAATGCACACGCTCTCTGGGTGCCTCCATCTGAGAAATGGGTGGGGCGAGGTTACCCCGCAGGAGAAGGTGGCCATATTTGGAGTGTTGGAACACATACGTAGTTAAATTTGTAACCAATTGCCAGCCGTTCGGCGAAGCACTAAAAAGATATTTAAAAATCACCTTCTGAGAATTGGCACAAACTTCCCCTTCCCCTATAATTATTGGAACTCGCTCGCTAATCTTGTCAATCTTTCTTCCTATTTTCTTTAATTTTATTTTACTTAAACTCCTCACCACTCCTCTTTACTCACTCTCCTTCCTTCGATTTACCTATATATTTCTTGATCTGGACATTGTTGGTGATAGGTCGTTTTATGGAAGTTCCCCGACTAGTTCTCATTTCTTGTTTAATCCCCTGTGGTCCTAAACTTACTTCACTCGGCAGTTACCCTACCTCCTTGGAGATTTCTTGTGATTCCTTCATGCTATTTATACTAAAAGCTTTCCACTTAATTCTATTTTTTTCCACTGGTAAACATTTCTGTATCACCCCTCTCCTCCGACGTTAACACTAACCTGACCCACTACTGCTTTTCTCCATTATTTCTGCCCTGTGGCCGTTCCTCATAAATGTATATTTCTTCCCATATTACCTTCGGCGACGTAGGGGGAGCTACTTTGGCCTCTTGTAACTTACTTGTTATGAGAAACCTAAAACCAACGTGTCCCCTTGTCAGTGTTGGAATATAATGCTATCGTCGAGTTTTCTTCGTTATCATAGGTACCTCTCACCTTGCCACAATCTGCAAACTCTGTCCTTTAACTTTATACGTTAAAGAATATGCATTAGTAGCAGACATGGATTTATTTTAAGGAGCTGCTGCTTCCCTTATATAAAACCAAAAAACTCCTTCTGTGAAGTGTTAAACAGCATTATCATAAGAGATATCTCGTAAAGGCAGGAATCATGTGTTTTTTCCATAGGTACACTGCATATTGATACCGAAATTAGGGATTCAGTGAATTACATAAGAACATGGGGTATATTTGTTAAATGTGAAAAAGGATTTTCTTTAGTAATTTACAATGAGGAGGGAAAACTATCTTCGCAGGCGGTCCCAGGGTCGACAATTGAATAGAATTGGCTTTCTTAGACCCTTCTTTAGTAAATGATGACCGTAATAATGGACAGTTGAGTTAAGAGGCTCTACTCCCATTAGTCCTGGACCCGTAGGACCAAGACCCAGGCATCTTTAACCAGGGAGTATCAGAGCTGTCCCAAAGGGCACTCGGCGTTCTCCGTGGGGCTTTCCATAAGGCAAGACCTGGGTTACTAACAAGGACACAAGAAGGGATAGAAGTGGATACGCCACTTACGCGCGCCAACAACAAAATGGGAAGGCTACCGTTACGACCTCGGTGGGGCCGGCTGCCGATCTAACACGCCTTCTATTAGCTATGCAGGCTAGTACCCGGAATATTAATGGCTTCCCTCAACCCCATCCGGAGACGTACCCGATAACCCACGGGTATCGGGAACCGCTGCCCCCTCGAGACCAACCCAATCCCAAATCCCAATCAGCGAGGGCCTCGAATGTTCAGCCCGAGGTTCCTCTAGTAACGTCAGAGGTACCACGAGTGCTAAGGGTCCGCAGCGCCCGCACCACGGCAGCTGAAGGGGATGGATCTCCTCCCCTACGGGACGTAATAAAGGACACAAAGGTTTACATGTGTCAAAGGATCGACTTGAGTAGGGGATTTTGGTGTGAATAACAGAGTTGCTTGAAAGGAATGTGACACAGCCGGACTGACTGTGCGGTTGGACAGACGTGATCCCAGAAGAAACGTAATTGTTCCTGCGCAACTAACGAATTGCATGTTATCGCGTAGTATGAGCTTCATATACGGTAACTCCAGACCGTAATATAGATTGGTGTCCCTTAGCCGGCGACTTCGCGATTCATGTGATTATAAAAATCAGAATCAGATACTAAACGGATCTTAAACCTTGATTCCAGTGTTATCAGTGTAATCCTTACTCCTATATACCCACGCATACCCTGAGATAAACCTCTTGCTCTAACCTGAGGCTAGGCCGCGCCATCGCTCCACTTCGCATAAGGTTTCCCTTAGTCAGAGAGGTGACAGTATGGACTATACTGCTATTGCTCGCGCAAGTAATCAACTGCAGGTAGGTATAGCCTGACCATGACAATCTTGTCACTGCAGGAAGATACAAACAGTCACGTTATACTACAGGTTGAACTTACGTCTGCATAAATTGCAAGATAATACTTCCCTAGTTCGTAGAGTGCTACGTTACGTTGTTTTCGACGTTGGCTTCTATTTGTTTGCACATTTAACGGCCATTCTGTACATCTGCTAGCATTCATACTCTCGAATCGAATGACAACGCACATCCATCCGGCTTTTACTAATTTGTATCCTTACGCGAGGGTAGAATAAAATATTAATTGAAATTTGCGCAGACTAAAAAGCTCGTTATAAGACCTGCTTTAGGAACCAATATATGCTGCTTTAATGGAAAGTAATTAATGCTGCACAATTCTTTCGGAAAAGTCAGGGTAAGAAGAACCAGGGTAGGTGAATTGAACATAGTGGGAATTTTAATTGTGAGGAAAATATTGGGGAGAGAATTACAAAAATTGGACAAATAATGAACATACTGAGAAAAATTAAAAGTAATAATACAGAACGTAGCAAGAAAGTGTTCTGACTTTGTGGGTTCCTAGAATAAAAAGTTCTAGCTTGCAGAAATTCAAAATGCTCTTTATTTCAAGTAAAAGACATTTTGTACACTCCTACAGGTTCTGAAAGTGACGCGACACAGACGTACGCAATGTCCAGGGTTTCTCGTTGCTTCAACACACGTAACAAACAAAAGAATTCACCTATGATATACTTCAAACCACTATACAGCTACACACACATGAATAACAGCTCAACTCGCAACTCCATTTTGCCACTTATTTATACCCGAGCGTTTGTTTCTCGAAAGCTGCCGAAGTTTCTTGGTCTTTCATGACGCGCCGAGAAAACAATCAAACTATCTGTTTCTTTCTCTCTCGGCAAGCGTTCACCACTCGAGCCCCTAACTATCCGTCTCTTTCTTTTATGCCCGCGCTTAGATCTGGGTTTGCGCGGCTTCAGCGAAATAATGTGATCGGTGACACTATGTTGAAGTGGTCTCCTAATGGCAAAAATTCTTGGGCCAAGCTCAATGGTGCCCCAAGATATACTCTCCTTAGTACCCAGTAAAATTGTATACAGCTGTCATCCAATCCAGCAAACCAGAACTTAAAAGCCTAGATTTATCTTGCAGTTCTAATGATGCCACTGTTCCTGCAGAAAATGGGGTTTATGTAATATCGCACAGGATCATCTGAAGATGAGAAAGTGATTCCATACAGTTTCTCACCTACGTTAGGAAACAAAAGATCACAAGTTGCTAGGTCACTGCTGTATGATAGAGGGGTCTATGTAACATATCACTGGGAAACAATGAAAATGTTACGGGCACAAAAATACTGAATTCATATGTCTTTCCATCTTCTGAATTAAAAATTCACTATAAAATGACAGATTAACTCCTGCTTTACTAATAAAGTGACATTTCATTTTTAGTGTCAAGATTTTCAGTTTGGCAGAAATTATTTTTGTAATTTTGTACACCAGTTAAATATGCTCTTCAGCTGTTTGTAAGTCAAACTTAGATACTGTTGCTGTGACTGAGTTTCTTATAGTTTCTGCTGTCATTACTGCAGAATTTCTGATTTGAGGGTGCTTTTTAGGGTAAAATTCGTGAAAATGGCATGAAAATATATAAATATCGTCACAAGTGACTGCTTAATTTAAACGATACGACAGCTTATCTTTGAACTAGTGATGTGTGTGACATGTCACGTGACCTCTCCTTCCCTCTTCTTGATAGTAAAGCTTGGGAAAGCTACTTTCTCGCTCTCTCTGTTAACAACTGTCGTCCAGGGCAGACGTATGAGCAGGTAACCGGCCATGACGGCCAACTATGTATCTTTCCATTACTGCAGTAAACCTTTGTTTGTCTAACTTGTAGTTTTGGTACGTTGTTATCTAATTGCACCTGATAGGAAACCCCAATCTCCTCAAAATGCAAGTGAATCCTACCTAATGCGTGATCCCCCCGTGGAAGATCTGACCATTAGCTAATTATCCATTAACATCTCTGGTTACATCGTTACAAAGTGGTAGCCCGCCTCGGTAGCGTGGTGGTAGAGTGTCCGCCTCACGTTCAAGAGGTCCCGAGCTCGAATCTCGGTCAGTGTGAGTTACCTGGATAAGGTTTTTCCCGGGGTTTTCCCTTATCCTGAAATATGAATGTCGGGTAACTCTAAGCTCCATGGACCCTGGGCTCATTTGAGCATCATTTCAGTCATTCCATTCATCATCCGATATGACAACGTTGGAGGACGTAAATTACAAAAAAAAAAATCGTTACAAATTGGTGGAGACGCGGGTAAGTTTTTCAAATGTGTCTTTCTGTTGATTTTTTTTTTTAAATTACTAGAAAACTTGAACAATTGGCACCCACGTGCGTAGGTAACAAATTCCTTTAGGTGTGTAGTAAGTTTACCCCTTCTTTTCATAGGTTGATTCATAAAAAGTATAATTGGTGTGATCTTCCCCGAAATTCTGGCTTAAAATTATAATTTTTGTGAATTTTCAAGTACGTAAAGCATTTCGACCGTTACGTATTCAAACTTTTTTCCCTTATTGCCCAATGTCTCAAACCGTTAAAAGGTTCTAATATCAGGTTTTGTACAGTGTACTGGTATTATTTTAATATGTTGAGTAATTTTTGTTATATATGTGGTGAAATAACATTTTCCTCATAGAAATACAATGTAGCGCCTCTTGCAGTGACTGCCAATCAACATTGTTTCCCTCTGAAAGTAAGAGACCAGGATAAGTCTTGAACTCACATATGTTTCAACACATGTTCAGTTACACCGCGAGAATGTATGAGAAAAAGGAAACGATCTATGACTTTCGTTGTACTTATAATTTGGCAGGAGCCTACAAACCATACAAATGACTACAAAGTAGTTGTCAAGTGTTACGAAATCCAATATGTTTTTAGAACCATGTTATTTCCAAAAGGCTATTGCTGCCCTCGTATGGGAGGAAGTAGAAAAATTGTAGTTGTGCATTGCAGTGTCTATGCATATTTATAGCGACCTAACGTCAGGTACCTGGTGGTTGATTAGTTACCGCACAGGGGTTGCGGTTTGATATTGCGGTTACGATGCACCCTTCTTGTTCGTGTTCAAGTAAGAGACAGGGAAACTTTGTAACTTTCACAAAGCCTAAGTGCTGTTCTTAATCGAAGCATGTCTGAGTCACAGCCTTCTCTTATCCTGGACTTTCCTATAGTGAAGCTTTAATGAGTTGGTTGCTCCTTTGTGAACTGTACACCACCAAGCAAGATTTATTGACATGTAGCTTTATTAACAAAGTGCCAGTTTCCAACAGAAGTTACTCATTTTATAGCAAATAAAATATTACCTGAACTATCCTAAAAACACATACAGTTTTCAATATCTACCATTTAATAGTACGTAAAGAAGAAATAGCATTCCATCCAAAAATTTAATGTCGATATTTCATCGGAAATGCATGTATAGAGACCCCTGTATCTAAAACAAATTTTTGGAATAACGACCGCGCGCGCTTCTCTGTATGTTTGTACAACGTAACTCAAACGCTAAGGTCGACTGAAAAACAAACTGGATAATTCATCTACAAGGAGATAACATGAAGATTGCACTCAAAATTCTCCTATCGGACTTTACATGGAACTTCTAGCAAACAAAAATTCTGAATTAAAATATTGTGACTTTGTGGGTTCGTAGAATTAAAAGTCCAATTTGCCCAAATTCTAAATTCTAAATGTTCCGTAGCAATACACTGTTCAATTCTCACGTAACAACATTACATCACATATAAAATACAATATTCCAAGGCCAATGACAACAACAAACAGCGTTCAGTTTACAACATCAGCTCTCGTTACAACAACACTCTCAGCTGTTCTCTGCTTACCTCTCCCGCGACTGTTTTACAACTGTCCGCTGGCGTGTCACAATCTCTTAAATACCTCATTAATAATTATAGATACTTCCGGAACAAAAATAAATCGAAACAATGAAGACGTCACCAGAATGTTCCATAAGCGTAACTTAATCTGTGCCGACAAGACCACCACCACCACCATTATTTTTATTATTATTCTTTTTTACTGTTTCTTTTACTCATTCGTCGTGCGATGTGACTTAACGTTGCATAGCTTTGATTACAAATAAGAAAAAAGGCACATTTTCTAGAAAAATATCAGGAAAGGGAGACATTTTCATTTTTGTGTTTCAATGATTTATTTCTTCTCGTTAATGGTCTTTCGTACCATGTATAGAAATTACAGTGGAACGCCTGATAATAATATTCTAGCACAAAATACTAATTAAACAAATGCACACAAGGACTTAAGATACCTTCAGATCTTTATTTATCAAGGTTAGAACGTGACATGATAATATGACACAAAGGGTATAAAAATCAAACTGTTTAAGTAAACTGGTGCCACGCCCACAACTTGACCCACAACACTGCCTACAACTTGAAAACACTTTCAGATTTTTTACTAAGCAAATAAAAATGTTTGAACACTTGAGAAGTTTATATGTACCCTTAGAAAATAATGTTTCCACATAAATTCTTGATCATTAGATAAAACATTTACACGAGAAAATATTGTCTGTTGTGCTCAAGTCATTAAACCAGGTAATATCAACAGGTATTAGCAAAATGGTCCCAACCTACACAACTAGGACGTGATCAAAACGTGACCAACTTTAAAATTTATATATGTATATGAAAGCAGAAAATGGAATGCACAGTAAATATCATTACCAAGGTAAACTAGCCTGCCGTTGTATACCTAGCACTGAGAGAACTCGCCCCCAAAATGCCGGAATTTAGATATCTTTATATACAAATGGTGAGTTTCTACTTTGAGGTTGCTAAACAACTCGGAAAATATCAGGTTAAAACTTTTCGACCTATTGTAAACCGTGTAACGACCATTTCCTACTCCCGCTTTGCTTTAGGTACAAACTATTCCCTTGCTGTGTTGATGGAAGTCTATGTACTATCTGATCACCAGAAGAAGGCGGCCTGGGCAATGTAAATATTAGCTGCTGTGTCCATCAGCATTGTGTACATTAGTGTCATACACAATACACAATGTCCTCGGTAAATGTGTATCACTATAGTTACATAGTGTCGGTTTCCAACCAGAAAACATCCAGAGGTGCTCGGCTCTCTGGAAGGGAAGGGGTAACAGTAGCCCACCAGGATGTCCTAAATATATCGACTATGTGCATGGAAATGACAGTCACTATGTTAAAATCACTATGTTAAAATATATCATATTTTTAATTTTTTTCAGCCATCAACTACCGTCCTCCTCTCAACAAAATGTGGTTGTAAGGAATTTGTTTCACTTTCTTCTCGGGCAGCCAGCCAGGTGAAAAGATGATTAGATATCAACGTTTCGGGAGTGTACATCTCTCCCATCATCAGGATATTTATAAAATGTTATAATCAAAAATGAAATAATGGATATAACACAACTATAAACAAAGTCAAAACACTATCAAAATTCGCATTACTGAGCAAAATACTGTTTTCAGTAAATGATATGCTAGGTCAGGAGATGGCGTGAGTATAGAAAATTGTGTCAAGGAAACGTAACCACTTACCTAACTTGATTATCAAGCTGTACTGGTCTGTGTCTCTTATTTCAATGGATTTCCATTTTTAATGCCGGTTTCCAAGAGGAGTTGAACTGAAATCCAGCATCACAATTAAGTGTGCTCCTTTCAGAGGAAATCGCCAAACACTCCTTAATTCTCCGCTCCCAGTAACTGTTGCATTTTGCCAAGATGGTCGTGTCCAGAAAATTGTCTCTATGGTCGTTATCAAAGCAATGCTCTGCCAGCCCAGACTTCTCAGGTTGCATTAAACTAATGCTCCGTTCTTATAGGATTATTCTGGTAGCGATGGTCCTTCCGGGTTGTCCTATATACGGTGTCCCACATTCACAGGGAATGCGGTACACTCCCGGAACTTGGAAGTCCAGTTTGTCTTTCACTGGCCGCAACAGATGTTTAATCTTCGGTAGTGGCTTGTAGAAGTTCCTGATGATGTATTTGCGAGAAGTCTGCTGATTCTGCCGCATAGATTGCCGGTAAACGGGATGCAGGCTGTAGCGGTAGGCTCATCTGGCGCTTGCAGTATTACAGGTTTCCCGTTCCCAGATTTGGTGATAGAGGCTTCAACGTCATATTCGGAGTAGCCGTTTTGACGGAAAGTCAGTCTGAGGTGCTGTAATTCTTGTTTTAAGTGGCTGGGATCAGATATAGACAAAGCTCTGTGGGCCAGGGTATTGAGAACTCCCAGTGGTTGAGACTCATGATGGAAGCTATGAGCGTTCAGATAGAGATTGGTGTGTGTAGGCTTGCGGTATACAGCATGCCCCAGTGTACCGTTGCTGTTTTTTTATTTTTGTTTTTTGAAACAAGAATGCCCAGGAATGGAAGAGTTCCATCCTTCTCCACTTAACTTACTGAAAACTGTATTTTGTTCAGTAATGCGAAGTTTATAGTGTTTTGTCTTTGTTTATAGTTGTGTTATATTCAGTATTTCATTTGTAGTTATAAAATTTTATAAATCTCCTGATTATGGGAGAGATGTACACTCCCGAAAAGTTGATATCTAACCATCTTTTTGCTTGACTGGCTGCCCGAGAAGAAAGTGAGCGTATTCGTTGCCAGGAAACCTTCAGGTCCTATTTTAGGAATATGTTTAATATCAGCATCTCTAGAGTTTTCTGAGAAAAATTACGGCTGAAGGTCAACATAAGTTACAGTTGCATTAATATAACACTAAGTTAGAAAAGGCCGTTAGCCGGAATATCAAACGTAGCAAGCATTTCTAAACGATATTACGTTAACCTTCTAAATAGTGTTAAATGCCAAATTATTTCTGTTAGCAAGTTTTGCCTAACTTTCTCTCTAGTTAGATTTTGTACCCTACGGTCTCCTAAGTAAATTCGTAGACTGTTAATGCAGACTGGATATTTGCAGAAAATTTAAGAACACTCCTATATGTCATGTTTCTCAAAATTTTAAACAAAATCATTAGAACCATTACTTAGAAAGTAGGTATGCTTTGTATGCTGCATTAATACCACTTTCTCCACTGTTCTACAAAATATTCTTACTAAAACTTTTCCTCTAATCATTTCATATTAACAAACTGTAGAAATTACCTTATTGCTAAATGTCTTGTAGGTGCGAGGGGGAAAACAGGAATAATGCAGTCTGTAAGTTTTAACAAGTCTGTCAAGAGTTGGCAGATAGGTGAGGATTTGGCCAAGTATGAATAATTAAGCTATTCAAAACTTCAGTTTATGTATTCAAAACTTCTGCTTACAACAATAAATATCACTGCAATGGTTCATTACACATAATAAACATATAGCATATACTTAGGTGCTTTAAGAACATCTATCTACATGCTTTAGGTGATAAGTTTTGTCCATCTCTTACTGTTTCCGTGTTTAGTAAACGTCATCCAGCATGAACAAAGCTTGTACGATACTTGCAAAAATTCAAGATATACCTGTTAATCCTAGTAATTATTTTCCGAAAAATGCTCAATTTAAGGAACAGAGTTGGGGGCTTTTGTTGAACCTTTTCGTGTCGCATCATTGGAAGATTCTGAACACAAATACCAAGTTTGATATTTAAGAGACTTTCTGTTTTTAGGTAAATTGACAGACAGACACGCACAAATTTTGTAAAAATGCTATTTCTACAGTCAAGGTTTTGAGTAAAGTCGCCATATCGGATATTTCTATGAAATGAAATATTTTTCCCACTTCCTATTCATAGTAAACAAATAAAAAATCAGACATTGTCTGTTCACCACAAGAAGGAAGCGGGGACTGAATTGTAGGGGATCTTGAACCGTTTATCTGTTCTGGTAGTGGATCTCAGAGCGTTGAGGCCTATGGACCTTCAAGTGACCGGTGCTGTGATCGTATCTTATCGGGTCTTATCTGGTCGATTAGAAGAGTGAAATATTAGTAAGTTGATGTACAGTAAGTTATGAAACACAAATGGAGCTATTGGAGGCTACGTGTGTCTATATGATAATGTTTTCTCGCACCTGCCGATGTATGACACACTGCTGGCCAGAAGACATGATTACATCTGAGCAGAATATACATACCTACACTGGGCTCGTTGTGTATGTGCGATAAGCTGAGGTACACTTCTGTGTTACGATTCTTTTCCGGTACACCTTCTCGCTTTGCCATGGGGTACTACGAAATGGGTGTATGAGACTGCAAATAAGTCACCCATACTGCCAGATTTAATGCTCGTTTCAGTAACTGCAGTGATAGGTACTATGAACGGGTGAATTATGCGATAACACTGTCAATCTAGCGTCCATACCATATCCGGAAAGCGAACATAAACACAGAAAAGTCATTATTGATTACGTTTTATTTTTTAAATATCACACTTTATTTTTTTCAATTCGGCACCTTCAAAATACAACACCAAAGTTTTCACGAACGTACAATCTGATTTACTCTTTATATAGAAAATATTTTGAAAGATTTTGATTGTTCCACCGTGAGTTAAGGACATGCTACTGAAATAAAATTTATATCTTCAATCGTTTGTACATAGTCCTCGCAGTCCACATCATGTGGAAGTTAATTATGTCCAAGTTACAGTTGCACATAGTTGTCATATAGAAAGTAGCATACGCGATTTCATTTAAAGCTTTTTCCTGCACTTTGAATGAGTTCAACAAAACGTTATAATGTGAATTATAGGAGATTACATATATACATACAATACTAAATGTATTTCAGCATTAAAAGGTATATTTGTTGAATGTCTCATTCCCTGCCATGTTTTATAACATCACAAATGTTTCCACTGAGAGAGACACTACCTTTGTTCCTAATGCCGGCAGAAAAACAGCCACAGTGACAAACAAAATACTGCTCTCGTTTGTTTTTAGAGCTTCAGGAGAGGTACCGACATATATAATGGGGAACTGGGATGAACTAAGGATGAAAGGGACAGTAACAATATATTGGTGGAGAAATACAGTGTGATGGAAGTGGTTACCTCTTCCATAATCCGGAAATCACTATAAATGAGGATTTGCGATTCGCATTTAGATGTTCATAAGTTTGACTTCCGCCGACGTGCAATCTGACTGATCTTTCGTGGTTTTCACTTGTGAATTAGGCGAATGCAGTGGTAATTTTTCTGTAATAAAATTTATTTCAATCATTTTCCGTCATTCAGCTTCTTTATCAACTTCCAGGCGTGTGGTTTTAGTCTTCTGGTGTGAGGCAGCACAGAACAAATGACGTGGACGCTTACACAATCTAATTATAAATACTCTTCTGGGTATTGTGTGGTTGTTCCACTCATAGAGGATGCTTAAAGACCAGGATTCGCAGTGGCGGTGGTGACTACACAAAGGCCCTGAATTGGGGCTGAAATACTCTGACACCTTTTAGGGACCTTGCGCGTCTGTATCTTGCCTGCTTGGGACCCTGTGTCCTGCTGTGGTTCTCTTATTTCATCGCTTTCTCTTGGCAATACTTAGCCACAGTAAATCTATAATGGAGTTGTGCAGCTGGTGTGCTCTTCCTGTGTGTGTTCCTTAGCATTTATCCTTTCTCTTAAGCGAGTGGATAACTTGCAAAGAAAGGCTGCAAGATTTAAATTAAGCTTAATAAAACGAAACAACTTTTAATGTCAACAGTCAGAATGCTATTTCTTCTGTTACCTACAAGCTTACAATAAGAAGCATAAAAGGAAAGTGCCACATTTTCGTCAATAAGTTTGCAAAGTATTTGCTTAGTAACTGTAATTTCAAATGTTTAAAGCTTTAAGTATGTAAAATTATGTTTAATAATTCTGGAAGTCTTCAACAAGAGAAAAGAGTAATTATTACGTAGAAAATGAAGATAGCTACAGTGCAGCAATGAATATTACACAAATATAAATATTTGTAACAAAAACTCCATCTATATTAAGAAAATGCTATTAACTTTTCTTTTTTAATTGACGATGGGCTGACGATGCAAGCAATTTATTTGTGAAATCGATCTGAATTAAAAAATAAAAATTAACATTTTCTTAAGGTAAGCGATGTTTTTGTTATTTATATTTCTGTTTGTGAAATAAGAGAAAGGAGCATTTGAACTGCAGAGAATAAAAAGCCCGAATTAGTTTTAACAATATTGTTTTCAAACATTCATTTTTCACCCTTTCGAACCAACAGGCTCGCATTCAGAAAAAAAGAAAAAAAAAAAAGAAAAATACCATAACCTCAATCATTGCATTCTGAAAATACATTAGTATGACTTCTGAGAAGGTACCTTCTTGCTTTATGTACCTACTCGAACTGTCGCACGAAATTCTGGCAAAGAGTTACAACTTTGAAGCTTAAAATAAAAAATGCTTATCTCATTTTAGACGAAAGCCCAAAACCTGAAAGTATTAAAAACAATCGTGATCAGCCTTAGGAGTGTGGGCTACTTCGGATCTCAGAAGTACATACCAGTCTCGTATTTGGTCCCTTTACACTAGACCTCCCTCCCAACAGTGACAGACTCTCTAACTTCGAACTGAGGTACGTTGTCCAGACCATGACATAAGTACTCACCTGTAAATCCATATATTACAGACAGCTCCCTTCGTCCCAGTACGGCGATGATAACCTACTTAGCTCTGTATTTGAGGAGAAAAGTGCTAATATAAATGTTCAGCTACTCTCAGATGAGTGTACACACCGCCTTATTTTATATCTTCTAGTAGGTTAAAGCGTCACTTACCCAAAGCTAAACTTTGTTCATAGGCCGATGTGTCTCATGCGGCATAACCGCATACCAGTGTTAAATTGATTGGGTTCTAATTGGAGCTATGATTTCTCTTATCCTCAGGTAAATGGTTGTAGGAAATGGATTTTGGTGGTTGTTGGCTACTCAGTCGTATTAATAACACTTTGTCTGTTGCAGAATTATTTTGTTTAATTCCTACTAAGTTTGCTTATCGACTTGGATCGATGGCCACCTGTTAGTAAAACTCCTAACATATATTCAATTTTACTTGAAACGCTGGATTACTTGTTTAAAGTTACTACCGCGCGGTTTATATTTCTTCTTTATACGGCGACTACTTTGCTCTAATAAACTTCTAATGCTGCTTCCACTTTCTCTGGTTGCGATATTCTTAACTTCCCTACATTTCATACTTATAAATCTTCGGTTCTCTTCTTAAGGCACATGAACACGTCCTTCCTGTCGTAGTATCACCTTTAAGTAAGTTTTTCTTATTTCAGGATTCAGTTCGAACCTTATTCTGATCCCCTCTCTCACTTTATCACATGACCAAACTAGCTCACCCTGCTCAAATGTTACTTTATTATTGGTTTCTCACTTATTTCGAATATTCGCATTGGTTTGCAAAACTCATCTAACTCATTAACGTTCAGCCCACCCTCAGTCGGGGAACGCCTACTCTGAGTTGTTTGTAACGGTATACATCGTTATCAAATCAGCGAAGTAAATCTCTAGCGTACACGCTCAACTGCATTTTGAAAGCCCCTTTGTCCCAACACATTCCTAGCTGGAAGTATACAATAATTCTCAGACATTGAACTTTTATTAGCACAAAGAAGGTAACGGTCCTTCCTTCCTGTCTCTCCGACGTGTACAGATTTTTACAAGAATACATATATTTCTTGCCTGGATGCTAGTATATATGTTATATTAATTTATATTCTTCCCTTCTGATTGTTTAAGTCAACTGCTATTTTAATCATTACTCTATTCATTCTAATTTCATATTATTTTAACAAGATTTTTATATTAGTTTAGCACAACATTTTTATTAATTTATCTTCTTTTTTAATTATCTGATTTCGATTAATTCGCCGCCTCCTAATCGCTGCTTGGTACTGTGGTAACGCTACCCGTACGTAAATAAAATCTGCAATAGATTGTTTCATTAAGAGCTGATGTAGATCGAGAAGCTTCTAACATTACTTCAGGAAAAAGTCCATCATAAATCACAAATGCCGGCAAATTTCCGTGCACTACTGAACGGGGTGACGTAGAAGCAGCGTCTATATCTCGCGTTCGACAGGGTATAGATTTGGTTCTCCGTAATTACCTTCGTGACCCATATACTGTTTTCCAGGTGAATAGAGGGGGGCTCCTTTTGCCTCCTGAATTTCGTTTCCCTCCATTGAAATTCTTTTCGCCCTTCATCTGTTTAGTTTCGCGGCTGCCTGTAATGGATAGAAAGTCTGTCCCCCGTGTCTGGAGCCCGCCCTCTACTCAGCCATAAGTCCATAATCGGCTGCTTTTTGTGTCCCAGCCCCACCTTGTGCGGAATAGGTAAACATGCGTCCCAGTGGCGCAGTCCCTGCACCCAGATATTCTTACCTCTTCTGTGCATCTTACAAACAGCTTAATAGTTTTGCCTCTTTAGGGTAATTAATTCACCAGGTGTACACTACAGTGTTGCTCTGCATCAGTGATTCAGGTGATCGTTAATTTTCCCTTTCGTTGTACTTTCCCGGACTCCAAGACATCCGAAGTTGACGTAATATTGAAGCGCACCTGACGTTTCAACCAATCTGTTATATTGTGCTCACATGACTCCCTCTATTCTTACATAAACTATTCTTAATAACGCTTATTACTTTACATTAAAATAAACATTAATTTATACTAAGTCTCTTGTAATTATAAGACTGATATATAAACATTTAGTGATAGTCAGGTACGTTAGTTATGAATAGTTAGAGAGGAGAGAATAACGATTTTTCAGTTAATAGTGGAAGTGGAGCAAATCTCAGATAAAGAACAAGATTATCTGCAAAATAGTTCACTCCACAAAAAAATGTATTCACGGCTTACCAATTATATAATAGTCTGCTAGAATGACGTTCAGTTTTGAAGGCACTTCCAGATAATTCAAGATAAACATTTCATTTATCATGAAAAAATACCCTACACATTAAAATTATTGGATCTATTCTTTTAAAAGAAAATTATTTCTCGAAAGCGTTTCATGTAAATGTTATTCCGAATAGGAGGCTATCTTTTAAGCTTCGTGTGGCATCTTTGGAGGACACTTCACTTGAATGCGAGCTATTTTGAGCTACCTTGATCTCTCTCTCTCTCTCTCTCTCTCTCTCTCTCTCTCTCTCTCTCTCTCTCTCTCTCTCTCTCTCTCTCTCTCTCTCTCTCTCTCTCTCTCTCTCTCTCTCTCTCTCTCTCTCTCTCACCCCCCTACACACACACACACACACACACACACACAAACAGGCACCTTTTCTATTGTTATTTACGCCCTCCAACGTTAAGTGATATTGGACGATGAATGATTCTCGAGAAATTATGCTCAATTAGTGCGGGGTCCATAGAGCTCAGAGCTCGCCGACCTTTGTCTTTCAGGATACGGAAAAATGCCGGAATAATCCTTATCCAGGTAACTCACCCTGAAGCAAAACTATATTGGCGAGTGAGGGTTACCACGTTGGGGCGACAGTTCGTAACAATTTAATGTATGGCTCTGGGTAAAACAATGAGGTTTCTCTCAAGGTATGCAAGGACATGTGTGAGAAGGATAGTTATAATGACACTGGAATGCCCGTTTCAAACTTGTTAAATGACTTCTTCTTCTTTTTCTCAGAACATCGAACTTAAAGTTGCCGACCAAGGATTACCAATATCACTGTTTAAAGTTACTGAAGGCGGAATGCTTATTATTCGATAATACTTAATTAGTTACGTACGAAGCGACAAATACCTTCTCTAATCACTTCTGACCTGCCCTCGATCAAGACAGAACCAGATAACTGCCCTAATCGGCCTCACGCCTCGGACTGACTGTCCTCACAGCTTCGCCTGAGTGTATAGCTTTCACTTACTTGAAGCGCTTTATTCAACCAAAGATTCCCTTTGTGACTATTTTATCATGCCATTATGAAGTGTCCGAAGAATACCTCATTCAACAAAGTCAAGTACTACCCCTTAGAAATTTGCTAAGGACAACGTTTCTTACGTTTATTTTGTTAAAAACAACTATACTCCCTCAACTGCTATTTGACTACACTGCACCTGCACGTGTTGAAACAAAGAACCAACATTCCTTCGAAATACATCATGATTCTTTATACATTGCAATTCTTAATTTCGGTATCATCCCTAACCGAGAGTCGAACTCCGGACCTCTTGAACGTGAGGGAGACACACTACCATCTACGCTGCCGAGGCGGGCAACACAGATACAGACACAGGCACAGGCACAGACATAGACACACACTCTGCATTTCTAAGTATCTTCTTTGGATTCATGGACCTCAAAGCCTGTATTTGCAGTGAAACCATGGTATCGAATTTTAGAGTGTAATCAATATCTGCTCCACCAACTAGGTACGTTCTAGAGGAATTAACCATGGTACTGACTTTCTGTAATGGTTGCACGAAATATGTTCTTCAAAAACCTAAAAGTGGTTATTTCCATTTGGACATCTTGAGTATTTTATTACAGTTTGTTCCCCGTGTAACAATCACATATAAGTTTTCAGTCAGATATCTGGAGATATTTACATTTTTGGTTTGGAATTTGAAGTGTTAAATATACATTACTCATTTATCAGAAAATGTTTAACGATTTTCTCATTATTGCATTCGGGTTTTAATAAACCATTATGGAGAAACCAAAACTGGAGCGTATTAAAACTAAAATTGGAGGTATACCTACCGCAACAGAAGGAGAAGGAGAAGGAGATATGTTTCATAAAAATAACAATCATAACATTTTAAAATGGCTTTGTTAGTACTTAAAATAGTCCGTCATAAAACGTTTCTGAAAAGTAAAAGTTAGTTAAAGTTTTGTAATTTGAAACCTGAGCAACTAAAACCTCCGAAAAATGAGAAAAACATTTAAAACTTATTGTAGCATGTAAATGTATATTGAGGAATTAATCCTTAAAGAATTAATCCCTTTAAATACATTACTCCGGTATATGGGTGATTTTTGATTAATTAGAGCCAACTGAAAAATTCAATGCCATGGCCGGGATTTGAACCACGAATCTACTGGTTTCCGTCCAGTCGCTCTGACCCTTGAGCTACCATGGTCAACGTGTCTTCCTTACATTAAATTCTCCAATTGACTCATTATATTTCCCGGTGGACCACTTAAGGTTCTCATATTTGAGGCAACTGCTTGTGGCGACTTACTATTTTAAGTACTTAATTACCAGGATTTTTATCGTAGATGATTTTTTAATGTAAAGTTATATTGAGGAATTAATCCTTAAAGAATTAATCCCTTTAAATACATTACTCCAGTATATGGGTGATTTTTGATTAATTAGAGCCAACTGAAAAATTCAATGCATGTTCAGAAATGTTTGGAAGACTGGTATATATTGCCGATATTCCTAAATCAAGGACTCCACTTGAAAGTGAGGACTGTTATGTGTTTCAAATGGGAAGAGTTCTCACCTGTAGTGAATCAAATGCGATAGAACCTTCAACGTTTTTCCACACTTAATATTTCCCTCTCTCTCGCACACTTGCGAGTGTTCTTGGCGCAAAATTTAAGGCAACTCAAACTGAATTTTTAAAGCTTTATAATAATCGAGTTGTTGAAATCACAACTGCAACATGGATATTCGTATATTACACAATGGTTTAAATATTTTGTTTGAAGTTATTTATAGTTCATGAATTACTTGCTTTTCTAATCCAACAAAAATACCAGCGGAGCATCCGTATAGTTGTGAATGTTACTTACGTTAAGAGATAATTCATCGTTGTTATTGTATTCATCGTCTGAGTACTGCAAATGTATGATGATAGGTTCCAAAATATCGTTGCGTGCTATTTCTTTCCAAAAGTTGTCTTCTTGTAGTTTATCTGATGTCTCACGCAGTTTTCCCAGTCTTGTTGCGTTCCTTGTAAATATCTTCCTGAATAAGTCGTTCAACGTCAGTGGCCGCGCCGTGGCTCAGTGGTTAGACCGCTTGGCTCTCAACAAGGTGGCGCGGGTTCGATCCCAGACGACCGCAAAGTGAGATTCGTGGTGGACAACATGGCGCTGGGGCGGGTTTTCTCCGGGACCTCCGGTTTCCCCCGCCATCCTATTCCACCGGTGCTCCATCTTCATCTCATGTATTATCAGCGTCATCGCCTGCCATACCGTATGTAGTAAAAGCGGACGTTAAACACTATACATTCCAACGTCAGTCAGTTTAAAAATATTTTTGTTTGCAGCATAATTTGAGACCACATTAACTCAATTGGATTGTTCTAGCAGTAGTAACAGGGGTAAGGTGGATCGCGTCTCACTGATCCAACTGATACACTTTTTAATGGAAGAGTAACTGAATAATGCTGCTTTGAACTCTAGAGTAAATAGAGATTACGAACCATTCATAAACAAAGATATAATGTAACGAGACACGTTCTGCCAGACCAGCAGGAAGTGTATGTTTCCTCTCATCGAATTTAACAAACGCCTTGGCTTATTCAAAGTACACATTTCTTTCACCACGTCGTGTCAACTGTTTACGTTTCAATTCTGAGTAATTTCAGTAATTTCAGGTCACGCATAAATGCCAACCAATAATGATATTCATTACAGTGCTTACGTCGCAATGCATTGTTATACTATAATGATATCTACTTTATTTGTATTAGGAAAACTATTTAAGCTAAAAATATAGGGTTTCTCGGTTATGTTAAATAATTACTCTCTCCGACATGCATCAGTGTTTGCAAAATCTGAATTTTTGTCTTACGCGATTAGTATTTATTAGAAGTTGATTAATTTGGCGCTCTTCACACACCACATAGGGGGATTGCCATACGACAACACCGCAGGACTCCAATTGGCTACTCATCTAGTAGCTCTCAAGGACAAACATCAACCCATTTGAAACACATAATAGAAATACAGCAACTCTTTTGCTGTTATTCAGATATTAATCCAGATTTACAGAGCCATTTCCTTAAAATATTTGACAACACGGACAATCCAGCGCTTTTGGTATTTGACGGTCATACTTGACTCATATCGACCAATTTAGAATTATGAGGTTGGTAGAACTATCTCGCTTAAACCTACACTCATCGCGATAATATACTACAGATAACAGTATCGTAAGATAACAGAATTATTACAGGTAGCAGCAAATTGACGGCAAATCACCCAACAGTCCATGTCATCTTTATAGCAATAAATTGTTAGTGATTTAGATTAACAATTTTCATAGCAAATATCTACTGCAAGTGTCGCGTTTCTTGTTCTATATAGGATAAGTATTTTATCAGTAGTTAAAAGGTCACAATAAACACTTTCAAGAAATAGTTTGGGACTGGATGATATATGATTATTTGTTCCTTTTAAAACGTGGTACATAAAAATGCCTGCATTTTTATTTTAAATAACTAAATATCTATCCATTATAATTTAACTATGAACTACGTTAAAACATTCAAATGATCTTAGAAATTATTCCTGGAAAATTCAAAAGGTACGCCTCGTTTTTCATGAAACTATTCCAAACAAACGGTACACTTGCAGATGTATTTCAAAACCGCGATCTCAGGTTTTACTGAGTATTACACGTAGTACAGAATGTAAAGCGCAGTATAGGAATATGTTCAGACTACAAACAAAGTAAATGATAATTTTAGCTGATCAGTTGGCATGTGGACATTCGAGTCATCGATAATACTACTCAATATATTAAAGCTTAAAAATATGTGCAGAAATTAAAAAAGTTGAATCTTAATGACTTCAATGCGCAGAATTCGAAACTGCAATTGGTTTTCCTGTGCCACCCTCAGATCGTTTGCAATTTCTATTATGATAAATTGTAAATGAAAATTAATTCTGCATTTCCAGGAATGTGTATTCTAATAAATAAATCGTGAAAAGCTCTCAATTTCTGTTATTATGGTTATTTATTTTAGTGGAAAATATATTACTTAAAATAAAATAGTTGTTCACATTTATGTGGTTGAAGGGAATGATAGCTTCAGACTTTTACTTTTAAGTGTTTTCATATTCTCCCTTATTAGAAACCAGTAGTAATCACTCATCATTGATGTGTCCCATTTGCCTTTATAACGTTGTTCCATTTACAAAATATCTTGTTGAAGACGCTCACCTTGTTCCACACTTATTGATCCTAAATTTTCGGGAATAAAATCCAAATGTCTATTTTGAGAGAAATCCTACACCCCATTTTCTGATATGTTTGAATAAGACTATCTACCAGCTGATTATAGTTTGCAATTTTTTGGTCACCAAGGAAGCCGTGAACATCTTTAAATGGCCTCCATGCCGCAAGTTACTTTGTATTTAATTTTGTAACAAAATTTTTGTCACTGATTACTTTCCTCATTTGAGGAGCAATGAATACTCCTTCTTTTAATTTGGCGTCACTCACACTAGGAAAAGCAGATCTAAGATGTTTGAAACCCTCACCGTTGCTGTCGATGACCTTCACGAAGTCTTCCATTAACCCTAATTTAATTTTTAAAGGTGGAAGAAAGACATTCTGTTGGTAAACCAATGGTTTAAACTTTACATTTTGTTTCTCCAGAATGAATTTGTCTCTTCCCATCCACTCCTTAATTGTATAGTGTTCTTCCCTATCATGACTGTCACATAGGCAGAGGAAACACGGAAATTTGTTAAATCTGCTTTGCAATCCCATTTAATGACTAGTCACTTTAAGGTCGCCACAGATAATGGCAGCCGTGATCTTCATATTTTAAGGCTTAAAGAATGCGGCACAGGGATCCGTAAGTTTCTTTCACTGCCACAGCATATGCCAAAGGTACATAGGGCAGCTCATTGCTATTATGCAGTATGTGAGCCTTAGAATTTATTTTAGAACTGTCAATAAATACAGGCCACTATTCAGCATTATGTGTAATACCTAATTTCAACATTAATCCACTCACATCACTTCATACACAGACATTATCTGTGGTTCTGAAATACTGCAAGAAATAGCTTTTTCTGTTCCTGAACACTGTCACCCTATTTTCTTTATCTAACAGTTTCCATTGTTGAAGAAGAAATCCTAGAATTTCGGCTAACTGCTTGGGTAGCTATAATCACCCAAAAGTTATGATAGGAAAATCTGAAAATATTTCCGTAAACAGTTCACTAGACTAATGCCCGATTTCACCAACAGATGTTAAAGTCCACGTTAACAAATATAACGTAACAATTGTAACAGCGCTAAAAATTTCTTGCATTTCACCAACCTGTTTCTAAAAATGTTAACAAACACGTGTTAACACCAAGAAACTTGTAAATATTACAGCTATAGAAGGCTATGGATGAGACGCATTATTTTCTGAACGTACTGCGATGCGCTTTTGTATTCATTTTCGCCTGCACCGCAGTCTGCACGCAGCTAAAGAAATGGCACGTAAACAAAATCTTACACAAAAGCCGTGGAGAAAGAGTTGTTAGTTGAATTGGTGACGAAGTATAACAATATCGTGGAAAATAGGACGGATGCAGTAAATGCAAGAGAGAAAGATGTCACGTGGGGAAAAACTGTAAACAAGTTAATTCAAATGCATGTGTCATTACTAGAAACATGAAACGTATTAAGTAAATTTAAAACGAGGTGCGAAGAAGTACAAGTGACGAGTGAGGACGATGTATCAAGACGGGAGGTGGACAGTGTATTATTCACATAATTCAGTAAATTATAAAAGCGCAAAGTTATTAATACTTGATGCAAAGGCGAGATCGGCATATTCCGTTCTATGCATGTTCTAACTCAGTATTACGTAAATTTAAAACGAGCGAAGGACAAGTGTCTTGAACGTTTCAAAACGGGTGGTAGTTAATTCAGTGAATTATAGAATCGCAAAATTATTAGTAGTTGATGCAAAGGCGACATCGACATAATCCTTTCGATGCATGTGCTAACTCAGTATTACGTAAATTTAAAACGAAGAGCGAAGAAGGAAAAATGACGAGTGACTTGAAGTTTCAAGACGGGAGGTGGACTGTATATTATCCACATAATTCAGTGAATTATAAAATAGCATAGGCGAATCAGCATATTCCTTTCGATGCATGTTCTAACCTCTCTTGTACTTCCGCAGTAGCCTTCATAGCAGCTTGTTTCGACAGTATATACCTCTGTAGAAAATTTTCTTCTGATAGCTCCTCAAAATCATTTCTCCTCATAGGCCGTACTCTATTACGAATGTCATTTAGACGGTCTTACATATAGCAAATCGACATCAACAGCTGAGTTCACGCCCGCCATCTTGACTATTTACAATTGTTAAGCACTTAACATCAGAAATTTGACTTGTTAGTTTAACAAGAGATTTAACACGAGTGTTACGCTAACACTTGTTGATGAAATGAAATTTTTGCTATAGCTATTGTTAAACCCGTGTTAAGTCTTAATATCTGTTGGTGAAATCGGGCATTAGTGTACATATTTCAATATTCCGCTGGCCTGCACATTTTTGTGTGTTTCTTAGCGTTACTTATGGGCCATTCTATCTTAATTCACGGAAGAAAACCAATGGACCAAGTCAATGGTCATGTAATAGAAACCATCTAATGACTGATAAGTTTGTCTCTTTATGCTGCAATATTTATGTAACCTAAACCACAGGACATTCAGGATTAAGAGTGGCCAATACAAAGTGTAATAGAATTAATTTTGAAGGCTAACTTTTATGTAAATATATTTTAGCATATTATATTTCAATTATAAAATTTGACATTTTCTAATGTACATGTATTCTTCATATCTGAATGAATATTTTAATTAAGAGTTATGTTTATTTTTAGGTCTTATTATACAGATAAATATTCTATTGCTGAAAGGATTTAGGTTGGGGAGTTGGGAGATAAACTTAAAAATAATAACCATTTACATTTAAAACCTAACCTCTCAGTGTTATTAACTCAGTATTACATAAAACTGAGACGGGTGACCCTTCATTATTTAAATATAAACTATACGCAAGTAATGCGTGTATGTTTATGCGCGCACCGGTAAGTCTCTATAATAACGTTTGTTGGTGTCTATAGTGTTAGCAGCTAGGAGCTCTGGCTCTTAACCACGGAATTCGACAGGTTGGACGTCAGTAAATTGTTGCGATTTTTAAGTCCGCCATGCGGGACCTGTGCCTACTCAACATGTCTTCATATCTTATGGATGATCGACTCCTGTGCTGCACACGTAGGAGTGAGGCGGGCAGTCAGTTTCGAGGACGCAGGCCCCAAACAGCTCTACAGCAACATTTCGTCGTCGTCGTCGTCGTCGTCGTCGTCGTCATATTAATATTGTCACGGCAACAGGCATAACAGTTTCGGTACAAATAAGAAAACAGGCGGCGGATAAAGTTTCATGGTAATAATGAGCTTTGCTACACAGAGTCCGTGCACAGCAGTCTTCTGGTCCAGCATCATGTTCTTCGTCCGCTGGCCTTCCAGTCGCACCATCACCACCACCTCGCTTCTCGCGGGAACCACCACGTCATCCTTCAAGATGGCTCTGCACACTCCAAGGCGCTCTTCAGTTTGCCGAAGTATCACTTCTTCTCCATTAAGCCGGAGGACCTTCCTGCCGACGTTCACCATACCAGCTTGTGACGGCATCGGGCGACACCTTTCCTGTGGAGAAAGAGGACCTACTGAAGTTGACCTTGGGATGCAGTGCCGTACGTCTGTGGGTGACCGTCGCGAAGGTGGCTGAAGAGGTGATACTGGAATTGGATGCCCTCAGGAGCCACGAGGCGACGGTCGACGTCCGCAGGAAGGTTCTGCGGCTAAATGGAGAAGAAGTGATACATCGGCAACCCGAAGAGCACCTTGGAGTGTGCAGGGTCATCTTGAAGGTCGACGTAGTGGTCCTCGCGAGAAGCGAGAAAGGCCAACGGACGAAGAACATGATGCTGGACCAGAAGACACCTGTGCACTGACTGTGTAGCAAAGCTCATTATTACCATGAAGCTTTATCCGCCGATTGTTTTCTTATTTGTGCCGAAATAATATGTGCCGTGACAATATGCAGAGTTTTAAACTATGCAACTTACTAATTATTAAGAAGAATTATCAAATTATTAAAAGTGAGATATATATCATGTATAAGTGGCTGGCATGCCAATTTATAAGAGGACTCACTCAACTGTTTGGTGTCCGCCTTTCCTCCAAAAGAACTTTTCTAACCTAAATTTGGGTCATCTTCAGTGAAGTCTGCTCCAACTGCTGCTTGAGGACGATCGTCTGCCTCTCCAAGGAACTTAAGACTCCGCCCATTTGAGGTCTCCTGATTTTCTTACCAAATTTTGGTACTGGAACATTGGTACAAATCTTACTGGGCACAGATGATTGGTTGTCACCTGTGATATTAACAGTTTGGAGTTGCATAGTGTCTGGGTGTGAGGAAATTAAACTGTTGGATGTTTGTTGAGGCAAAGGTACCTCCCCTTCTATCTCCATTTCTGGAACGATACCCTGGTTACGAATATCTGTTGAATTAGATGTACTTTCTCTTCCATCTGCTTGATGGGTGTCCTAGATTGGTTGAAATCTTAGTTAAATTAAACTTAATCTATAGTAGAAGTTTTCATAATGGTTGATTGAGCTTCATCGGTGTTGACTTTATTAACTTCTTTAATAAATGGTAGAACACTATTACATGCTGGTATATCAAAATTTAAAATATTTTCTTTTCCACTATTTAGAATATAAATTTCTTCCCAAATATCCAGTTCACTAACAGATTGTACATGTTTTAATTGCTGTATATTTTGACAAATTTCATGGAGCAGACTTCACTGAAAATGACCAAAATGTAGGGTAGAAAAGCGCTTTTGGAGGAAAGGTGGACATCAAACAGTTGAGTGAGTACTCTTATAAATTGACATGCCAGCTATTCATACTTATATATGTAACTTACTACTAAAATATTAATAAATACGTTATTTACTTAATCAAATTAACGAAGTAAGATAAGTGTTAGTACAACAAAATCATTTCTTGGTGATATTGTTAGCAGTACAGGAAATCGTGTACAAAAAACAACTGAAACTGAAGTAAGCAATCCACGCTAATGTAATAACTATGTTACGTAAGAAGTGTTTTACTGTTGCTTATATTGTCATGTGGGTTGTCTATTACAACATTGTGGACGGCGAGTCGAGAAAAAGCTATCCAACGTTACGAATTTCCTAGGCATTTCATTAGAAAATCTCGTAGTTTTGTAAGACTTTTATACATTGTTAAACCGCAGTTAAGCGACAATTAATATAAAATAACGTTGTGTCTATGCTATATGCTTTGTTAGCAATATTTAACTTTCCTTGTTTGTTTATACAGGCAACAGGAGGAAGCTGACAAGGAAGCCAGAACTTTTGCGAAGATTCCAGCCTCCACCTCGTACATCCCTGCATCTCATCTAGACCTTGCATTAGTCATAGCCGCCAAATTCAGAGCAATATGGAAAAGTCATTGGAACAACATATCAACCAGCAAACTTCATGAAATAAGTGAATAAAGAGCCAGTGTGTTCTCTACAACAAATTGTAAAAGATCAGGTACTAAGACTAAGAATAGGACATACAAAACTAGCACATTCCTACTTACTGTCAAAAGAAGTACCATCATGTTGTGATATATGTACATGTCCTCTTACAATTAAACATATTGTACGGTTATACCAGAAAAGGACAGAATATTTCAAGTAAAATGTTATTAATACTTGCAGACACAAAAAATTAGTTAATTTGTTGAAGTTCTTTAAGGACATTTGTCATTATGACTGTATATATAGCTCTCAGAATTGAAGTTGCTGTCATGATATGTCAAATTTATTTTTGGTTCTCACAGCGTGTTGTAATATTTTTGTAATATAATAATTTTCAATGTGGTCGCTATAAGACCTAGGAATTCTGCGACCTAAAATAAACTGCTAAAAATAAAAGTAACAGTCACTTGTTTAGCAACTGGACGCTATGTACTGGAAGTTAAATGACATACTTTCCATGCAATGGCAAGAAATAATTAAATATCGACAGCACTTGGTAACAAACTACTGAACAATTCGAACCTTTAACCACGGATATCATGGAAATTACATTTGGTGCCAGACATTTCTTAACATGAGTTCTTTGACTTGCCTTTAGGTGGTTCATTTTTATTTATCAAACGTTAAATGTTTTACAGACTGCGAAACTTCATAAAAAATTAAACGGACCCCTAAAGGAAATTTTCATAATATATAATTAAAAATCTTTCAGGAAACATTCCAGGTGAAAACAAGATTTGAAATAGACATTTCGGAAGCGTAAATAGCTTCCATCATCAGGATATTTTTGTTATAACCAGTAATACATTTTGTTGTTATAGCCATGTACGTTCCCGAAACGCCTATTTCAAATCGTCTCTTCACCTGGCTTGTTTCCCGAGAACAACTGGAGTATATTCGTCGCCAGGAAAGATTGAGGTCTTATTTTTTATAATATATAACGTTTTAATAAAAGTATTTTACCATTTTTTTAAATGCTGTTTAAACGACGTACTAACAAAGTGTAAGTTACCAAAAATTCTTCATTCTGCGTATTTGGAAGATAGAGAATAGAGATAGGAAATCCGATAATTTATCTAGTTTTCGTTTATACTCTTCAAAGGCGCACAAACACAAATTTCCAAAAATACTTTTGCTACAGAGATATTAAAAGTTTATTAAGAATGGAACCTTGAATGAATGTGGTATCATTTTCTGCCTTAAAGCCTTTGTTCACTTTTTTCAACTGATAGAACACTGACGAGTACAGTCTTATTAAGTTCTTTCACAGTCTAGTCTTTAAAATGTCCATATTTCCACTCACTTTATGTTAATCTATATGAACCGTTGCGTAAATAGATTTATTACATGTACAATGGCAATAAGCGAAGACTGCAGGTTTAAGGGAAGTAAGAGCTGATGGCTATGTGATGGCATAGACACTGCATTCTCTTTGTACCGTCAGAATAAAAATTACGTCCTTTACTGAGCCCTCTATAAATCGTGAAGTAAACCTTTTTCTACCTTTCACGGTCTCCAGTTACGTCTAAATATTCAGAATGAAAAGCACTTCAGAGGTTTTTTCCCCAGAAGGGTCAAGAAAATACCTTTAAATGAATTTCAATTAGGTTTATTTAAACGTTTTAAATGTAGGGGGTAGTGTGGTGCGGGAAAAATTTTGGACAAATTTCTGTCATATACTTGGAAGATAGTGCACTTGAATACATATATTGCTGTTTAGTCATGTTTTGTTTTCAAGTTATGCTTAAATATTGTATACACAAATATAGGAAGGTTTTATAAATATGCTGCTTTGGAGAGAGGAGGTATTTAGAGAGTTTCAAAATATTTATTTCCTCGAAAATCCGGATATCCAATTTTTAAATGGAATACAATACTTCACCCGTCTACTAAAATACTAAATGGGATGTTTCTAATTGTCCGAATACGAGACACCATGGGTTCGTTTCTCCTGATCAAACTTCCTGACCTAATGCCTACGGGGTGTTCTCAGATTACTACCCGAATATTAGGACAGATAGCTATATCCTCCAAATTTCTGGTAGCTTCATTTCCCTCTCTTTTTCTCTGCTTGACTGTTTCAGGGTTCTGTGTATGGCTCTCCGGAACGGGGGAGGTCGCATGTTCCCGGGACCTCATGTTATGTTTAACGCCACAGGAGGGAGAGAAATAGTGTAATTTGTTTTCCTGGCTTACCACCCTCTCAACCCACCCATCCATCTCAGAATTATAAATCCCTTCAAGTCTTGTCGCAAAGTCAAACTATAAGTACCGTACTTGATACAAAAAGTAAAAACCAATCTCCGGATATTCTTGGTTTATACAAAGAGAGCTATTTTTGACGTTCAAAGTACCAAAGCATTGAAGTGAACCAAAACAATGCAATACAAGTTTTTCATAAATATTAATTAGGACTTCAGTTTTAAGTTTACTTACCAGGAGGTATCAATGCGAGAGGGATATAGCCGATACTAATTTAACCACTTCTCTAACACACTTCTCACATAACATGTACAGCGAATGTAAATAATCCTATGCACAATTTATGGTACTTTTTATTGAAGAGAAAAATCTAAACAAACTGGAGTAAAACATATTTTAATTTTTTTATTGTATCCGTCTGCTTACGCAACGCCGAGCTATATACGACGACGATGACGGCGATATTGTGAGAGGGAACTTTATGCGGAACGTGGATACAGGACCGCGACAACGTCGAACACTGCCGTCTTCCCATTCACAAACCTGCACGGCGCTTCCCCACCCGCTAGTCTCAGAGCAGCAAGTGCGCAGGTCAAATTCCGTCGCCAATACATCTCACGAAGTTTGATGAAAATATGCAAACATTAAAATTGTTGTTTTTGATTTTAGTGTATTGATCTTCCATACTACATGTCGACGTTATCTTCATATTGTCAGAGTCAAGGAGGTTTGTACTTTCCCAAAGTGGCAACCAAAATTGTTATGCACTTTTTTTTTTTTTTTTTTTTTTGCTGTTTACGCCTCCAACGTTAAGTCATATCAGACGATGAATGAAATTGGTGAAATGATGCTCAAATGAGTCCGGGATCCATGGAGCTTAGAGCTACCCGACATTTGTCTATCAGGATAAGGGAAAACCCGGAGAAAAGCCTTCTTCAGGTAACTCACCATAACGGAGATTCGAACTCGGGACGTCTTGAACGCTAAGCAGACCAGCTACCATCTACGCTACAGAGGCGACCAAGCATCTTTGTACATACTCTAATATGGACACTTGTGTATTTCGCTCTATAGTATTGCTTTGTTGAATTATCTTGTATTAACCAACTCAAAAAGGACCTTCTAAATGCTAAAGGACTGAAACAGATTCAACTTCGACCGCAAATTCTTGTACGTAGCAAAAGAAGCAGCTTTATGTTTATTCTCTTACTGAAGCATTTAAGTAACTTCTAGAAAACAATTGCGGAAGTTACAATTCACCTTAAAGGTCTTGTAGTCTTCGATCATCAAGCCATCTGGAGGTTCAGCATAGATCGTGCGAATGGTATCCCAATTTTGCGCTTTTGATTTATCTTATTGATATCGGAAATATTTACAATGTGTACTGGAAATAATGCAATATAAAATTAGCAATAAGCTTAAGATTATTAAAACATACTATTGATCCCTTCATTTATATCCACTATTAACAAGATTGACTAAGAAAAAAATTGATTAAAAAGTTACTCGTAACAGTAAGCTCTAATTTTCAGTCTTTAATACACATTTTGCTGTTGGAAATACTTTAATCCTGTCTATCTTTGTTATTTTTCTTTATTTACACCCTACAACTTTAACTTCCATATGCTCTTATCCGTTTGTTCTTTGCCTACTCTCTCCCTTTCTTTATTTCCATCCCTATTCTCTTATAATTACCTTATTTAGCACCTCTCTCCTTTCCCTGCACATTTTAGCTCATTCATGAACCCTTTCTTATTTTCTTTTCATTTAGAATAAAAAGAAAACGCTCACTTAAGCTTAGTTTATAATTTTATCTAGCCGAGCTATCTACATCTTTCAAAACCATTTGCTTGCTCTCTGTGACTCTGCTTTGTTCTGTTTTTATCGTTTTTCTCTGGCCTTTGGCGTACTATGACCCACTCAGCTGTTTTCACATCTTGCCACAGGCATTATATACTTTCTGAAATCCCGCTTCTGTCTTATTGCTAAACATTTGTACAGTGCGATTCATATAAACCTGAACCACTTCAATATACCATAACCCTGAAATGAATAATAGGACACAGTGCAACTTTCGGAGAATATAATACACAATTGGAACATTACAATACACTATTTACATCTCAGAGAAAATGTTAGGAGTGTCCTCCACTAGTATCTATACATGTTTGTACTCGTCTCACCATATTCTCGAAGTTTTACGGAGAGTATCCTCGCCCATGTTACTTATTTCGGTTGAAATGGATTCCTTTAGAACATCAACTGTCCGCGGCCTATTCTTGTACACTATTTTCCGATACCTTCACAAGGAAATGTTTGGTGAGGTTAGGTCAGGGGATCTAGTGGGCCATAGCCGTTTTGAGATTATTTGATATCAAAGAAACTGCTTACAAGTTCCATGGTATTATTAGATGTATGGCACATTGCTACATCTTGTTGGAAATAAACTTCTCTCAATTCGATGTAATCTCCGTAAAACATCAGAAAATATGGTGAGACGAGTGCAAACATGCATAGATGCTGGTGGAGGACACTTCCAACATTTTACCTAATATGTAAATAGTCTAATGTAATATCGCAATTTTGTATTATATTCTCCCAAAGTTTCAGGTGTATCCAATTATTGGTTCAAAAGTTATGGCCCACTGAAATGGTTCAGATTTATAAGGATCGCAGCATGGCAAACATGCCTTTGTCCTCCGATACATACTCTCCAATACTGATTCATTTTCATCACTTGTTTTCTTTTTGATTTGTTTATCCAAACTCCTTTGTAGTTGCTTCCCTACGCTCACCAACTAATTTCATTATTTATATTACTGTTCCTTTTCTGTCATTTATCTTTTTAATTATTCCTGTCTCTGGCAGAATTTTAATCTCGCTTACCTTAATCAACCGGTATTACTGAATGAAGCTCACTACTGAAGAAAAATTATTTTCAAAACAATGACAATCAATTTATCACCTTACTTATTATCATTAAGTAAGTTTGATAATGTATCACAAATCCTCCGATACTCTTCTCCATTCTTCTGTTGCTTTTCTACATTCAGGTTCTACATCGCCTGTTGTCAATTTATGCTGCGAAGTTATTGTTGGAGATCGTCTCTAAAATTTATTTTTCATTTCCCATCCATTATGTATTTCTTGTAGTCTCTCCTCAATATTTTATATATCCACTCCACTGCAATTTTTAAGCTAAATTCATCCAAACTCATTGATGTTTCACCCCTTTGTATTTCTAATTAAACTATACATTTTGCTCTTCCTTAAATTCTTTTGTGTTGCAGCAAAATGCCATTTTTACAGTAAAATATCTCATTTTAGGATAAACTGAAGGAGAAATGACGCAGTCAGTTCGCAGTATTATGACGCTCAACTAAATGGTCTTGTGAGTGGTTTAGTTCTGCCTAACAATAACGTAGAGTTATTGGCATCATGTCTTAATGAGTAGAACGTTCTTGAAAGAAAATTAAAGTAACCAGCCTACGAGTACGTCAACATGCACTAGTACATATGTATAAACAAGAAAGTGTTGTGTTTTGTAATTATGTAAATGGGCTGTCGCCACGGACATGCAATCCAGACGAGTGGCGCCTTTTTATAAACCATATTAAACTCATCCTTAAGGCTTTTATGTCACAATGGCAATAAATTACCAATTATTCCTATCAGGCATGCGATCCATATAAAACCGACAGATCTTCAACAGGGTTACACAAAATATTGCTGCTTCTTATGAGTGTGGAATAGTCGTGCAACAGAGCAATCGCCTCGCAAAACGAACCTTAAAAACGTTATGAGGAGTATGCTTGTAGGCCAGGGCGGCGATACATAAATAATGTTACCTGCACTGCATATTGGGATTAAGGAAAAACTTCGTAAAATCTAGAAGAGCTGTTCAATGAAGAATGATCACAATTGTATTTGGACAATGCACCCTTACTCATCCTCATAAGCTTGATGGTCTTTCTCAAAATAGTCTCCCCTGAATGCGATGCACTTGTCCCAGCGTTTCTGCCGGTCCTCAAAGGCATGCTGGAAACCATTTTCTGAGAGATCCTTCAACATCGCCTCCGCAGTCTTCACCACTGCTTCTGATGATGGATAATAACTCCCACGAAAGCGTTTCAAGTTAGGGTATAGAAAAAAGTCACGTGGGGCTAAATCTGGACTATAGGGAGGATAAGGGATGCACTTCACGTGGATTTTTTGCAAGATATTCAGCAACAACATTGGCAATATCCAGCCGCGCACTATCTTGGTGCAACATCCAGTCTGCTTCATGGAAATATGGTCTTTGGCGCCTGATATGGACTTGGAATATTTTCAGGTCATCCCTGTAGTATTGTCTAGTTACTGAAGTGTGTGCGCAGGTACAACATGCTGATAAACCATTCCATGAATATCAAAGAATGAGATGATTCCCAGCAGAAGTAACAACTTTCGGTTTTTTGGGGGTTGGTGATGAAAGAGATTTCCACACTGAGCTTTGCTTGCTCTCAGGATCAAAATGATATAGCCAAGTTTCATCAGCAGTGATTACGTTTGAAAGAACCTCCGGATCTTCCTCTAACATCAACTTTAACTACATGTTACCTCCATTGCAGCGGTACGCGATACTGAACATATCTAAACTTGCCTGGTTCTCACAGGCGGGAACCAGGAGTACAACAATGAAACTACTATGGCGTGTTTGTTTCACATTAAGATAACAGAATACAATAAAATTTAATTTTAGTGTGAAAAACTATGACTGTAAAAAATTATGATCATTCTTTATTGAGCAGCTCTCGTAGGAATCAAAATCGAGAAAGCTCCTTAATAAGTTTTCAGGATGAGTGAACTTAATAATAAAAAAATATTCATATGTTCTAAGATAAGAAAGTAATGACATATGGTCTTTTTCATGGACTTCTAACAAGTAAGGACAAAATTGCCGGACAAGCATTCTCTGATGTTGTGCTCAACGACCTTGGCAACAGAGCATCTATTATAAAAGATTAGTGCTAGTGGCTTATAACAGAAGAGGTGACTGATGTTTCTAAAGATGCACTTCCTTCAGTTACACCTAACTTCTTCCCAATAAGTGGCAAACAAGGGCATCGCTACCATTTAACGTCATTGTCAGGGAAAATGGAATACTTCTATGCTTGCTGACTAGTGCTGGTCTGTAATAAGAGACGCTCATGAGTCAAAATACGGCATATGAGCCAAAAGATCACACCATAAATGAATGTGATTAAAGAAACCATATTTTCCTGCATAAAATTATCAAAACTTGTGTTCCAATTATCTCATAATTGAAAACTTACAAAAGTTGAGCTGTGATTTTCGAATTTAGGAGATCAATTTGCCTTAGATTTCATTAATTTGTCTCAAATACAAAAACAGGAACTTATAATTTTTTTGACTAGTGAAACTAACACTATCTGATGTTTACGCTGTAGCTATATAATCAAGGATTGACTTGAGGAGACAGTGCCAAGAGAGAAGGATTAAGTGAGATGGCACTTTGTGTCGCCGTCGAAATTTATCTAGGTTAAAGGGTAAACTGGTGTAAAACCGGATTCAGTAAAGTACATTCAAATAGACGAGATCAGTATAAACATGGTGTGCAGTGAATTGTTTAACTGCTTTAGTTTCATCGTGTTGTAAACTTACGGGACATAACATTCTTCGCCAGAGGAAGACAGCTTCGAGAATTGCTACGTATTTCAGCCGGGAGCGAGGCGTGCAAGGCGTGTGATGTCAGGCAAGAGCCGTGTAGCACTAGTTGCCTATATAAACGGCGCTGTGAATACAGAAATTGAGGGTTCAGTCAGGTGTGGCTCACTCGATGACAATGTAGTTGCCACGTACCAAATGGAATTGTTAAATTTACAAAGTGACGATTTATTGAAGAAAAAATATACACACAAGAAAGACTTGGCTGGATTTTACAAGAATGTCCCCCAAAAGAGATTTCCGAGGTTGTATTCACTTGCCGCATGGATATTGTGTGTATTTTTGGCTAAAAATGTGTGCGAACAATTTTTTTATGTTATGAAGTTAGGTAAGTCCAAACCCCGGAGAACCCTGTTGGATCACAAGCCAACATGCAGCTTCAAAAAGGTCCTAGATATTACGTCCTTACATTGATGAACTAGTTAAAGAAAAACGAAACAGAAAGTGTCGGAAAATGTCCACGTAATTCTGTTCTGAGTGGGTCTCTTAATCTGTAGAGAAAATTACTTTGTTTTATTTAATTTTATTTACTTTATAACATGCCTGACTTTCAGATAAATTACGAGTTGAAGTTTCATATATTTTCTCATATCACAGAACCAAAATGTAATTGTTTATAAACTGTGACCAATTTTGTCAGCATTAGTACTACAACATCCCAGATCAAACTTCTGCGTATTACATATTAATACCCGATACGTTTATGTCTCACAGAAATCAGCGCTGTGATGTCACACGCTAACCTGCCTTTCATTCGGGGGCATATTCGGCGGATAGAGCTGACGGAGCTGACGTCACACCACCGCTATCTGTCTTCCCCTGATCTTGGCTGAATCAATCCAAGGAATTGGAAGTATTTGTTACGTGAATGTAACCAATCGATTGGCTCCGCTGTAACGTGCATGGGTCACATTCAGAAGTTTGAGTTGTGTCCCTTGGCTTCGTCCACGCTGATATGTGGATTTCCGTTGTTTGCTCCATTCGACATCAGACAACTGCTGGAGTGGCGGTTCTTCTCCCCTTTCCTCCCAATCTTATATTTTACGTGAATTCTTCGGAGCTATATGTTGAACAATGGCGCGCACATGGAAGAGGGCCTACAATTTGGATCTACTACTCGGCTGCTCCAGATGCTGGCTGTTTGAGCCTCTATTGCCAAGCCGAGTCAAGAACAATCAGCAAATATTTATTAACTCGACATATCTGTGCTCCTTAGGTTGTCCGTTCCTAAAATGTCAGCCAGGGACAATTGGGTATAGTGGCCGCGTTTAAACCATCCCCAACCGGCTCTCTTTGTAGGGGAAAACTACTCCTCCCCCTAACCACAATGTCATAAACATCTTAGAAAACACCAACCGGGGTCAGAGGTGAAGAATGCTAGGCACGTGTTTACAGCTGAGAATATCCAAGGTTGCCGTTGTTTAACATAACGTTTAGAGGCAACATATAAATAAAGCAATGATTAATGTTTCCTATAAGTAATAGATAATGTTACAACGCTTTGTAACATGACTGAAAAGAGATATGTCACCTATGTTATGCTATTAGTACTTATATTACGTACATGAACTAAGTGCGTATTATTAGCATAATATCTAAAGAACGTTTAGTAAAATATCATTACAATTTTCAAAGGGTTAAATTGCATCAATGTTTATGAATTTGCGAGGGATATTTACATGCGAATTAAAGAAGCACTTTGGATATTCTGGTAGTTAATAATAATTTATAAGCAAAGACTGCACGTTAGAGCTTTGTTTATTGCAATCGTGAGCCGATTTATTCTAAAACATTTTCCTTTATTCTATGGCAGCTACAGTTGGTGAATTTTTGTTGATTTAACAAAGCAATAAACACTTCAAAAGTAAAAAAAAAAGTAAAAAAGACGAACCAATGTATTAAAGAAAAACTAGTAAGGAAACTCTATTAACTCTTTTTAAATTTTCGAAGCTTTTAACAAGGATGTCTGCCAATTTTACAAGTTTGAATAACGTTAAGCAGTATATTTTTTGGGGGAGGGGGGGCTCTTCTGCTAAACACAATTTAAATAAGTAATCACGTACACTCCGCATAATAATTAAATATGTCATAAACGCTTTACAACTCGAGAAAGTTTAGAAATACTGTTAGATATATATTACAAGTATGAATGGAAATCCATGTTAGGTTCGATACCCACGGTCTCCACATCTTAATTAAATTACGCAAGTGCTAAACGCCAATAACTATTAAACACTAATAAATGTATAAAACTACACTAAGTAAAACACTATGTAACTTCTATAAATATAAACTTAATTAACATACATAGGAAGCATGTTTGCACAGTTTAAGCTAATTTCTGAGGACACAAGAGAAATATTGCAACAGTGCTTTAACTTGCTGAACGTATTAAGAAGGACGACCCATATGTTTAAGGGTGGAAGACCCTTATAATTGCTTACATGTGGGGAGGCGTGGTCAGAAGGGAAAGCTTTGATGCCGCCTGGGATGCAATGAACGAGGCTGCTATACCTTTGGCCAGGCGGCGACCGCCCGGAGGTGGTAGAGGGTTGCCTAATAAGTCCGGGTACTAGCCTGCAGAGCTAGTAGAAGGTGTGCTAGATAACCAGGCGGCCCCACCAAGGTTTTCGGTAGTCTTCCCTGCGGGGTTGACGCGCCTAAGGGGCGTATCCACTTCCACCCGTCTTGACGTTGTAGTTGATTGGGGGGGCGGCTTTTTAGACCCAAGGTATTGCCCTATGGAAAGACCCCCGGAGTTTTCCATCGCTCCCGGGTAGAAGGAGACCCGGGTCCTTGGTCCTATGAGTCCAGGGCTAATGGGAGTAGAACCTCTGCCGCTAAACTTTCCCACAATGTGTCTGTTGCGGTTCCGCATGTGATCCGTTCCTCTCAGGATGTATACGAAAAATATCGTCCACGTGTTAGATATCCACTGCGTTACCTTAGGCGAATGACTTAATTCCGAACATCTCATAGAACATCCAGAAGAAATAAAAGGTCGGATTTAGAAGACTTTATTGAAAATCTAATAGTGAAAGACACCTTTGTAAATGTACTATATGATTTCAGAATAACAGCATTTTTAAATATTTTGGCTACCTAAAACCATAAATATTTTAGGTCCTCTTAGTCCACACAAAACCAAATTCTCCTCATAAAATACATTTACAGCACATGAGCGCTGGGTAATGCTCTAGCTGGCCGCTGGTTCCAAACGTAGCAGGTATATATCAAAATACAAATGTACTTTTATGTCTTGACAGATGGAGAATGATGCGCAGTTGTATCTGGACGAGTCCACTTAAGAATGGTTTCAATTGGAGGGTAGGGCAGGTCAGTTGCGTATCAGTTGCGAGCTAGTAAACAAGTGCAGGGCTATTGAGTAATACTACAGCTTGTTTCAGACTGTGCGTGTCTCCTGGTTCCAAGAGAGCATTTAGAAATGACGTCTCCTAGCAGCACATTAGGCAATAAAGTGCTACATTTAAAAACAACGTGAAGTAGTAGACAATATCTACAGATTTATAAAAATGGAATGATGGTCTGTGTCTGCTATTAAAATCTGGGAAAGAGTTTCTGAGGCAAGAGTTGTTTCTGAAAGCAGTTTAGGTGAGTTAAGGAAAGAAAAGTCATTGGTGCTGGTGTAACAATGCCCTTTATGACCAGTAAACAAAGATAAGGATATGCAAACAATCTAATTTGTATGTTTTAATTCAGAAGTGGTTAGGTGAACTGTGAATTGTTTTAAGAATGCAGAAAACGAAGACTAAATCTGAAGAAAGTGCCTATGAAGCTTCAAAATTCTACTGACTTCCAAGGCAGTTTTTGAACATTATGAAAAGGTGTTTTGATTTTAGGATCTATATGGGAAAAAAACTTAAGCGTGACAAATTTTAATCGAACATCGTACCATACGGGCAAAAAGGCTTAAGTATTACGAAATATTCAGAGATATCACAGTGAAGTTTATGTGGTTTAAATGGATGAAAAATTAATGCAGCACATATACTAGACCACATGCTTGGAGTGAACATCGTTACAGGGACTCTGCAGCGATGTCGAAAGGCCGACAGCTGGTTATCATGCCTCCCGGAGGAGAACAGGGTTTTGTCCAAACGCCTATGTACTATTTAAGATCCAAAAAAGCGTAGAGATTACAACCATAGTAAGAATTACAACTTAGTCTATAAGAGCTGTAATATTGGCTTCGGGAGCTACATTTGTTTTTAGACAGCTTGTGCACGGCACTCCCCTCTGGTAGTCTTCGTGTGTGACACATTTTACCGATAGGTCCACTATCCCCACCACAGTAGCTACTCATCCCTACGGCGCATGATTTCTGCTAAAAATAAAATAATACAGCTGTACCTTTGTACATGAGCACATGTTTTACACGCTAGTCGTGGCATAGCACATTTGTTACAGTAATTAGACACATGAGTTATCCTTAAAACGTTAAAATCTTAACTTGATGTTAACTCAGGGAACGTTTTTCTAAATCGTGAAAACTCGCTTACCAAGCGGGATGACCCGGGCAGTTTCGTCTGTAGTGTACATTCGGGATGGCCAGGTTCCTTTTCGCGGCCGATCTACCTGAACCATGGGCTCTTTCAGTGTTTTTCCCGAGTCGTTAGGAAAATCTTGGGTAGATCAATTACATCCCCGAATTTCCTTTCCCTCTATTTCATTCCCATTATCATTTCATAGCATCTCTCATCTGGTAGTCTCTTTCAGGGATGAAGTGTCGTTGGGAGTCTCGGCGGTGCATGGCAGGATGATATGCTGTGAGTGATCCACTTCCTCCTCCGATAGGCCGGTTGCTGGTCTCCGAACCCAGGTCTTGTGGCGGAACTGTTTCCGAACCACAATAGTGTTGGATCTCCGTTGTCCTGGCCTGCCGGGGAAAGTTTCCATCTAATTAGCATATATGAACCCTGGTCTCTGCACTATCGCAACTCATTGGGATGGCCGCTCTGTCTTTTCTCGCCTTATCTTTCCTCCTAGGGATGCGTCAATTGGAGACATAGGTAAAAGAACCAAAGCTGTCACCATACCAAGCCCCACCCGAAATAATCAAGTTCGAGTTCCAGTAACTCGTTTTCTAAATTTGTAAATTTTCCCCAGAGATTGAAATATAGGTACAGCAGTTTTTTCTAAGGATGAAGCTGATTTATGCTATTGTGTGTACGCTTCCTACATCACAAGTTTCTGTGGAGTATTACTGGATTGTTTAAATACTTTACTCTGGATTACAGAATCTTAAGCTATATACATAAATTAAATTAGATTTTCATTGTGCATATTCCTAAATTTTACAATTGAGAACTTTATACTACATTTATTTGTGTTTACCTTGCTATCTTGGCTTACATGACACCTTGGTCTTCTGCTCTGTCAGGTAGCTCATAAACTCCATGCCTCCTTGTTAATTACTCCCATTCTTCACCCTCATTCTCCTTTCTTATATTCTTTCAATTTATGGATCATTTTTATTTTACTTTCTCTGCATTTTGACTTAATTATGTCATAGTTGTTAATAGAAAAAGCACTTCTTCCAATTTCCATAAGCATTCACACACTCGCATCCTTTGCATCGTTCGTAACGTAGAAATAAATAAATAAATTTTATATTGATACCATTTCACCTCGAGTTTGTAATACATCATTCATTTTAGTAAATAGTAAAACAATACTTCAATCTTCTGAGAACGGACGGGATTTTAATTAACTCTTATTCCATCTGGCTTGAAGCCCGGGAGAACTTGGAATACTCACGACGTCAGGAAAGCTATAGTTCCTGTTAACTTACTCTTTTTCAAACTAACCTTATACCCAAGAGCAACAAATGATTGTTTGGGATAATCTGTGTTTAATAAGTAACATTAAACATGTCACATGAAAAAATGAATAGGTCTTGACAGGAATTTTGCACAACTTTGAGGAGAAAATAAACTTTTGTATAACAATGTGAATGACATTTATCATAATCAAGTGTTTATCCTAATTAATTAATAAGGAAAATGTTTTCCGTAGAATTACTTTTTTGGTAAACCAATTCGTCTACCAGGATAATTCTTCGTTCCTACTGAGCAAGATGATACGAACAGCAATATATCTAAAACAGTTAAGGACTGAATTTCGTGAACATCGACATATATGAATAAGGCAAATTCAAAATCTTGTTTTGTCCATCCTGCATTATCTACAGCAATCCATGTGTTCGTGCGACTCGATGCAGTTAAAACACATTTGCAATAACCTTATGAAGGTTTATTCAAAGTTATTAAACGGGACTGTGAATTCTTCACACTTGGTTGCAACAACAAACATGATACCATTTCTTTTGACCGCCTAAAACTGCATACCTAATCAACACATCGCGTGGACTAGTTCAAAGCCCACAAGAACAGCACAACTACCTCCAAGATTCGTAATCATTCATTTGAAGGGGGAGTACTTATGTAAACTGTTCTTAGCTTGATCAACTTGGATAGATATACGAGAAGTGTACGTAAAATAAGGTCTCCGATTTCATTTAATATAGAAAACATGTTTATTGTCAATGGATGTTACATTAATGCAAATGTGGAACTTACAGCTATTTTTCAACGTAATCACCATTGCGATCATTGCACTTTTGCATTCGCTGTGGCAGTTTTTGTATACCCTTGTCATAGAACTCTCCTACCAAGTTCCGCAGGTAGCGCTCAACTTCGTTTTTCAAATCATTGTCGGTCTGGAAATGCGTTCCACCCAGGTGTGACTTCAACTCAAGAAACAGATGATAATCACTAGGTGCTAAGTCTGAACTGTAGGTGGATGGGTGAGGGTCTCCAATCCGAACTGGGCTAGGGGATCCACCTCGCACATACCTTGCGATAATGCAAATGTTAGGTCAAAAACTTGTCAGTCGTAGTCTTACTGAGTTCACGGATACGTTCGCACAGCTCGTGAACTGTCACACGCCGATCTTTAAGCATTTCTTGCTCCACTTTTGCAATTGTTTCGGCTGAAACCGAAGGGCGACCGGAACGCTGTTCGTCATGTCTTTGAACTCTCTGACCGACTTCCGCACGTTTTCAAAGTCCATACACTGTGGTCCATAGACTTTGCATAACTAGCGATGAATTTCAGTGGGGGTAGTGCACTTGGCACTCAAAAAGCGGACCACTGCACGGAACTCGCACTTGGCAGCGGAAGTGATAGGAAGCTCCATCGCAAACGGCTGCCAAAGTAAGACTTAATAATTGCAACGGATTCGTTGTGGTGGGAACTTGAAGGGGTGAAACCAAGCTACGCGCCAGTGTTGCCGGATCTCGCGTAATAGCGTCCTTCTCGGCTCCAGCACCTTGGAGACCTTATTTTACGGACACACCTCGTAAAAAGTATATATTACAATTTTGATTTGTTATAAGTGTTTTATTTAAAATGTGGAATAAATAACACAATATATGTTTTGATTTTGTTCTTAAAATAACGCTAGACTTCCACATACCTGGATATGACAGGGCTTATAAAAGGCGCCAGGGTATCATTTGCTAAAGTTCTCAATGTGGGTCTTTAACTTTGACATTTTCATCTAATCGCGTTTGTTGTCATTCCGACTGTCATGTTATTTTGCTCGGTTTCCTACTGCAGGACTGTCGCGTTAGGCTGCTCTCACACCTTGTATAAGTGTATCTCTTCTATTTGTGTGGACACATCGGCGATATACGAACACCAGTGTTAGATGCCCGTTAATGGACTTGGCCTAGTGAACCTGTCACATCCAGACCTGGACATAATTGCGGTCAGTGTAGTTGCTATGAACATGTCTATTTAGTTTTACGGAAATTAAACCCTTGAACTGAATTTCCTGCGAAATTTTCTAACATTCATTGGAACCGCATGCTAACGTCACTTCAACTTTGGTATCGTTCTCATTATGAAAGAGAATAAACTACAAACTCATCTACATTTATGAGCATAAATGATTAATTTACTCATTTCTTTAATAATCTTTGTAAACCATAGGTCTTAACTAATAGTGTAAGAAATGCCGTTAGTAAAAGTTCCTAAATTTATGTCGCACTGCCTCGTTGCCTTAAAACCAAAAAAAAAAAAAAAAAAAAACAGTTAAACAATCGCCAACGTTATAATGTAACCATTTCAAAGCATTAAGAAAATACAGGTGCGGTCAAGTTATAATAAACCCTATATTTTTCAGGACCGGAACCAGATAAGAACTTCTGTTATTTTTTTAAAAAATACACGCGGACTGTTTCTGAATGAGTGACAGAGATGCCAACACTGTGACAGCGACGAGAGTTAGGATTCATAGACTTGAAGCTGATTATATTTATGAATAATTTCTTCTCTGGAGATCAGCCAGGTAAGTGCTAAATCGCTGTTGAAGCTTTCGACGACGTACTCAATCGCCATAATCGGGAAACTGATCGTATAGGCTCATTGATTTTCATTTTAAGACTAATGTGCCAGGTGCTGCTTCACTGGACCAGGCTTATAAGCTATAGTTTACATTGATTTACAATTTGTTGTTCCTTAAAAACCCATACAGTGGCCTGATTTTGGCCACCGAGAACCAGTTATATTAATTTGTCCCTAAGTGCTTTTGTTGTTGCAATTTATGTATTGCGCTTATCTCGTGCCTACAAACACACCTGGACATAACACGTACGTCCCAATACACACACACACACACACACACACACACACACACACACACACACACACACACACACACACACACTCTCTCTCTCTCTCTCTCTCTCTCTCTCTCTCTCTCTCTCTCTCTCTCTCTCTCTCACACACACGCACACACTCACACACACACACACACTCACACACACACACACACACACACACACACACACACAACTGAAACTTCACTATTTACACTTTACAGTGTTCGCAGTTATGCTGTGCGGCAGCGTGCAGCTGGCTCCTAGGCTGCCGATGGCGGCAGTCTTTTGCAGGGGACGTGGACTGAACCAGGAAGGCTATTGCTCAGTGGCGACCAATAGCAGCGCTCGAGGCGGTCTCTGAGGGCTTCATAGCTATAAATACCGGACTCGGCAAGCTTACACCAGTTCCCTGTTGATAGCGACAGAGTGCGTCGTCAAAAGCTTGGACAGCGATTTAATACTTACCTGGCTGATCTCCAGAGAAGAAATCATTCAGAGATAGGATTGTTATTTTATACTTAAAACTGGCAACGTTTTCATTGGAAAAACTGCGTGTAATCATTCGTTTTCTCCATTTTCGTGCATGAGTTTGATATTAGCTCTACAAGAATGCAACAACCCAGAAGATGTGTACCCTTAACATACGTCACAAGTAATGAGCAGATACAGGAAGTTTAGAAATTATAAATAGTTAAAATAGGCAGGTAAAAAGGCACTATACACGATGTTCATTTTTATCTGTGATTATACCGCGCAAAATTTGACGTCATCAGTAGCATCGCTGATGGAGCGAGGTTACATACGATTCCCCTAGTGGCTTGAGATCGTATTTGATGTGCTGACAGCAGTTTTGAGACCTCTCTCTACCGGCAGGTATATTTACTATTAAAGAGGTGGGTCTGCCCACGTAACAACGGTACGTAACTTCACTTGGTTCGTAGATACGATAACTCTTTTTTAAAAAATTGTATACAGCAATGCAATACACTGCAAAGCCAATTATGCAGCCATAAATGTATACCATGAAGAATATACGAAATGTTAAGTTAACGAACACATATTTCACAATGAACATCTCAAATAAGACCTGAAGCTTTCCTGGCGACGAATACGCTCACTTCCTTTTCGGGCAGCCAGCCAAGTGAAAAGATGGTTAGATATAAACGTTTCGGGAGTGTGCATCTCTCCCATCATCAGGACGTTTATAAAATGTTTTAACCACAAATGAAACACTGGATGTAACACAACTATAAACAAAGACAAAACGCTATCAAAATTCGCATTACTGAACAAAGGACTTTTTAGTAAATTAAATGCCAGCTCAGGAGCGGCTGTAAGTATAGAAAATGGTGTCAAAGAAACTTAACCACCTAACTGGATTATCAAGCTGTATTTATCTTTGCTTCTTAATTCGACGGATTTCCATTTTAAGACCGGTTTCCAAGAGGAGGTGAATTGAAATCCAGCATCACGATTAAGCATGCTTCCTATGGGAGCGGAGAATTAAGGATGCTTTGGCGATTTCCTCTAAGACGAGGAATGAGAGACATATCCCGTCTCGGTAACGTATATGGTAGCAGGTCTGCCTCACGTTCAAGAGGTTCCGAACTACCTGTATAAGGCTTTTCCGGGGTTTTCCCTTATCCTTCAAGATAACTCTAAGCTCCATGGACCCTGGACTCACTTGAGCATGACTTCACCCAGTTCATTTACCGTACGATATCACTAAAGTTTGGAGGATGTAAATTACAAAAGAGAGAGAGAGAAACGTTTATCTAATACATTAAAACTTTCCTTAACTGGATCGTCATATTTTAAAAAACCTCAGAGTTTTAAATAAATTGCTTGTGTAAGACACAAACATGAAATATTTTTAAAGAGGCCTGGGTGTTGTAATGGCTTATTCATTGCTCTTGACAACGTTGTGGTCATGTGTAGTCTGCTATCACATAGCACATTTTTCATATGAGAAAGCCCTCTCAAATCGACATAGGCAAATCCAAAGCATTGCATCACTGTAGGATCCACTTCTACTGCAACAATATTGTCACATCGTTGATTTTTGAAAAATTTCCAATTTTATCTAGATGACAATTTTTCGATAACACTTTTTTAAACTTTTCATTAACTATGAACTCTGTTTTCATGGTACACTGTTCAGTCTTTGCACTGCATCATCCACAATTTCAATTTTCACTGACCTTATTAAAGGTTGCCCTCATTCTTGAAGCTGGCAGGTCACTTGTGACAGTAACCCCAACTCGGCCGCAATAAAGTTAAGTCACTTTTCACTTCCAAGAGTTGAGAAATTTATGGGCTGGTGCACTTGAAGATGCTTCCTCCTGCAGAGCGTTAACCATCTCAGTTATACTCTGGAAATTTGAAGCGTAGTAAAGTTCTGCTAAGATCCATGTCCCCCAAGTCGTTATGATAGATTGGGAGGGGGCGTAGGTACAGTCCGGTGCACGGAAATGTTCCGATGCTGTTGGTATATTTTGGTGTGTTACTTTATATAATGTTGACATAACGGTTTCACCATTCGTGTTGTACACCAGTCCTGGCTATGCCAATCTCTTATTGGTTTATATCAAAGGCCAATAACAAGCACTGACCGATGAACAAGGAGCATAGCTGAGGTGCGTAGTGCAAGGGGAGGGGTAAGGAGGAATTTAACCTTAGTGGAGCGATTGTCAGCACCACCTCCTTGCCTTGTCTGTCGCTCATTGGTGTGATATCAAAACTCTGGGATTCAATTTCGGGAACCGGGGAGAAGAACAAGGGTGGGTTACATTAACAGCTTTGCTGAATAAATTTTCCTCTATACTATGCATGACAATTGAAGTGAGCAAAACATATGGATAACAAGCCGAAAGTAATTGCGCTTACTGAGCAAGGATGTCGCGGTACAAGTGCTGTGGAACTATATAGAGTGTCTCCACGAATTGCTTCAAACTGGTGGAAGAAATACCAAGAACGCGGATACTACACACGCAAGCCAATTAGGGCAGTTTACTATAGACACAATGTGTTCAATTGGCAATAAATGTCTACAACAAAGTCAACACATAATAGTGCCTCATTTACCAGGTAGTAAAGGACATCGGGTACCCACGTAACAAAAATATGCTGTTGTGTTCTCGCTATATTTTGTGTAGATAGAGCTTATGTTAGATCTTTAAATTATTTTATTATGACATCAGATGCTTCAAAATAAATATGCGCAATATGGAGTTCAAGTTGATACAGATAATAAAATAGATAAATCTGTAACAAGCCTTATTCCCTTCCCAAGAAAACTTCACAAACCTGAGAAGGTTCATTATTCGAAAAGGATGGGCAGTCTACTCCTGTCCTCAATTATCACAGATAAAATAATCAAATAATCTGAACCAGTATCGGGAGGGAGCTGATCCGATTGGGTTGGACTCGATGTGATTATTAACGAAGTCATTGGAAGACTGTCCGCCCGCCTCGGTAGCGTAGATGGTAGCATGTCTGTCTCACGTTCATGAGGTCCCGAGTTCGAATCTCGGTAAGGGTGAGTTACCTGGATAATTATATTTTTCCGCGGTTTTCCCTTATCCTTAAAGAGGAATGTCAGGTAGCTCTAAGCTTTATGGACCCTGGACACATTTGAGCATCATTTCACTCATTTCATTCACCGTCCGATATGACTTAACGTTGGAGGACATAAATTTACAATTGTTTTGGTACGAGGACTGTTCAGTAAAGAATGATCATAATTTTTTACGGTCATAATTATTCGCAGTAAAATTCAACCTTATTATATTCTGTTAGCTTAATGTGAAACAAACACACCGTAGTAGTTTCATTGTTGGTACTCCTGGTTCCCGCCTGTGAGAACCAGGCAATTTCAGACATGTTCAGTATCGCCTACCGCTGCAATGGAGGTAACATGCAGTTAAAGTTGATGTTAGAGGAAGATCCGGAGTTTATTTCAAACGTAATCACTGATGATGAAACTTGGCTACATCATTTTGATCCTGCGAGCAAACAGCAAAGCTCAGTGTGGAAATCTCCTTCATCAGCAAACCCCCAAGAAAGCTAAAGTGGTTGCTTCTGCTGGGAAAGTTATGGTCATCTCATTCTTTGATTTTCTTTGAATGGTTTTTAAGCATGTTGTACCTGCACACACATCAGTAACTAGACAATACTACAGGGAGGTCCTGAAAACATTGTAAGTCCATATCAGGCGAAAAAGACGACATTTCCGTGAAGCAGCCTGGATGCTGCACCACGATAATGCGCTGCTGCATATTGCCAATGTTGTTGCTGAATATCTTGCAAAACGCAACGTGAAGTGCATTCCTCACCCTCCCTATAGTCCGGATTTAGCCCCTTGTGACTCTTTTCCATTCCCTAACTTGAGGAAACGCCTTCGTGGAAGACATTGGCGATAATCAGAAGCAGTGGTAAAGGCTGCGGAGGCGATTTTGAAGGATCTCTCAAGAAATGGTTTCCAGCATGTTTTTGAAGTCTGGCAGAAACGCTGGGATAAGTGCATCGCATTCAGGGGAGACTTTTGAGAAGGATCATCAAAAGTATGACGATAAGTAAAGGTACGTTGTCAAGAAAAAAGTGTGATCATTCTTTATGGAACAGTCTTCGTAGTGATATCCTTCAGAACCACTTAAGTCAGTAATCTCAAATTCACGGATTTAACACTGGTCCAGACCAGTGGTATTTAAGTGTACTTAAAGGTGAAAATGTCTTTGGGTAGGTATAATGATATGTAGAAGAATTTCTGCGGGACAAAATTTCGGCACACCAGTGGCGCTGATGTGACCGTGTTAGCTGACAGCTTCGTTAACAGACACAAGATATTTATTTACTGGCGGAGCGGGTGTAAATGGCTTATCCCCCACCGGCCCTGTTTAAGTGTAGATACGTTAACAATAAAGTTACTGCCGTAAATTGAAATACAGAAATGTGCCACTCGATGTGTGCCATTCCGAGGTTTAAGAAAAGGAGCTGTAGACTTCCAGTAAACCCTCAACCAACTATCGAATGTCACTAGCAGGTTTCAATTTATATTTTATTTTCTGTATTCTTTATATAATTATTTCAGAACTTAATTTTTTTCAGTTTCCTACTTCCTCTATACTCTTCTTCACTGACTGATGTGGTCTGCAAATTGAGGTAAAATTAATATAAACTTATTAATGAATCAACCAAAAACTGTTAGTTGTATACGGAAAGAAAAGTACACATTCATGCTTTATAAAGATGCTACATAACGCAACGCAGCGTTGCAGCTACAACGTGTGAGAGTCTTCACATCGAGTTCAAACAGACAGGTTCATTAAGTCTGCTGTGAACCGTAAGCAAGGTTAGGAGAGAAGGCAAACTAAATCCCTGTCAGTTCTCTTTCAGCCGTTTACCAACAAGCGAATTGCGTTTTATTTGCCTCTGTGTGTACACTGTTGACTAGAATGACAATTAACCTCGAGGTGCTATAGCGGAGTTCAGGTTCAGTACCCTTTTTGAAATAATTAAGGCCAAGGTAGTTATGTAAATGCATGAGGGTCATATATTCACATATTTTGCCCTAAGTGTATATTGTCATATATATATTACTTTTCAGTACATACCTTTACATATTTATTCGTATTTCCAGGCTTTGTTGCAATTTTTGTCGCTCTAACATGCGTGCTTATACTAGAAGTATATAGCTAGCAGTAGACAGTCAGTCAGTCTAGTCTGTCGCGTTGATCTCGTGATTAGCACCTTGCCACTGCATGTCCGTCGTTCACGTGATGCGCACCTTACCACTGTGTGTGCAAAGCAATCCATCACACGACAAAATAGCTACAATTGGCTGGCGTGTGGATATTGAAGTCTTCATTGCAGTAATAGATGCCGGAAGAAAAAACCTCAATCTGTGTAAAGTTAAAGCATTATAGAGAGGAATTCAAGAATTTTTCGACAGATGGGAAGGTCCTTTGTTGCCTGGTCTGCGAGAAGAAGGTTTCCTCTTCTCAACGTTTTCAAGTGTTGCAACATTTATCCACGTTACATTATCAGGCCCGTGCTTCGAAGACATGTCTATGCATTGCATCGCATAGCAGAACTGGTTCGTTCTACATTTTCTAATGTTGACACACTCATTTCGGATACAAAGAAAGTGTTTTTAAGGACTTACAACAGAGTTGATAAATTCAAAGAACTCTTTCCTGAGCTTTCACCCCTCCTCAGTCAATCTTCATGAGATGGGGAAGCTGGATTGATTCTGTAGGCTACTATGCGAAGAATTTTGATTTTGTGAAACAAGTTCTCCAGGATTTTGATTCCCAAGATGCAGTTTCTGTTGAATCAGCCAAGGAACCATTCAGTGATATGAATCTTAAAAATTATATTGCCTACATTCAATGTAATTTTTCCCATTTTTGCATTGCCACTAAATCGTTGGAGACATCATCGTTTAAACTCTCCGAGAGCTTTGATATTCACTCTCTGGAAAGTCTACAAGGGCCGGTTGGAGCTGCAGTGAACGATAAACTCTCATCCAGTTTGAAGAAAAACCCAGGATTCACAACTATCAGTACTATTAACAGAATTCTAAGTCAAGGTAATGCCGAAGACTTGGAAATTGAGTACAGAGCAGAAGACTTGTGCAAGTTTAAATATGCATCCATTACTTCTTGTGAAGTTGAACGACCATTCAGTCAATACAAAGCCATATTACGCGTCATCAGAAAAAGTTTTATATTTTAGAATTTGAAATATTGTTTGTACCTTATTGCCGTGGATCGTAATTTAAAACGCTATAACCAATATGCAAGTTCCAATTTTTGACTTGTTTACATACACCTCAAATTTACTATACCTAATTCAAGAACATGAAGGGGCATTCTGATATGATGCTATCATATTTCTTTCTATTTGAGTACTTTGTTTACATATTTCAGTGTGTTTAATGCATAGATATATATGTACATATTTTACCGACTTTTAGTACATAGCTATCCGGTCCCTAGTAATAATTAGCGTAATTGTAATACAGTATTACGCGTAGGACGGAATTACGTTGACGGGAAAGGATTGCAGTAGTTTTACAATTATCCTTTCATTATTATCTACCTAAAAGCGCGCTCGTAGGGCCTTACAAAAATAACGATAAAATTCAATATTTGGAATCAATATTTATGTTAGCATAAAAATAAAAGTCTCCTACTCAAGTCGGCCCTCTTGTTCTTTCCCCCAGTTTATAGTTACTGCGGTACAGTTTTGTTGAATAAAACATTAGGAACTTTATTCCTACCACCATGAAAGTTTATAAGCTGCAAATCATGGCTCATTCACCAAATGAGAAAATGCTATTATGAAAGCAAGAGCAGCTTCTCTCAATATCTGAGGAAACGTAGAATTCTAACAATGTAAGAGTAGTAATTTTTAGTCAGGAAGTTTGAAGAAATTGGTTCTGTTAATGACAGCAATTCAGGTAATTAATTATGTCAATATTCCAGCTGTATTTCATGCAAATGATGAAGTAAGTAGAAATAATTATAGAATTATTAGTGTTGTACAGTATCCAAACAGCTTCTGGTAAATCTTAGCATCTGTTTTTTTCGAGTGGAGGAAAAATCCATTTATGGATTACCACTGTATTGGAGGGCACAGTGGGGTATGTGGGCGACCTCAGGGTACTACTCCACTAAAAAACCTCCACCGGATTGGGAAGGAGCAGTGTGCTGCGGTACCACCTTAAGCACCCGGGCATTCCAGGAGATGATCTTAGCTGTCTCGCAGTACTATTCAGCAGAGGGTGGTTTCTGATGCAGGGATACAGGATGGACATGAAGCCCAGCCTGATCCACTGCCTATTGTGGGTGGTATTTGGTAGGATTCCTGGTGTTATTTGTTAGGAAGTTTAGGGTAATTTATCACGCCGTTGCGCTATGTCTTAAGTTTAGGTGTTTCATTGTCACTGCAAGCAATACCTGCAAGCTTGTCAGTTGTGGTCTAATAAACTTATTGCTATCTTGCTAAACCTAAATATAACTCTAGTTTGCATTATCGGCATTTGCCTTTAATGGTCAGTTGTAATTATCTGTCATCAGCATCGTTAGTTGTGTGAAAATACCTTCTCATATTCCATGTGTCTGCTTGGTCGATATTTTGGAGTGCACACTCGGCGGGCGGTCTACCTATCAATTGTAGGTGCGAGCCTGTGCCACTCACGGGGAACCCTCTTTCCCCGGGGCCGCCTTGGCCACTGATTGGCGCAAGGACTTGAGGGCTGTGGAAGGTGTGTGTGTGTGCGTGTGTGTGTGTGTGCGTGTGTGTGTGTGTGTGTGTGTGTGTACGTGTATGGGTGTGTTTTTATCCCCGGTCAGCGGTGTAAAGCATCTGGATCGTTAACAAGGTTTTCTAGATACTGTTGTATGTCTACCTCAGGCTCCCCGAGATTAATTGTTCTTTCAAAAATAGAAAGTGGCCTTGCTTGTTTATCGTGTGTTGTGTCATATTCCCCTATTGCCCGTATTAGTTGGTTGTGGTTTAGGTTCTTTTTCTCGAGTAGGTTGAAGCTGAGCCTTTTGATGAACTATTCGATGGAATGCATTTTTAGCTCCTCGTGGAGCTGGTATGCCGGTGCGAGTGGAGGTAGCCTGGTAATAATCCGAAGTATTCTATTTTGCATTATTTGCAATCTTTTAATGTGCATTTTGGCTGCATGTTCCCATACGGGGGCAGCGTAAGTTAGGATGGGTCTAATAAGTGTTTTATATAGTGTTTTTCCCACATCTAGTTTTAGTGAGCTGTTTGTATTAATAATTGGGTATAGTTTATTTAATTGGGCATTTGCTTTAGCTCTTACTGTGTTAATATGTTGTTCCCACGTAAGTAAAACAAATGTTTGTAATCAAAATTGACATGTAATGGGGCATATTTATATTTGCCTTAAAGGCGATTCAATCAATATGGAATGGCTCTACAACAGGATTAGACAGGTACTGGCGGTGAGACGTTAGCTGCTTCAGCTCTAACCGCCAAATATGCCCCCGAACGGAAGGTAGGTTAGCGTGTGATGTCACCGCGCTGACTTCTGCTGACCGAAATTAAGGAAATAGAGAGGAAACGTATCTTATATTAATAATATGTACAACTTACAACTTGGGTGTTATAATATTAATGCTGACTGCTTTAATTACACAATTGGTCACAGTTTGTAAACAGTAAAACTACATTTTGGCTCTGTGCTATGAGAAATTATGTAAAACTTCAACTCGTAGTTTATCTGTAGCTCAGGCATGTTATAAAGTAAATAAAATAAACATACGTAGTTTTCTCTGCAAATTAAGGAGACCAATTCTGAGAAAAGAAAAACGTGGATATTTTCCGACACTTTCTATTTCGTTTTTCTTTAACCAGTTTTTCATTGTCAGTATGTAGTATCCAGGCAATTTGTAATTGAAGGCTGCATGTTAGACTGAGATTCGACAAGGTACTTCGAGGTTTGGACTTAGCTAATTTCATAGCATAAGAAAAACCTTTTCGCACACATATGTCGAGCCAAATATACACGATGTCCGTGCGGCAAGTGAATACAACCTCGGAAATGTGGTTTGCGGAACATTCTTGTAAAACTCAGCCAAGTCTTCCTTGTGTGTATACTTTTCCTTCAATAAATCGTCACATTGTAGATTTAACAGTTCCCTTTGGTAGGTAGCAGCTGCATTGTCATCGAGTGTGCTGCACCTGACTGAACCCTCAAATTCTGTACTCACAGCGCCATTTATATAGGCAACTTGGTACTACACGGCTCTTGCCTAACGTCACACGCAGTGCAGGCCTCGCTCTCGGCTGGAATACGTCACAACTCTCGAAGCTGTCTTCCTCTGCCGGACAACTTTCCTGCGTAGACCAAGCACACTCCACCCTTAATTGTGGAATTAACACCTGTAATTGCAATATTTGGGCCTAAGAATAATCAAAAAGTTCTAATTTTAGGTCTTCAGATATGTAAGTTTTTATGATATGGCTTCAATAAACATTTCATCAGTTTCTCTTACTCCTTTGAAGAAGAAACAATGGATTAAAACATACTCTAAATTACATTGGGCAACAAAAATAATATTTGAATGTTTCCAACACTTCATGAGGCAATTCCTACTAATTTTGTGTTGAGTAATTTCTAAGATATATACAAGCTGGAAGTATTACATATTAACGAATTGATAGAAAAGGATACATTTTAATTACATACATGCTAATAACAATAAAAATACATTTGATTTTTAACTGGTAATTACATGGTAAGAGTTCTAAATTGCTGGGAAAATACTTCGCAGATAGTCGTGCCTGAAGAGAATCATGACTTCGTCGTCTTTTAGCCTGCCTCTTGCAATGGAGTTCCGCAGAATCCCTATACAAAGATCAACAGTAATCCGCAAGCATTACTTTATTCCAACGGCCCTGATATCTTTGTTCCAAAACAGAAATGTCCTGATGGAATTTCTCCCCATGTTCATCACTAACAGCTCCACAACTAGGAGGGAAACAGTCTAGGTGGAAGTTGAGAAAATGGATCTAAAGGGACATGTTGCATCCAAGGTTACGGTCTTTTTGCAGGAGCACTGTCACCAAATGCTTTTAGTTGTCATCTACGGTGTGTTGACAGGTGTGCGAGCTTACCCCCCAAAAAATTCCCCAAATTTGAAATATTCACTCTAAAACTTAAATGTCTCCTTATCATCAAAACAAGAGCCAGTCTATCGTTTTATGGTGCTGTTTTAATTCAGCAGATTAAAATACATGTAAATTCACTATTTTTAAGCCAAAACATTTTTATTGTCGTCCAGTGCTATTAGTGCCATCATGTTACTTTGCAAAACGGCGTCATTCCTAAACAGAGAAATTTACACAAAATATGTTCATGCATGATGACACTCCGCTCCATATTTATATCCCGCAAAGCGGTTACCCAGATATTTGGCGATCCTGTCAGCAGTGAACACTTTCAAACAAAATGACCGACGTGATCTTTAGATCTCTGTCGCACCAACTTTTCACATTCAGTCCAGTTTACTTTTGTGAATGTTTAACTAGTGTCACTGAGCTCACAGTTTCATGTCCATCTGTCCTTAAATACATTCCACTTCATCACGAAGTCTACCCGAAAGTTCGAATATTCCGGCCTCTATCAACCCGGGAGCGAATGAGAACTCCGAGTATCCTTCCATGGGGCAATGCATTGAGTCTAATACGCCCCCAAACCCCATCGGCAACAACGCTAAGATCGGTGGAAGTGGATACGCCACTTACGCGCGTCAACCTCACAGGGAAGTCTACCGAATAACCTCGGTGGGGCCACCTGGTGATCTAGCACACCTACTAGCTTTGCAGGCTAGTACCCTGGAATTTGCAGGCAACCCTCTGCCCCTTCCGGGCGGCCGAAACCTGGTAGGAGGTACCCCATCTCCCGTGGGTGTCAGGAACACACTTCCCCCACGTGTCCAACCCAATCCGAACAACTCCCATTAGGTAAGGGCTCAAATGTTCGGCCCAAGGTTCCTCTTGGTAACGTCAGGGGTACCACGAGTGCTAAGGGTCCGCAGCGCTCGCACCACAGCAGCTGAAGTGGACGAATCCCCTCCCTTACTCTCCTAAAATGCAGCACTACTGCACAACTTTTTCTGTTCTCTAGACTTGATGTTGCCATAGCATTTCTTAGGTGTTCCATATTACCAAACGATGTGTCGCCAAGGTAACTTACAGTCGAGAGTTCACGGGTTTAACCCCTGTCGACCGCTCACTCTGATTTTCCCTGATTTCCTTTTGTTACTTGGTCCAATATTGCGGTGTGCATTATACCATTCTTTCCTTTCATTGCACTTCACTATCGTGTTTCAGGTTCATGGATTCAGACGGGCAAATGGCCGGGTATTTGCACATTTCAAAGGCTGATCTTGGCGTTGTGTTCATCACTTGGGGGATGACGGTTGTCGACACCGGACTTGGAGGTTGGTGCCCGAGCAGCGTATACTAGCACGAGGATGAAGAGCACTCAGCAATTTGTTATTGACTTCTTGTCTCGTCTAGCTGCGATCCTATAGGCTCGTGCAGTTCCTTGCCTTGGTTCCTTCCTGCTGGAGTTGTTAGCCGCAATGGATCTGCGTGGAGGTCGCATTGTACGATACTTAACACAACATATAACAGTAGGCCAGCAATTGATAAATTATCTCGCAGTAACATCATACAAACCTATCGTTTTGATTTCGTTCAATTTTAGCAATATGTGTATACTGCTGTCCTAAACACTCATGGAAGAGTCAAAGTCTGGAATGAAAAAACGCTAACCGTCATCGTATTTGCTTCTTGAAGGAGAGCTCAAAAGAAATCATATTTTAGCTAAGGTGTTCATTACAGATGCGCTTCTGGTGCCGAACAATACAGCTTAGCGCAACCTTCTTAAGCCTAACGTTATTGAGCTGAACCGATAAAGTAACCCATGATCTGCTGATATCTGTAGGAATATGACATGTTACAGATAATTTGCGAGGTATTTCTCATATGCCTTAAATCTTAATCGATAGTAATTATCCCTTTTAAGCCTTTATTTTGCGGTGTTGCTCTGGGGCGACATGGGTCATCCCAGTGGTGTCGTGTGTCGTCGAGCGGTAGGCTAGTAAGAACCTTGGCACCTTGTAGTTCGAGTCTCGCTAATGGCTGGTCACGACCTTCCTCAGGTGTTCTTCTAAGGTCCTGATGTACCTTTCGACCATGCCATCCGACTGGACATGTAGAGGTGTTGTGCGTGTCTTGTTAACACCAAGTCTTTGTAGTGCCTTCTTCATAAGGTTGGTGTCATAATTGGTATCCTAGTCGCTGTGGAGCTCTAACAGCACCCCAAATCGGCAGAACACTTGCTCCAGGAGGCAGTCTGATAGTCTTTGCCTCCTGCTTTGGGATGGCCTACGCCTCCGGCCACTAGGTAAAGTAGCCGACGACCACCATCAGGTACCGGTTACCTCGGGCGGACACTGGGAATGGTACAGCTATATCGACGGCGATCCGTTCGAATGGCGCCCCAACGTTGTACTGCAGCATGCGACCCCGTCTCCTAGTCTGGGGTCCTCGACTTGCCGCGCACACGTGACATTGACGGCACCATCTCTCAGCGTCTGCTCGAAGCCTCAGCCAATAGTCGCGCTGTCGGAGTTTATCGATGGTTCGGTTTGTTTCGAAGATTCCTCCAAGTATCGGCGTGCACTTCCTCCAAGACATACGGGACCTTACTTCGGGGAAGTACCCTCTGCTCTCTCTGCGTCTTCCCTTCATGCGATTCCCATACCGGGAACAGCACGCCCTCTCTTGTCTTCAGTGAGTCCCATAGGACCCAGTACGAGTTGTGTGTGGCACTCCTTGGTGTGATGTCAAAGGTTGGTCTTCTTCCTGCCTCCAATTCTCTCAGGAAGGGCCAAAAGTCTGCGTCCGCCAGCTGCTCCCTCCTCAGGCCTGCGCTATCCCAGCCATACGCAGGCACTGCCGTGACCACGAACAGCTGCGGCACGCTTCTTCTCATCCACTCTTGTGCATTGACCGCACTCTTCTGAGCGGGGTCTTCGAGACATTGCGTCTGTGTTGTCGTGACATATCCCTTTACGATGTTCAGAGGTGAAGTACTCCTGCAGCCTCTGGACCCAACGGGCTCTCTGGCCTTCGAGGTTCTTAAAGCTCAGTAGCCATGATAGGGTGGAATTGTCAGTCCTCATGTGGAAAGGCTGACATTATGGCTGACCACCGTTATGAAACGGCGGGTTTACTATGGTATATTTAATTACATGGATTCCACTTTTTTCCTCTATAATGGAATCCATGTAGTTAAGCATACTTTAGTATATAACAATACATTTAATAATAAACAGCCCTAAGAAACTGTGCAATTCTATTTTATCCTTTGGCGGAGGCCAGTCTCTCACGGCGTGTGACTTTTGCGGGTCTGTGGATTCTCCGGTTGGTGAGACTATGTAGCCCAAGTAGTTGACTTCCTTGCGGAAGAGCTGGCAGTTCTTTGCATTGAGCTTCAAATTGGTCGCCTGCAGTCTCTGTAACAACATGCTCAGCTTGTCGAGATGGTCTTCGAAAGTCTTGCCGACGATGATGACGTCGTCCAGGTATAGCATAGTACAGGTATAGTATATAAGTCAGCCCTCTCATCACTGATTCCATTAGGCGTTGGAAACTGGCTGGTGCGTTGCAGAGACCAAAGGGAATAACTGAACTGCTAAAGCCCTTGGCCTGTCGAGAATGCAGTCTTTTCCTTGTCCCTCGGGTCTAGAACCACCTGCAAGTAACCCAAATTGAGGTCTAGGGTCGAAAACCACTGCGCAGCAGCCGGCACTCCGTCCCAAGATCAACTTCACAGTGCCTCCTTCTCCACAGGCAAGGTGTCGCCCGATGCCGTCACGAGCTGCTATGGTCGGTGTGGTTTCCTAGACTGCGAACTCTAGGCCACGCCAGGTCTAATAATGGTCACAGATTTTTTTGTTTTTTGTTTTTTTGTAATTTTACGTCTTCCAACGTTAAGTCATGATGGACGATGCACCAGCACGCGGCACCAAACCGTCCGCGATTAGGCTGTCATCCATACGCTGGCTGACGGCACGCAGTGTCACTTGAGGGAATGCTGATGGAGCCGACATGCCCCTCTTCACGATGGGCCTTACTCGTTCTTTCGGCTGCTCCTCCTGGTATAGGCTGTCTTCCTCCAAGTGTCCCGGCTATCTACACCCCCAACACAGGACACTAGGTCTTTTCCGGCATCCCCCGACTGGTCTTCGTTCTCCATTATAGCGGATACTCCTTGTTGTGTAAGTCGGGTTTGCTGTCACCTTGGCCACCTCCATCCCCAATGCTACGCTTAGCGCCTCACGGATTGTTTTTAATCGTCGAGATTAGGTGCTGACGAATCTCCGTGTCTTGCACCCCGTCGATAAATGTGTAGGCAAACTCTTGGGATACGAAATCTGGTCGGAGGTCGACTAAGGTTTTACTGGTCAGCTGCTCGATTGCCAGGGCGAAGTCCTGCTGCGACCTTGACCTCAGCTGGCTGCGGTTAAGCGGTGGTATCCGAAGCGGTTGTCCATGGCCTCCCAGATGTCCTTGGGCACCTCCGTTCTCTGGACCGCATTCAGGACTTTTGCGGCCCGTCCCTTGAGACTGGCTATTAGCAGTGCGGCCTCTTCCTCTGGTGACCCCTTGTGCTTGGCCACTCTGTAGAACTGGCAGCGGAATGTTTCGAAATTTGTCACACCGTCGTATTTAGGCGGTTTGACACACGCAGATGTTTTTTCGCATCCCGGCGCATCGACATTTAAATCCTTCAACCTCCTGCCGATGACGTCATCCACCATGGTGTTCAGGGACTTTGTGTTGCTGTCGGACATTCCCTCCAGGTCGTTATCGCGACTGGCCAGGTCTTCGACGCGCGCGTCCACTAGACCCATCCCCTTGCCCAACTCCATGACGACCTCCCTCATGACAGTCAACTGCTCTACAAACTTTACGTCGAGGGCTTCGTTCGCAGCCTTCATTTCCGATAGTTCTTCCTTCATTTCCGTGGCCACGTTGTCGTCCGCTGCTCTCATTTCCGTAGTTAATTCTGTTACCCTGGTGGTCATCGCCATGGCCAAGTTGCTATTTGCAGCTTCCATCTTCGTTATTTCGGCCTTTATGTATTCCATCTTCACGGTGATGTTATCACTAGCCGTCTTCATTTCTTCCATTTTCTGTAAAATCTTTTCCAATTCCGTCTCCATTATCGATATCACACTCCTGACACCAATTGTGACTGGGTTGTGGGTTCGCAGAATTAAAATTCCGTTGTTCAGAACTTCAAATCGTTCTTTATTTTCCTAGAAGTACACTCTGTTCAATCCATACGTAACAGAATTAAGTCACATTTACAATCTCCCAATGTCGATCACAACAACAGCGTTCTGATTACATCTGTTTACAACACTCCGGTTACAACATCTCTTTACTACAGACTTTACGACTGTCCTCTTGGC